>PVIA01000504.1:59808-421159 GCA_004024845.1 Tonatia bakeri | reverse complement strand
GAGAATATTTTTCGTGAAGTTAGCTTCACGGAAATGTATTCCGTTCAATTCTGTAAGGTACTTTGAAAGTTTTGCACAAATTCAGCACATCGTGAAACTTTGAATTCTTTTAAAAAAACAAATCAGACCTTTTATCCTTTCTCTCTCTCTCTCTCTCTCACTCACACACACACTCCAGGAATTTCTGAGGCCAATAAAAAACACCGTGTCATCTCTGGCTTAAAATAACAGTATCTGCTAATTATGCTTGTCCATTTAATTAGAAAGTATTATTTCCTGTTTTCAGATCAGTGATTTCTCTCGGAACAATAGATGAGGACACACCTTCAAATAATAATTAGAAAGGAAAAAAAAATCACCTACTCCAGAATTTTTAAGGGTGACATTCCCGAAGCTATTCGCAAAATCCACGGTATCTTACTGCCATCTACTGGCCGTTGTTTAAATGTCATGATTTAAAGGTACAGGTTTGAATTCAAAAAACCACGTTTTAGACCCAGGACACTTTGAAAGCTCTGCTGGAACAAAGCTCATGATTTGGGAGGTTGCTCCAAATGTTTGGAAATACTCCTTCATCTTGAGCTGAACTCTACCTACCCGTCACGACCACCTCTTGGGCTTGACGTGACTTTCTGTGGCTGTGATGAGAGTGCCGATTCCCTCTTTAACCTTCCAAAATTCTGAGGGCAGGACTCAAACCCTCTCTCTTCCTCATCACCCCACCCAACACACACACACACACACACACACACACACACCAAGTCTTTCTTCCAAGCTAAGCAGCTTTCCTTCCTGCCTGTTTCACAAAGCTTCACCTCCCTGGTTTCGCAAGTTCTGCCTTCATTAACGCAACCAAAGGCCACGGTGGACACTTTGGATGGTCACAAACACGACTTCATGATTTGCACTCAAGAAATCTTACAGCGTTTTTTTTCTATCTATGCTGTTGGCTGCTAAGGTATGTCCTCCTACTTCATTTTTGCAGTGTTTCATCTAAAAATCTCCTTATTTTCAGTCCTATAACATAAATTCGTGTTCCACATGGCTCACGTTCCCGGCCTGCCAAAGCATTTTTGAACCACAATTCTACTACCTTTTCTAACGTTGACGTAGCCATGCACTCGCTGCTTAGCAGTATTCTTATTTAACTGGCATGCCACCCACTGCCCCCTCCAAATCACATTTCTGTATTTTTATGGACATCTCCAGTTAGATCAGACGCCTCACGGAAACGTTCCACGGATGTCCCTTACATGCCAGGCACACTGTAAAACCCCACCAAATGGCAGCTATTCTTACAGTGGTCATCACGAAAGACAATGAGGACAGACGTGTGGCCGAAATGCGATCAGCGACACAACCTGCCATTATGCCGCTATCTGCTACAATAGTAAAGGCACTCGGTCCGTTCCAGTTCCTCACCCAGAGCCTGTCTTTCTCTTTTCCTGCCCTTCCCTATGGGTGAACGATCTCAATCTTGTCATCTTCTCCGGCAGGATCTGAAGCTTCTAGAGGGATTGTGCATCTTATTCAAGAGCCTCAGCTCTTTGGGACCATTGGGAATTCACTTGCAGGACTCCCCTCCATCCCACTGCACCCCACCTTGGCTTCTAAATCTCTCTCCATATGGATATATTTTTTCCAATAGAGGGGAAAACAACATTCTGAATCAAAGAGAAGGTGGAAGGGAAGGAAAAGAGAAACAACGTCTGGTGTGTCCCTTTGCTCTGCCAACTGCTGGAGTCACCCACACTGAGCTGGGCCTCCGACTCCAAGGGGCGGCTAAGAGGAACCAGAGTGTGACACTCAGGTCCCAGGCCTCCTGATTTCCGAGTCACCCCAAGGTGGCCCCGATGCCCCCTCCTGCCTTCTGCTCTTTGGAACGACCCAGAATGAACGTAGTGAGGCCAGAAGGATTCCATTTTTATAGAGCCCTGTATGTACTGGGGTCTAACATCCTACTTCTTATTTACTTTTAAAAAATGTATTGATTTGAGAGGCTGAAGTGGAAGACACAGACATTGATGTGAGAGAGAGAGACACTGATTGGCTGCCTCCCATAAGCACCCCAACTGGGGATCAACCCTGTGACCTAGGCACGTGCTCTGACCAGGAATCGAACCTGTGAGCTTTTGGTCTATGGGACAATGCTCCAACCAACTGAGCCACACCAACCAGACCTAACATCCCACTTTTTAAACTCTTAAAAAAATTAGACTAAAATTGATACCATTAATTTACTCCACAGCCTCCCTACAGGGTTTACAGGGGAGGAAATAAATGTCTTTCCTACCGGGAAAAAGAACTGTCAAACCACTCACCAAATTTCAACCTCGTACAGTCATTTCTTAACAAATCTAGTTTTACATGTTTGAAAACAGATCCATTTTTAAACATGCATAGATCGATGAGACCCTGAAAAATGACCCAATGAGTAAAACAACCCTCTTATCTGGATAAACAGATATCACTGGAAGCACCTAAAACTTCCAAGCCCTTGCCCAAAATGTTAAGCTCTGGGATACTCACTTTTTACACCAAAGTTATAACATATGGGGGTAACAGAGATCAGCAAAATAAACAGCAATAAAGAGTCATTAAGCCCTGGCTGGTGTAGCTCAGTAGATTGAGTGCGGGCTGCGAACCAGGCATTGCAGGTTCGATTCCCAGTCAGGACACATGCCTAGGTTGCAGGCCATGTCCCCCAGCAACTGCACATTGATGTTTCTCTCTCTCTCCCTCTCCCTTCCCTCTCTAAAAATAAATAAAATCTTTAAAAAAAAAAGAGTCATTAAGGCTCGGGTTCAGTCTGTCCCTTCACTCCGTGGGCGTGGCCTTGGGGGCCCCTTCTCTCCTCGTCTCACTCGGGCACCCGCCATCACACGGAGGGAGGAAATGAAATTCCATGTAAGGCGCCCAGCGCAAAGCCTGGCACATGGTAGGTACGCCATGTTAACCACTGACATCTTTTCGTTACTGAGTTGATATCTTGATTTGTTAACGTCAGTACAAAGCTTGACGTCCTGGAATCCAGGGACTCGGCCAGAGGGGCCGAGTTAAATGTCACACGATGTTTCTACAAGCCAACCGACAGTCAGCAGGAATTATCAGCGGTAAGATCAAGCTGTTCGGTATTTTAAAGCTGATGTGGTGAGCTGCCCATTATTATCCTAAAGACTCAGAGACCGTGAGTCACGCCTGATCTCGCCTTTTCCAAAGAGGGGAGGCCGGGGGTGGATTTCGGCTTGCTCACCGCGACTCAGCGCTGAGTCAGAGGTGGCTGGGCGGAGAGGGATCGCCAAGATCTCATTCAATCTGCTCATTGTCAGTGACACATAAATTAACCCAAACATCGGAAAAATCCATCCGCTTGGCTTATCTATTGAATGTTGGGAAAAAAATTTTACATGCTAAATAACGTGTGATAGTGTTTGTTTTCAAAAATGATAGTATTCAATCGTGATGAGGGTTCTGGAAGTGTTCTAGGAGAATCTCCAGTCTCACAGAACCTGGTGAAGGCCCCGGTTTTTCCTAAGAGCAGTTTGGCAAAGATTCAAGGGTCTCCAAAGACTACTTCCCCTGGAATTGCATGAAATTTATACTAAAAGGATAACCAGATGAACGCAAGGATTGGCTATTCTAAGATGTTTACTATGGAATTAATGAGAATAATTTTAAAAACAGGAATGACAACACCCATATCCAACAGACGGAGTATGTGTGGCCCATTTTTATAATGAAAGATGCCAGTGCTAAACATAACATCATCCAATATTATTTTTAAATCAAAGAATATATGGTAGACTGTTAAGCGAGGAAGGGAAATTGCAAACAGTATATCCCATACAATCTCTGGTTCTCTTTTAACTGAAGTCATTTTATTTTATTTTATTTTATTTTTTAATTATTTTATTGTTGTTCAATGACAGTTGTCTGCATTTTTCCCCACCACTTCCCTCTCTGTTTTGTTGAAAAATAATATGCACAATATCTGTATAACCACCAAAAGGTAACCCTTCTAGGTAGAGTTCAAGGGGCTGATTCCTCTCTTTTGGTATATATTCCAGATCTTCCCTGACAAATTTATGTAATTTTTAATCTGGAAAATATAACTAAAGAGAATATATATATATATATATATATATATATACACACACACACATACATGGTCAGGGCTCAGCAGGCCGCGTGGGGCCACCGTCGGCCCCATGCGGGGTGGTGTCAGAGCAAGGGGTAAGAGCTCTCTCCCCACCGCTGGAACAGGGCCAACGGAACCCTTGAGTTAAAATGATAGCCAAAATTCAAAAGCGCCCTCTTCTTTACAATCTCTCTTCCGCCCTGGACTACAGCTGGCTTCAAACAACCCAGGAGCCATTAAAACGTGGCCCGTGGACAAGCTTCTGCATTTTGATAAATACATGTTGATAAAAGGCAGATGGGGAAATGAGTGTGTGTTTCTTATGAAAATAATCCTCTCCCGGCATGCCGCAGTGTTTCCCTGGGCCTCCGAGTTTATGGCGGATGGCTAATAGACTTTTGATTAAGGACAATATTTGTATCGTATATCACCCACTTAACAGACAAAGGGCCTGGCCCCCAAGACAAACCGGTGCGGGAAGGTTGGCCTTGGCCTTGGTTCTCTGGGACTCGCGTGCCCTGCTCTGCACCTGTGGGCAGCGGCCAGCAAGGCCCCCGCCTGATCCGTCAGGACTCCCAGTACCTGCTAGTGAGTCGCTCTGTTAGCCTGAGGCCCCCTGTGAAGTGCCTGTCTCCACATTACGATGGAAAAGGAGGCTCTGATATCACCGCTAAGCCGAACAGAATTAAATGTGTCTTAAACGTCTGTATTACCTGAGGTCTGCGCAGGTGGGTGCTGGGAAGGTGAGCAAAGAGCATTGTTTGTTTTTTGTGTTCATAAGATATTTAAATGAAACTTCAGCTGAAGCACTAAGATGGTAAGGTACCCCTTCCAAAGGCATGTCTCAGACTTGGGGATCATGTCTTCCTTAAATGCAGCCAAAACAACAGCACCAAGAACAGCGCGTCTGCTGTGGGTCAGTGGGTGTGACATTAGCATCTGGACTTCAGAGTCAGACAGACCTGGACTCGACCCTTACCTGCCAGGTGCATGTAACTAGTCACATCTCGCTAATGGCCCTTTCTCAGCCCCCAAGACTGATCCTCAGGGTTGAAGATACCGGGGCACAGCGCGTGGTGTCCTGGAAGGGTGCAACACACCTCAACCACGGCTGCTCCGGTCCCTGGCATGCCGGGGCTGGGGTCAGGAGTGGCAGTAACAACCACAGTGCTGAGGACTATAGGGAACCGATGCCAAGGTTTCGTCTTCCATCAGCTTACGTTAAAGTGGGCAGACGGGACTCACACAGGCAATAGAGCTGAAATCCACCGGTGACCCACGTGGGTGAGGTGCTTCCCAAGGAGGCATGCCCTTGTATATTCCTGGCCCCCGGAGAACAGAGGGGAACCTCTGGCTTGCTTCTAAACAATACGGGAGAGGCGATAGGATGTCACTGTCACGTTCATCTTCCAAGATTTGATACAGACAACCGGCTCCATGCACACCAGCGGGAGGGAGATTCTGCCGAACTCCAAGCAGCAAATGGCCGTGTTTCGTGTTTCGCGCTAAGGGGAGGGCCACAGGGCCAGCGACACCTTGGTCCTCCCTGCCTCTGGACCACACATTTAGTTTGTCCCCCTCGATGGCCCCGAATGATTCCCGTTGTCTTAAAAACAGACGCGCCAGCCTGGCAGGAGTCGTTGCACACAGAAGCGCTGGTTTTTAACCACGAAGCAGCACAAAGATCGGAAATCGTGAAGACAGAACAGTGTGATGAGTTGCGTCCTCCAAAAAAGAAAAAATCTTCTTCCAATGTTTATTAATCCGATTTCTCTCTGCTTTGATCTCGGGGTGATCGGGAAGAGAGAGGCACGCGCTAACAACTGACCCAGGCGTCCGCTGTAAATCCTTCCACTGCTGATAATCGGCGAGCTGTGGTTTTATGTAACCATCAGATGTCGTCTGGAGAGCTTAATCCGCCGGTGACAGAGGAAGCTCCATTAATTTGCAGACCCGTTCTGCGGGGATGAAAGCCTGGAAGCCGACAATAAAATCGATTGCGCGCAGTTGGAGAGTGCCCGCTGTTGTCACGGAGTGCGGGCCAGCCTGCCTCTCCGCCGCCACAGCGCCCCCCACCGGCTCTCCTGCGCCACGTCTGCACCTCGCCCCTAGAAGTGAATATTAGAAGGGGCGCAGAGTGGGAGCGGAGCGGAGCCACGCTCCTTTCCACAGCGCGGCCAAGCTGCCTCTGCTGTGTGTGAATGCTTCCTTTTGCTTTTTCCCCGATTTCTCTTCGTGAAAAACTCCCATGGAGCCATTTTTTGGGGGAGGAGGGATTTACACACACCACCACATGGCCTAAACAGGCAGAACGGCCACGCGACAAAATGAGACTTCCAGAAATGTGCTGTTTTTTTCCTCCGTGGATATAAAAATAGCGCCCCGTGTAATGCTACAGCATGAATGTATATTCCGTGCATGTGCTATGCATGGAAGAAAATGTTTTAAACTCCTAATTTTCCCTCCGCGGCCCCAGGCAGCACTTCTGAACGCAGTGAGCTCTGTAGCTGCCTTGTGTGTGGACACCCTAACCAGGGGAAAAGGGGCTGCTGTTTCCAGCCTGTCCCAAAACCATCCTCAGAAGCAAGGCCATGTCTCCAGCCTGCAGTGACCAGGACCTGGGCCATCCCGCCTCCCTAGCTCAGGTGTGACACCGGTGTGCGAGGGCTAAACGTCACACTCAGTTAATCCTTTCTTACTGTTCATCTCCACAGGGGGACCTTGAGTATGACAACGGATGGAAATTTGTCCTTAACAGCAATATAAATAGATCAATGCAGTTTTTAATTGATCTCCAAGGAGACGGACATCAGGCATGGCTACTATATTTGGAGTTGGTTTTCTTGGTTGGTTCAAGAAGTGCTTGAAATAGCCCAAGTCCCCATGTGTTAACCGAGCAGCCCCTTAATCCAGGGACCAATGATTGAAGGTCTAATCGGCTACTCGGTTTTCAATCTCCAGTCTAAGAATTATTTCACTTCTAATTTAGGATTTGGAGACCAAGATCATTAAAACCTATACCAAACATAGCGGACTGTAGAGTGTATCTCTGTCACTCACTATTATTCTGGTCAAGGGCACAGTTGCAGGCAGAAAGCCCCCCAAAGGAAGCACCAGGCTCCAGTTACCGTTCCAACAGCCTTCCAGATGGTTTTATCGTGAGCTGACTTTTTTTCTGGGGGAAAAACTAATAGATGGTTCTGTGTTCTGTGCATGAAAGGACCCAAGACTGAAAATTCATTGTTGAAAAGTTCAAGGAAGGAAAGGCCCCTCTCCACCCCCAGTCCTGTACCCGCATCACAATTCTGGCCTTCCCTTCTGCACCCGAATCAGAACCTCAACCCACTGCACAGGCAGCATCTCAATTGTGACAAGATTGCTCTTGACCTTGAGCCTGGCCACTGCCATGTCCCAGCCCTGCTGGGCAAACTGGCCCTCAGTGGGACACTAAGATTATCATGTGTGGAGAGTTACTTTGAAAAGAACCAGCATTTTAATAATATGCATTTTTTAAAACTGTGTAGACAAACCTGAAAGACCTCAAAGTTGGGAGAGCCCAGTGGGCCACGAGGAGACCCCCGGAGGCCCCCCAGTCCTGCTGACTGCCGACATCGGCAACCTGGTGATTCTTGTGCACTGAATGTCGGTGTCCCTTCTGATTCCAAATGTTGAAGTCCTGCCCCCAGTGTTGGAGCATTTGGCTGTGAGTCCTCGGGGGAAGTGACTAAGGTTAAATGAGGTCACAGGAGTGGGGCCCTGATCTGATAGGATTAGTGTCCTTATGAGGAAGCACCCCAGAGAACATTCCTCTCCCCTCCATCCCTCTTTCCCTCCCTCTCTTTCTCTCTGCCTTTGCACCTACAAGAAACCCCTGTGAAGACACCTGTCTATTAGCCAGAAAGACATACTCTCACCGGAACTGAACTGCCAGCGCCTTGACCTTGGACTTCCCAGCCTCCAAAACTGGGACACAAAAAATGTCTGCTGTTGAAGCTGCCCAGTCTGCTGCATTTTGCTGCGGTGGCCTGAGCCGACTGTTAACAAAAGTGTTGTCCTTGAATTCTTCTGAGGAGGAAGGGGAGAGAAAGGAAGACTCTCCCGGACACGCTTCCGAGCACTCATCATCATCCCCACGTGGTGCCCGAAGTCACGCAGGGGCTGGATGTGCCCAGGGAGATGTCAGTGCCCACGCATCAGGGTGGTCTCAGCCAGAAAAGGCCTGACCGGGCTGCCTCACTCCTTCGCCCCTGGCCCTGCCCCCCCCCCCCCACTGCCTCGTTCCTTGTTTCAAAGTGTGCTCGTGTGGCTCACGTGAAGTGGCGCCTGTGGAACACTCCGCACAAAGGCCGGTGCGTCGCTGTCAGAGGCGCGACCACTAGCGGAGACTGTGGGCGCTTGGGGAAAGAATCAGAGTGTTGACGTTGAACTTCTCCCAGGCTTCTCAAGATGAACGTGACTGCCTTGGCAGAGATGCGTCTTTCCCTGGGATAAAATGCCCAGTCTGGGCTGATGTCCTAATGTCCAGGGCCTTGGAGGGAGCTGTGAGCAAAGGTGCTGGATCTCCTGGGCCCCAGGGAAGTGTGGACTCTGAGGCCTCTGCTGGACAAGGGAGGGGTGGTTCTGGAGCTCCGCCCACTTCCCCGGACCGGTTGGGGGCAGGAACGCTGGGCTGCGCTGCGCTGGGAGTCTTGGGACTCAGCCCCGGGTGACACACATGGCCTCGGACCACAACTCCCTCTCCTTAAAGGAGGGAGAACAGGATTATTTCCCAGGGCTCCAGGATCCTGTGCCTGTACCCGGTTCCCGTGCCTCCATTAGTAAAACGCAAACGCGGGGTGATTTCGTTCTGCACCCTCTGTCGGAATGATTTGCGCTCTGCAGCCCAAGTCCCGCCCAGCGAGGCGGAGGCGTGTGTGGACTGCTGCAGCCACGTGTTCTATATTTTATAAAAGCCAAATTAATGAGGAAAACTCACCCACGGTGCTTTTACCTTTTTGCAACTCAAAGGAAATTGGATCGTTTTTCTGTGTATACCGTAGTCGGTAGCTCGCAGCCGTGAGGAAAGAAGGGGTTATTTGAAACCCAGAGCAAGCGTTATATAACCTGGGGGCATTTCCAGTCCAGGGTACCAGGAGACCGCATTTCCACAGCTTGCACGTGAGGCATGGGGCCAGCTTCCTCAGGCTGCAGTCCTCCTCAGAGGAGACTGCTAACTACAGGAAAGGCCACCTGACGTCCCATGACCAGGGGGCAGGCCACAGAGAACAGCCCCAGACAGCGGCTGCCCACAGGGACGTCCCCCACGTCGGCCAACATCCCTTACTGTGAAGTCGCTGTTACCCTGGCACGAGGCCACGCCCCTTCGCAGCGATTCGCACCCCAGACCTCCACGTGGTAGGAACAAACTCTCCTCGAGCTGCCAGCGGCCAGCGGGGAGGAAGCTGCCAGCAGAGGTGTTAAGCGGGCCCCCACGTCCAAGCCCAGATCCACAGAGAAGAATCCGTCAGTGGGGAAGGCGAAATGAAATCCTCCCCCCATAGAATATTCACAGCTTACCAGGAAACCTGGGCTGGGAAGTAAACTCCACCACTGAGTCCTGCGTGGTGTGCTTTCCCTGTCATTCGCCATGGTGGGTGACAGCTGGATGCATGGAGGGATGGACAGACAGACAAGTGATCAAAGATCGGTGGTAAATGGATGAATGGGTAGATAGACAGACAGAGAGCCATCTGTCTACCTCTCAACAGATCGGCACAAAAATGGAATTACTTCCCCACCATTCATTGCTGCACCGACTTGGTGATCTTGTGGTCGGAAAAACAGCAGTGGTGAACAGGGAAGAAAACCATGACACAGTGAATTTGTCCGCTACATAACATGACTCAGCAGTCAGTGAGCCGCTGGGGGTCAGGATGGGGTCCCCACCGCTGTCCTCACTCATGTCAGTAGGAAGGCCTCAGAGGGACTGGAGGCCAAGGCTGGTGTGCACGCAGTTTCTCTCTGGCCTCAGTGTCCTCATCAGGGCAGTGGCCTGGCCTGCTCCCCACCCCGATGATGTCTGTGGTGGGCATGGCGTGAGCAGGTTTTCTGGACGGAACCAAACACTCACGTGAAAACCATACAGATGTATTGAAAAGACAGGTGTACATTCACGATTTGGGTGAAGAGCACCAGGAGTTCCAGAACCAGCACTGACGTAAATGCACAAGAGAGCAAGGGAAACGTGAGGATGCGAGGGGAATGCCGGCTCAGCTGGGGCTGGGAGCGGACATTAGGGGCATGGGAACAGGAGGCACGGGACAGCCAGGCTACTCCAAAGACTCTGGAGGCTCAGGCCGTAAAGCAGACACTCCAGAAAACCATTCCAGGTGTGGCCAGCAGCCAGGAACGGTCCACCACCGGCAGACCTGGTATCCTCCCCTGCACCGCGGACCTTGGGCTGCCTTCTGCACACAGCGCCAGTGGATGCCTTCCGAAGGGGTCGACGTATAGAGCAGATCAGAAAGGCCGCAAGGCCACCCCAGGACCATGGCTCGTCCCTCCAAGCCCACACTAATGGCGGGAGAAGAGGTTGGGACATGAAGCCAGCCCCTTCCTAAGCCCCAGCTTCTCTGCTTTCAACCTCCTTTTCATTGCTGACCCCAGTCCTCACTCAGGGGGTCATTAGCAGCCCCTCGGCCTATCTTACGGAAGCGGCGGTATTAGCCCGAAGGTCTGGGCTCTAACTCAACCCAGGTCTAACTGCAGTCTGCTCAGCCAGGTCACTGCTCGCCAAGACAGTCACAACCGCCGCCAGACGCTGCCACCCACCTCAAAGACAGCGACTGTTCTCCCCAGGGGCTGGGCCCCGCTGGGCCAGTTCTGGCCCATCTGGCTCCAGGCCCCAGGACGAGGGCTTTTGTAGAGACTGGGCAGCGGGGCCGATTCATGTTTCCGAGGCCACAGCTTCAAATCCTGTTAAGGGGCCCCTTTCAATGAGACCTCTGTTACCGTTCAGAAGTGGGGAGCACAGCTGGGGTGAGGGGGCCACTTTCCTCCCTGTCTTTTCTTTGCCTTGACAATGGTCCTGCTGGGAAAGGTGCCAGCAGGTTACCTTTCACTCCCTTTCCTTGGTATAAGGTTAGCACCCAGAGCCAAGTTGGGCCTCCCCCATCTCATAAGGCATTTGGCTCCGTGGCCAAGTTCAGTTGCCTGGGGGAAAGAAAGACAGACCTTCGTTTCCTATTCAGACTAATGATTTATGATGTCCCAGCATGCATCACTGTGATAGAAGGACAGGTGGGTAAGGAGGACATGACATTCAGGCACTCTACACAGGAAATCACAGAAAATGTCCAATGGACAACATTTGAAAACCTTGATCGCATGTGTGCATTTCCACGGGTCGGGTCATCACACAGGAAAGTGGTCCTCACACAAAACACCAAGTGGTGGTCGCTGCACATGTCGGGTGTTCATTACGGGCTAGGTGCTGGGGTGAGGCCTCGACACAGACTATCGCGGGGAAACAGACTCAGGTGAACACAGCCCACACACAGTGGCACCCAAGTTCACACCCTGAGTGTCTGGGGTCGTCTCAGCTCTGGAACACTCTTTGCTCATTCAATGCCAAAATACAAAGCTTGACCACAGTGACCACTGAGAGGTAAGGCTGTGGAACAACCTAATTTCTTCTTTGGGCCTTCCTAAGTTGTCCGTATTCTCTGTCATGAGTGTATATGTTACATTTCTAATGAGAAAAAAATGTTTGTTGGTTTTCTCCTTTTCACACTGTCTGCATTTCAGACAACATTAAAAAAATATGCTTGGTGCCAAGGAGCGTTTTAATAAAGTTCTTTTCTGGAGTTTCCAGGACCACAGAAAAGGATTAGAATAAGGCAACTAGGCAAGTTTCTCCACAGAAATGTCCTCTCTTTATAAACCTGCCTTTCCTCCTTCTCAAGCACCATCTGTTTTCTCTCCCTCACACAATGGCCTCTTGACCCATAGACCAAAGAAGGCACGAGAAAGGAAGAGACAAAAAGTCACTTCTAAATGGCCAGCGCTTCCCCACTTCTCGAGGATGAACTTGGCTTCTGGGTCCAGCGATTGCTAGGGCCGCTGAAGCTTTGCCGCATTTTCATAGCATGAGATCATTCCCCATCTACAGCATGAGAAGTATGGACTTGAGAGCAAGGCAGGGTGAATTCATAGTCGACAGCCATCAAGTGCGACAGAGAAAACGTGATTCATTTCTGAGAAGGGCTCAGATCTCAAACAGTTTATTGAAACATATTGGAAGTTGGGGAACTGAGCTTGAATGTAATTGACAAGTGGGTTTGTGGCGGGAGCTGAGATGCTAAAAGGCTTTTGAGACTGTATTCTCCCTCCCTCTCCCTCTCCCTCTCCCTCTCCCTCTCCCTCTCTCCCTCTCTCTCTCTCTCTCTCTCCCCCCCCCCTTTCTCCTGCATCCGCACATGCTCTGGAACCCCAAGATCAGTCCCTGACCAGGACAAGCAGCTGACCTCACCCTTCACTGCATGAAAATGATGTTTCCAGTTCGACGTTCCAGACAGTAATTAATCTAATTAGCATTTACTCCGCAGTGATGAAGTTAAGAATGTCACATCCCGTGGCATACTTTTCATTTCAGACGGGCTTTGGAATGTGATTCTTCTTGACATTTAACCACCTTGCCGTGTGTCTTTTCTCTCGCAGGGAAATACAATTTATGCATCAAGGATGCAATTTCGCTTTCCTTGGGTGCTGGAGATTGGAGCAAGGGTAGATTATCTTCATATGAAAAGTGATGGTTCTTGGCATCTGCCTGAATATGAGTGCCACAAGGGATGGAGAAGTCACTTGCATTGGAGTATTCTGCTGTTAAGTTTGAAAGGGTTGAATGTAAGCCTTGGTGGCACTAGACAGCATTGTTGTAAATAAAAACTGATTTTTAAAAAAAATTATTTATTCATTGATTTATTTTTACAGAGAGGGGGAGGCAGGGTAAATGAGAGGGAGAGAAACATCCATGTGTGGTTGCCTCTCATGTGCCCCCTACTGGGGATCTGGCCCACAACCCAGGCATGTGCCCTGACTGGGAATTGAACCGGTGACCCTTTGGTTCGCAGGCCAGGGCTCAATCCACTGAGCCACACCACCCAGGGCTAAAAACTCATTTTTAAATAGTTTTATACAGTGCTTAGAAAATACATTTCCCCGAAATACAAGTTCCTGGGCTTGCACGGGAGGCATTACCCTGGGAATGCCGAAAAATCCATAGCACCCTTCTTTCAGCAATCGAGCGATGGGAGGGCCGCAGCCTCAGTGGCTGCAAAAGCTCCACAGGGAGAGTTGGGAAGAGGAATGTGAAAGTCCCTGTGCCTCCCTGCCCCCCCCACCCCGTGAGTGTTCTGAATTCTGTGCCTTTCCAATTTATTCGGAGGCATCACGCGCCAAACGCTCGCTACCAAGTCATAAAATGTCCCCCGAGGGCAGTGGGCTGTTTTCTACGGTGAAGCTGGGTCGGGAGGATCAAGAGAGGATTCTGCGGCCACACAAGGGGAAGACAGGCAGATCCCAGACTAGCAATGGAGTGGCCCCACGCACGGCAGCCCCAGCAGCAGTCAAGCTCCACAGGAAGCTTCAGGAAGGGGAGCATTCTGGCACCCTGAAACTCTACCTCAGTCAGTGGAGTCCAATGGAAGTGGAGCGTCAACCTCCAGTCACCACACAGCAGGTAAGGGCCCCCACGCCGCCACTGTCATATGCCCTGTTTGCTGCCTGCACTCCCCTCGATGATGACATGAGCACCCCCGATGGCTATGATGGGGGCATCTTCCCCCCACGCCGACCTACTGAAAGTTCAGTCCCACAGGATAGGGTCTTCTCCCCACACTGGGTCCCCAGAGCAGGGCACAGAGGAAATCCTCAGCACAAGCATGCATGTGTGTGTGCACACATGTGCACATGTGTGTGTTTATGTGTATACATGCACAAATGCTATGCGGGCAGGGCATATGCTACACAATGTGACAAATAATCAGTAAATGTATAATGTGTGTGTCACGTATTATGATACATCATGCGTAATACGAAATATATATTTACCCAATAGATAATATAGTAATGGTCTATGTATTATGTACATATACTACATACATAATATAGTAATATTTTATACATGTATTATGTACACATGCTACATAGAAAATAAAATATACTTTGTACTACGCACCATGTATTATAGATAATGTACTATATATTACCATATAAATGTATCATATAACACACTATATTACAACACTCGATAATGTGTGTGTGTGCGTGCTATGTCACATATGATGGATCACCGCTACACTGGACATGGAGACACACACAGAACAGGACGGAGCGAGAGAACGCGGGCAGGCCGCAGTCGAGACAGAAGTGGCGAAGGCCGCGCACTGACCTGAGGGGAGGTCCCCAGACCAGGCTCAGGCCCCGCCCCTAGCCAGCCTTGAGCCTGAGGGCACACCCCTCACTCACCCACCCGGGCCTAGGTGACGTGAGAGCCACCACACTGTACGTTAGCATTCACCAACACTTCTACTCCCAGGCACAGAGCTAAGCACTTGGCGTGTCCAAACGCAATCGGCATCCCCAGAACCCCGTGCGCCAGGTGCTGTCATCCACCTCGTCTGCAGGTGAGAAAATGAAGGCAGAGCGAGGGCTGTTGCTCCAGATCCTACAGCGTCCCGGGCCCAGGGCCCACGGTACAGGGACTCGCTGAGACAGTCTGCAGGAGCCGCTGCGCACTGAGCACAGAGCAAATGCCAGCTGGGCCCCCTCAGGCACTGAATGACCGCGACCTCGTGCTAACCACGTGTGCTGCTAAAACTTGACCTTATATTTATTTGCCTTGCAGAGCATGGAAGAAGCGATCAGCTTGCATAGATTTTATTTTCAAACTATCTATAAATAATAAGTTAAGGAAAACTTGCCTTTCTTATTTAAAGGTCTAATTTAGATTCTTTATCAAAATGATTTAAAATGCCTTTCACTAGGAAACCGTATTTCAAAGACTTTATTTATTAGACTTCTTGAAAGTGTGTTTTTAATGCACGTTCTGACTTTTTGCCAAACCTCTAAAACAGTAAAACTGGAGCAGCCCCCTCTTTAAAGAGTTACATTTATTAGATTTTTACAGATTGCTACAGTACAATTTATCAAAATAAATCTAGCTGAGGATTGGCACATAAATCTTTCACTCTTCCAGCATTCTTTATATCCAGAGCCCCTCCCATAACCTCCCTCTGATAAACGGTCAGAGAGGCCTGATAGCAATGAACTTGACTCCGAAGACGTAGAGCCGAGGTGGCCCCTTCACTTCTGTCTCCACCGGGGCCCCACTTAGGCCAGACTAGCTGTGTGTGTTTTATCAGATGCTGATAATTAAATGTAATTACATTTTAAACCTAACCAGCTGTGAGCTCTGCAAAAATGTGCACGACACATAAGCCAAGTCCTAAAACCATGTTCCAGCCTCTTGGGACAATGTCAGAAAGGGCCCCCGATTTGTGTCTGTTCCTGTGGCCAGCCAGAGACTTCGTGCCCGTGTTCAACCCAACGTGGCAGTTTGCTTCCCAGAGAGCAAGCCGTCTAAGACAAATGGGTGATGGGTGGATGGATAGATAGACAGACAGACCGACAGATAGGCAGACAGGTACATACACACATACACACATAGAAATCACCCACCCAAGAGAGAAGCCACAGCCTTTTTGTAACCAACACTGGAAGTGACTTGGAAGGCTGTCACTTCTGAAATGAGCTGCTCATTAGAAGCAAACAGAACATACAGCCCACGCTTGAGACACAGGAAACAAGCTGTACTTTTTGAGAGGGAGAAGTGTCAAAGGGTTTGTGGGCTTAAAACTTACCCCAGCCCCCGACTGGGTTAGCAGGCAATTCTGCTGTGATTTTGACCTCACTCTCTCTCTGCAGTTCATTCAGAACCCACGGGACTCACTCAGTTCCCATGGGAAGGGGGAAAAAGCCCCTGAGCTACAAAACTACCCCGGAGCACAGCTCCTATCACCATGGCTAAAGCCTGCGAGGTTCCAGAAAGCTGCCTCTGCCGGTTCTTGTGCATATGAGGACCCTGGTGCAGCGGCCCCGTGCCTACATAGATATTGCTGTCCACCTCCTCGGAGCCCGCCTCCTCCCCAGAGGGCTGCCTCACACTGGTCCAAAGTCTCACCTCCTTCGGCACCGGCTGAGTCCCTGCTGGTCTAGGAACCACCCTGCCCGCCAGCCCCAGGGTATGGAGCATCACGGCTTTGGTGAGCTCTCTGCCCTGCCAGACTGGAAATGAAGGCATGCGTGCCCTGGCTGCCTGGCTGGAGGAGAGGGAGAGACGGGGTGGACCTGGACCAGTCTCAGGGATTCGGTCAGGTACTCGTGGTTTTAGGGCACCATATAAAAATTACACTCCATAGTACAGAAGAAAAACAGCATGGTGTAAGGAGTTGTAAATGTTTAAAGGCACTTATTTTCCCTTAATAAGGAAGAGGACATAGGGAATGCTTGAAATATTTGGCATAGAAGAAGAGGTTACCCTCTAACCTTACTCTGCCTCTTCTGAGTGGGTGATGTCTTCTCCCACCCACGCCAATGCACGGAGGTCTGATACCTGCGCAGGCGTTCCAAGTTCATTCTGAGCCCTGTCCTGTTCATAAACACCGTCACTTCAAGGTCACCGCAGGTTGGTCCGCAAAGCACCCCTCCAGGGGCAGAGCTCTGCTTTGCAGTAAGAAGCCCATAAAACGCAGAGTCGGGTATACTCAGAAGTCATTCAGAAATCACTCGATGCCCTGGCTGGTATGGCTCAGGTGGTCAGAGCGTCATCCCACACACCAAAAGGTCGTGGGTTCGACTCCCAGTCAGAGCCCATACCTAGGGTGTAAGTTTGGTCCCCAGACACAGGAGACAACCAGTCGATGTCTCTCACACCTCTCCCCCTCCCTCTTTCCCTTCCTCTCTCCCTAGAATCAATGACTAGATCCTCGGGTGAGGATTTAAAACAAGAAAAAGAAAATCACTCAACCACCCTGGTCAAACGCATTCTTACCCAGGTGCCCCAGTGAGGTGAAAAGTCTAAAGCCCCTCCACCCAGACAGACCCCAGAAGCCCTCCTCTTCCCTCCTCTGCTTCCTCAGCCAACACAGACACGAGACGCCATTGTTCCCTCTCCTCTCTTCTTTAAGTCTTCTCCAAGAAAGGTCAGGTGCACACAGCATCTATTCCAAGGACTTACAATGGTATTTTAAAGGGCAATTAGCCAATTATTATTTGAAAGTACATTCTTTCTTGCAGAAATATCAGTGTGTGGAGAATTTTCTGTAAGAAAGGCGAACATGAAGGAAGACTTTTTCTCCAACCTTGAAACTTTGCAAATTCTTTCAAAATAAAAAGGAGACATGTGGTCTGTGAACTAAGCGTTACTAGTCTGGACCTGGGCCGGGGAGCTCGGTTGGTTAGAGTGTCGTCCCGATAATCCAAGGTTGTGGGTTCGATTCCCGGTCAGGGCGAATATAAGAATCAAGCAGTGAGTGTGTAAGTAGGTGGAAAAACAACAAATCTTTGTGTGTAAGTCTCTTTCTCTCTTCCTCTTTCTCTAAAATTAATTAATTAGTATTTTTTTAAAAAACAGAGTTCCTATTCTTGGCTTGCCATGGCTCACCTGAATCTCATGAACTTGAACTTTCCTAGGGGCGGCCACCACACTCATACATGGCCCTGTCTGAGCCTCAAACGCAGACGTCTGAGGTTGACTTCCTGTGAACTAGTGTACTGCAGCCACCTGAATTGCAGAGAAAGCTAATTCCGAAAGCTCATGCAGACAGAGGGCGTGTTTTTTTTAAATTATGGATCATAGCATAAAAAGATCAGAAAACAGGCTTAAAAGTGCCCATGTGGGAAGACAGGCTGATTTCAGAGACGCACTGGGCGCATCCTGTTGGGTCACCTGGCCGACGACCTCACCATCACCTTGCGCACCCAGAGGCGCACACACTGGCAGAACGTGCAGCCTCGTCCTCCTCTGGGTTGCTGTCTCACCTGCAGCCTGCTGGCTTTGCACCAGCTGAAAGGAACCCCCCAAAAGCACATTCTACACAACGGAGGAAAAGTGCTTCGGCTTCAAGCCTGGGAGAATAAGACATCACCAGATACTTTAAAGAGTAACCAGAGCAAAAGAGCTGGAACTAGACCGACCACTTTTTCATTATGGGAGGGACTAAATTACCCATTATATAGGAATCGCACATAAAAGGCTCTCTCCACATCAAGTGATGGATCAAAGGAAGGGAAGGTGAGTGGTCCACAGGCGTGGGCCACGCCTCCCGAATTCTGAGCCCAGGAGTGGGAGGTCTGCATTTTAACTACCGCCTGCGACATGAAACGGTGTGCCGCCTCCCACTGAGCAAAGTCAGGTAGGCTCGGCTGCAGAGGTTCCCTCCCACCCCCTCTCCACCTCCTCCTGTTCCCTCGGAAGGATGGCAGGTCCCTGACTGGGCTCAGGTGCATCTAATTTAAAACCTGGGCTTGGCAAGTCCCTCCCATCAGAGCCTTGAAGCAAGGGCATCTATCAGCGTCACAGCGTGGGTCTGTGCCATGTTCACGGTTCCCAGGATGGGCCGTGCCTGCCCATCACAGCTGCCCTTGCTGCCTGGCCCCACCCCCATGGGCATGGAAACCACCCAAGCAGACACTCTGACTTCCAGTGACAGAGGAAAGCATGCCGCAGCCCCCTGCCACCCCACTGCCCTCGACCCCCACCCCCTTTCGGAGTGTCAAGGGGCCATCGGAATGCCGTTCCCATAATCACCTTGCAGTCCTGCTGCAAGCATATCAGTATTCAGAAGAAGCCATTTCCTCATTCCCTCACTCACTCCCCAGAACTGGCAGGGGTCACCTGGGGACCGGGCACTCACCCAGACACTGAAATTCCGTCACAGATGCGCCGGCCCAGGCCCCCACCCCCAGGAGCTCACGTCCCTCAAGCTCTCCACACGGGTCGCTTCCTGACCGACTCTCGGCCTTCTGTGTCTATGAACTTCCCAGAAGTGGACAGGGAGTGACAGCCAGTCCCTGCTAAGGACTGCTTCTGCAGAGGCTCTCGGGGCTGAGGAGACACAGCAGGTGGCAACCCAGCAGGGCCAGTCCAGGGGGGAACACACCAGCCCCAGGTTGGCAGAAGGCCCAGAGAGACGTCTGGACCGGGAGCCAGGAGAGGCCCCGGACAGGTCACTTGCTGGGCACCTGCAGCGATGGGGCCGCTCGCCCACAGCTCTGGGCGCACGGAGCACTAACCAGACAGTCCACAGAGTGCCAGAGTGGGCTGGCTGGGGGCGAGGGTGCTCGATAAACCGATCCATGGGCGAAATATTTGCAGCGACAGTAAACTCTGTTAAAACAACAAAGATAGGAAAGGGAGGCTGGGAGCTTTCGCCCAGCCCTCCACCCGTTGGCTTCTGTGTCCTTATCTGTAAAATGGGTGTGATTCTGGGTTATTGTCGATGACCCTTCTCCTGCACCTGGAACTCATAGCCCGTCTGTGCCAACTGCCCGGACCGACTTGTTCGCTTCCTGTCTGCGCCTTCTGGGAACACTCTGACCTGTCCACGAGTTGGAACACTCATGCCCAGCCAGGAATTTTCAGATGATCGCTCACATTTGGGCAGCGCTTTAAAGTTACAAGGAGCATCCTGCTCGGTGTGGCTCAGTGGGTTGGATGTCGTCCCACAAAGCAAAAGGTCACCGGTTCGATCTCCAGTCAGGGCACAGGCCTGGGTTGTTGGTTCGGTCTCTCGCCAGGGAGCGATCGATGTTTCTCTCCCTCTCTTTCTCCCTCCCTTCCCCTCTCTCTAAAAATAAATAAAAGGAAGTTAAGAAAAGCTTTCTCAGATCCACCTCATTTATTGCATCATCTTTACACATGAGGACCAAGGGCCAGGTGCTGTCCTTTCCCTTTTAGGGACAAAAACATCGGAGCTCAGGGAAGTGAAAGAACTCAATGAAGATTTGAGAATAAAACAGGGGCAATCAGGCTGACTCGAGACCCAGATGCTCTACCTGCATCATTTATACCTGCATCGATCACTGATCGGGAAACAGGTGTGGAAAGAAGAGCCGAGGAAGAGAGGAGGAAGGAGGGGAGAGTCCTGGGTGGTTCACAAAAGTCAGTCCCTGGTGACAGTGAGGGTCCCCCACACAGAGAACGTGTGACAAATGCCACTGAGCACCCTGGCCAAGAGGTCAGAGAGTTTTCCCACACCACTGACATGGGGACCCCCTCTGTCCGCTCCGGGGCCTGTTGGGTGCTGCCTGTGAACCCACCAAGTGCCGAAAGTTGTAGGGGTGGTTGAGAGAGACAGAGGCACTGTTAGCCAGCACATAGGACAGGCCACCCCTGAGGACGTCACACCAGCCAGAAGGGAAACCCGCTGTGGAACCAAACCCTCCTGTTATCGGGGCATGACTACCTGTCCAGCTACTTCCGTTAACACCAGGTGCCTAGCCCCGGGACAGCTGCATGCAGGGGACTCTGAGAAAGCACATTCACGTGTAGCGAGGCAAGGAGGCCATGGGGAGCCCAGATTCTACTGAACCCCAGGTTTCCTGTCCACGCAGAATTGACCAAACGGAAGTCCTCGGGTGATTAGCAAGCCAGTTCTTCCTCTCTCCTTACCTGCACTAAGTCCTGAGACGTTAAGACAATCACAAGTCCTTCTATGTTAGCTATTCATAAACCAGCTGATGCTGCCTCATGAACATTTATTCATGAATAAAGGAAAAAACGAGAGTGTGTATGGAATTAAAAGCAGTCCAGAGGTAAGTCCCAACCATGGGGCTGCCCATCAGCTATCCAGCAAATGGTGCTGCTTTGGGCTCTGCCCTGATGGAATCAATTTTGCTTTGCTCCTTTTTACAGATGCACTGATTTCACCACACTCGTCTTCAGCGCCGTCAACACCATTGTTACCCAAGTAACCCTCACGTCTGCCTGGGGAGCTCCGTCTCATGCCCTGCATTTCACAGAGGAGGCACCTGGTCCTTCCCCGCAGGCTCAGCGCTGCCCTAACTGCCGGGCGGAGCGGGGCGGGGCCGAGCGGGGCGGGGCCGAGCGGGGCGGGGCAAGCAGGGCGTCTGCCTGCAAAGCCCACACTCTTCCCAGCGGCTTCCAGAAGCAGCCACCGGCTCCAACCACCCTTCAACCACACTTGCTGAGACAGGAAATGAACGAAACAACGTTATTATGGAATGTATACATCCTAGGACTTCTACTTCCCTAGTTCAAGCCTCACTGACGCCGAAGAGCAATGGGATGCGATTTTGAAGGCCAGTAACTATCTCGATGCTTAATAACAGTAAAACCACTAACTGGCGCTTCTTGAACACATCCTGGTTTTCCAGCACGCTGCGAGCTCGTCTACATACGCTCACCAGTCCCTGCAATGCACCCACTGCTACCTACAGTTTGCCGCAGGAGACCGCCCGAGTAGCCCTCCCATTTACAAGGCCGCAGCACTGGAATCAAACAAAGCCAGCGCTGTCTCTCTCTGGGTGACTGGCCATGAGTACACTCTCCCCACCGGGGTGGAGAGGCGGGAGCTGACACCTGCCTCGTGCAGAGGCTGCTGATGGCAGAATCTCGGTGTTATCGGCAGAAATGGGTTAGGAAAAGGGTCCGCTAAGCATTAGATGGAGATTAGGGAAACGAAGACTGGCCCCCAAGGTTATTCGGGATGTGTGTCAAAGCTGAAACAGCAAGAAGCTTTCTAAAGGTTTGATGCTAGTTTTCAGGTTCAAAGTGATACATTCATTTTGTTTCTTAAAGAACATCTGACTGGTGTTAGACTTGTAAATGCATCCTCTAGTCCAATAGAGAATTTGCCTGTGATGAGAAACCACATGAAGTGGCAGGTGAGGCATCATTTTAAACCTGTGAATGGAGTGGGAAGAAATGTTTCCCTTCTCTAGTGGAAAGAAAGCAAAAGATGTCCTCCTGAAGCAACCAAGTCCTGCACGTAGCTGGCAGAAGAACAGGCCAGTGGCCAGAGAAAGATTTTGCACCTGGAGGCGGCCGTGGGGAGGGGAGGGGAGGGTACAGGGACCAGAGGCAGCGCAGGCAGCCCGTGAACTCTGGGTAACCAGGCTGAAACCAGAAACCCAGCAGGACCAGGAGCTGGAAGTCGCCTGATGGCCAGGTGATATGGGTTATAAAGAAAGAGGCCAAGAGGCCAGACCATGGGAAATGAAATGGGCTAGCAGCGGGTCAAGGGACCGGGGGAGCAGTAAAACTTGAGTGATTTCTTGTGTGATTAAGGGCTTATGGGGCCTTATCTGGAGTTAGAGGGAAATAGGATAGGGCAGCCCTGTTTCCAGGCCCCTGCACATGCCTGCCCCGGTTTGAGAGAGAGAAAAAAAAACACTACAACCTGCTCAGAGCAGGTTGTACGTAGAGACTTGTTCTAACCTCTTGACCTCCCCAACCAAAAAATAGAAGAGTCTCTTTTCCAGTCACTATCTGAATCACGCAGAGCAGTTTGGGGACCTGGGTGCAGAAGACGGATGGGCAACCCTGCATCCGTTCAGGAAAAGGGGGTCGTTTACCACGCACACCTCCTCACATCAAATGTCATATTTTCATGACGTCATCAGAGGTGTTCTGGGACAAAGTTTTTCACACTGTCATTGTCCTTTTTTTTTTATCAGCAGTCATTTCTTTCCAGTAATCGCACACATTCCAGAATCAACATACTTTCCTGTAGAACATGTTCCGATTGCTAACTTCATGCATGTAGGAAAGATACTAGTTTTAAGAATAGATACATGGGAGAATGATTTCATACAAAACATAGAACAATATTGGGCATTTATTCATACTGTTAATAAATTTAAGTGTAGTTCCCCCAATTAAAAATGGATGTAGTTATTATTTTTCAATAGATTTGAATTTTTTCTCTATTCTCAGATTTTTAACAAACAATCAGATTCAAAACCCTCAACTCCGACCCTTTAGAATTTTAGCTGTATATTTGTTTAGATCAGTAACTAAATTTTTGAATAGCACATGTTCAGAAGTTAATAAATATGCCAGGATTACAGAATAGCCATTTTTTAACACCTCAAAAAATATTCAAGAACTTTTAAATTTACTCTCACAAACTCACAATAGAGTTAGCTTTAGGGGTTGATGGCACCTTTCCCCTTTAGCTTCTTAAATTAAGATGGAAGACTATAGAGTTTCATAGATTTCCAAAATCTCATGAACCAGAGGATTTTTTGTCTGCAAAACACCATCAACGAAAACCTGAGAAGAGAAACCTAAGACAGGAACAAAACTCACGACGGGACGGAAGCAAACCCCCCCCCCCCGCCCCTTCTGCCCACTCAGAGGACGGCCTCAGGCCTGAGCAAAGAAAACAAAACCGATACTTAAAAAAAAAAAAATCCTGATGCTTCTAATGCATTTGGGAGTGGGTGTCCAAGCAGCCATAGGGAACCTCGGGGTCAATGGGAAGGAATGTCAAGGCTAAGTTATTAAGTTTAAGCAGAAAATATGGCCTGAAACTTTAGCTTCGAAAGAATTAAAGATGTCCCGGAAAACGAGTGAAATATTTTCTCCGCGAGTCACAGGGTTCGAGCAGGTTGGGATCCCGCATCTGGGCCTTATTATGTGTGTTTTAGGTGACAGGTGGCTTGAGGGCATGGGGCCCTCTTGGGCTTTTAAAATATTTTCCTGGGGAAGGTAAATAATCGGATGCCTCACTGGCTTCCCTTCTGCAGGCCGTCTGAAAAACGAAAACACGTCTTCCTCCACATCAAAGTTGTTCTGCGTGCAGACGAGGACACACATCTTCAACCCTGACACTCCGCCACCTGGGTCTCACTTCCGGTGCTCGCAAATCCGGCCCGTGCGCAACTGGCCGAGATCCATTACCAAACCCCATCATTTCTGAAACTAGTATTTATCCGCCGTCCTTTTTTTCTTTTAATACCTGATTTTCATGCGCCTGAAAACTTTTATTGCCCAATTAGTTCCTAGGGGTAGCCACAGATGTTGAGCCAGAGAAAATCACCCCGGATTTGGCACCGAGAAATAACACGATGAGAAATCATTTCAACTTTGACAAATCAAAGAAGTGCTATTTTGAGCGCCTGCCAAGCCAGGGGTCACTTTTGCTGAGATCAAAGATGGTGGATGATTTATGCCTCAGTGTTTTCCCTTGCCTTTATTTTTATTTTTTGAACTGGATTTGTTGCCGCCATCGGCTTTGTTTTATTTATGTTGCTTCCCCTTGCGTTTTGGTCCACACCGCGTTTAGTCTGACGTTAGCAGCCAGCCACAGGTCCCAGTCTGCCCAGTAGGAGGCCTCTCAGAGGGTCGCTCAGGAGCCCTGATACTATGCATTCAATTCTGAATATCCGTCTGCATCTGTCACTGCAGCGTTATAAATATGTCACACTGGGCGTTAAAACTCAACTCAAAGCAGCTCGATTATTTTCATTTCAACATCCATCTATAGCACACGCAGTTTCCACGTACATGACCCAGAGACTTTCACGTGCAGGTGTCCCTGCTGCCACCGCCGCCCCGGCGTTCAAGGTGGATGGCATTTCCGGCACCCTGAGCATAAACAGCCAAGGGATTTTTAAATTTAATTTTCAAGCGACATTTTCTTTTTAATAAAAAAATGACATTTAAAAAAAAGTTTTAAAAATAAGCTTTTCCACATGATCGGTCAACCCTTTTTTGTGCTATTTTTACCCCATTCCTCCAGCTATTCTGGTTGGCAAGCCCAGGGCACTCTTCTTTATTTGGGGAGAGAAAGAGACGGAGAAAGAGATAGAGAAAAAGATGGGGGAGGGGGAGGGAGAGAGAGAGTAGCTAGCTACAAATACATACATAATCTTAGCTGATAGTCTGGTTCACAATTCTGTCTCCTGGCCAACTCGGAGACAGAATAAAGCCTCCCGCACAGCTGCCCAAGGGGAAAAGGGAGAGAAAGTCTCGCTCAGTGCCACTCCAACCCTTCCCGTGGAGCTCCCTGGAGTAGAACCCCAGGCCCAGGACTCCCATGCTCTCCGGTGCTGGTTACCAAAGCCATAATTAACACTGGCCTCAAAACCCAAGTGCTCCAATGACCGTTTCCCCATTTCAACCAGGCAGATGCCCAACTTCCAAAAGAGGCAAAAATGCACAAGGGGTGTAAAAGCTCTTGCAGTCTCACGCAGCCCTTAAAAAAGAAAGAAACCCTATAAGAGGACAGCAGAGGGGGCAAGGTAAGCCGGCTGTCTGCTGCAGTTCTGGAATAAGGCCATTATTCGGTGTCCTGGACTCACATCAGATAACTCAATTGCCCTTGAACACTTACCACCCTATTTTTTTCTTTTCTTTCTTTTTCTTTGTCTTTTTTACATATCTCCAACGCATCCTAAATTTACAAGTTTTTGAATTGGGACTGGACAAATGATATGGATTTCTTTATTTTTTTCAATTCCAGTGACCTTATTATCCTGCTTTGTTAGAAGAACGTGGTTTTTCATCAAATCTGTGAAAGGAGCTCCGTGCTCGAGTAGGTTCATTTTTACATTTTGTGCAGCGTTTGTCTGCACTTTTTAAAACTGAGGTGCCTGCAGACAGGTCCCCTTCAGGTTCGGGTACCACGACTGGAAAGCAGCTCTGGGTGTGAAGCAGGTGCTTTAGTGAGTACCGGTGAGAGTCGGAGAACCTCACACTCAGACAGGCGCGTAGAGGTCACATAAAGCAGGGATTTTCAGACTCAAATCCTTGGACCTGTTGCATCAAAATCACCTGGGACAGCCCTGACTGGTGTGGCTCAGTGGGTTGGGCGTCCTTCCGTAAAGTGAAAGGTCATGGGTTTGACCCCTGGTCAGGGCACATGCCTGGGTCTCGGGTTCTGTTCCCAGTCAGGGTGGGTGCAAGAGGCAACCAATCAATGTTTCCCTTTTGCATTGATGTTTCTCTCCCTCCCTTCCCCTCTCTCTAAAAATAAATAAATACTATCTTTTAATAGAATCACCTGTGACTGTTTTAATATACAGATTCCAGGGCTTTTCCACAGAAGGCATAATTTTGCATTAACTGGTTGGGGCTCGGGAAACTCTTTTTTTATTTTTAAATTGTCTGGGTCATTTCCACTTGCAGCCACATTTAAGAATTATCGACTTAAGTTGATTAGCAGCAAAGTCGAGAACAGAACTTAGATCTCATGACCAGAAATTCCAGGACCACCTCCTTGGCTTCTTCATGGGGTCCCACTCAACTCCAGCCCAGAGCCCGCAGCACCCTCAGAACAAAGTCTTCTCAGGGACCGAGAACAGCATATCCCCCACAATTCCCTTGTCAGTTAACAGCGTGCGCTATGATTTCAGTGAGTCTACTGTAAATGATAGAGTCAGGAACTTGGATTATCATCCAAACTGGGTCAACACAGAACATTAAATACCGGTAAGGGGTTTTGTAATTTTCAAAGGCACCATGAAGCAAAGCTTGCTACATGGGCAGATGCAGCTCAATAAATGTTAAATAATGCTCTTTGCAAATTACTTGATCACCCAAGAAAATCTGTGTATTCATATAAATTCAGAAAAAGCAAAGAGCATAGCTTATTGGAAATTAGAAAGTTCAGGGAATTCCATAGCAATATAAAAGAATCCCAGGGATATATTTATCCTTCACACAAAACTTACAGATTCATAATTTATGTCTCTCCCAGTTGCCTCTTTCTTTTTCCCGACTTTCCATCCCAGGTTTCGGCAGCTCTGATTACACAAACACATTTGCATGGAGGCTGGCTTGAATGTTCCCATTCTCTGTGAACAAGCCCCACGCCTTAGAGTGACCCGAAGACTGATAATCTTTCCATTGAGCTATCTGAAGGACACGCAGAGGATGAGGCCAAGGAGGAAGGTGGTTTTTTTTCTTTGTCTTCCTTCAAAAAGATCCTCTATGAGAGTGTAACATGCAGACGGGGCTGTGATCATCGGCCTACAAGCCAGGAAGGATGACAGCTGGTCTGACTGGCCCTTTCCAACACTCTGCATTGCTACCGTCTCTCTAGAAAGTGTGTCCTCAGAGTTTTTGCTCCAGGATGAATAGGTCCAGCCCTTCATGTTCAACCTCCAACTCCATCCAGGGTCTGCCTTAGACCCTCTCTTCATTCCCAGGGAGTCAGTTTCTGGTTGTCAATCTAGGTTCAAAACTACTATTTCTAAAGGCAAGTGTCTTTGAAGTTAAAAAGGTTATGGGAAAAGGAAAGGATATTGCAGTGAAAATAATGCAGTGACTGATTAAACTAAGGATCAATATATATCCTGAAAGAGTGGCATCAGACAGCAAGTGTGGGGTTCTGAGTCCAGGTACGAAGGAATGAATAGCCATGGGAACCCCACAAAACATAGCCGCAGAACCTGGGAGAGCACAGAGCAGGGCTGTCAAAGAACTTTGGAGAGTACGTACCAGCAGGCGGACCGGGGAAGGAGACCAAGATTCTCTCCATTTTCTTCCTCTGGTCTCTGTGCTTCCACAACCAGCCACCAGGCCACCCTGTGGCTCCCACAGTGGCAACCGAAAGGATAGCAAGAGAGACCTACAAAAAAAAGAAAGCTCTGAGGGAGAGGAACATCTCCAATCCCAGGAGTCACAGGCCAAGAAGGTGGCCCAAAGCCCATTTTGCAGCCTTCTCGGGTGGCATTCCACCTGCCAGGCACCTGGTGTTCCAGCCCACTGTGGGGACAGCTGCCAGTTGGGGTCTTCCCAACCCACCTGGTTAGCGCCCCACTCAAACACCACTCAGCAGTCTCAGAGACTAAGACGAGAGGTGTCGCTCTGTTCTCTGATATCAGTTTGTCTTTTTAATTTCTTTAGATGAGCAAAGCCCAGATGAAAAGTCCCAGCAAATCAAATAAAAAGGTGGCTTCCCAGCTAAACCCCAAGACCTCGACTTAGAAGTTAAGTAAGACAGATACTTGGAAATGACCAATGCTTTTCTGCACAGCGTTGAGAAGCTAGAAAGTCGCCCAAAAGCGTCTCTCCTGGCTGAGCTGCAGAATTTCATTTCCGCCTGGCTGTCTCCTTCGCCCCACAGCTCAGAAAAGGAAGGGCAATCGTGAATCAGTTATCACCTCGCAGCCTGAACTGTGTTTCTTGCAGCGAGAGGCAGAGGGACAGGCCGACACGGATGACAATTTGGGGATGTGTCCTTCTGCTCGTGAGTCACCCTTTCCAGAAAGACAACAGGAGCTCAGAGAGTGCTGGGAAGGGCCAGTCGGACTCACTCTGCATCTTTCTGTCTGGCTTGTAGACTGAGACTGACCTAGTGAGGCCTTGCAAGTGAGGGATCACAGTCCCATCTGGTTATGACGCTTTCATAGGGGACTCTGCCACCTTGCTGGTCGTCATCCTTGTGTAGGTGACCATCGGATACTCGATCTTGACCCAGTCCTTCACTCTGTTGACTCCCATGACCATGACCCAGGTCTACTAGAGTCTCACCCCAGAGCTCCCCACCCCTCGGAAGAAATTATCTTCACCTTAGCCCGTCACTTCTGGCCCTCCAAGCACCTTCACTTACTCATCAGCTGAGACACGCCCACCTCCCTGGGTCTCTCCATCATTGCCCAGGAAACCTGTCCTTGCCTGTCTCTCCTCCTCTTGGCCCCATTGGAGGGCAGGGGATGAAGGTGTGGTCCCATCTCTGGCCAGGCTTCTCAACGGCTTGTGCCCGGTTCTCCTCCTGCGCTGTCCGTCAGGCCCCTGTTCACGGCTTCTGGGCCATCCTCTGCCTCTGCCCATCCCCAGCGCTCCAGGACCACGCTGTGAAACACGGTCCACCCGCGCGGAAGCCTGTCCCATCTCTAGGTGGAGGGACTCTCAGAGACCAGACCGGAGTTGCCTCTGTCTTCCTGTCTGGGTGCCCAGCGGGACCCGGCGGACACACGCATTCTGGACACGTGTGCTGGATGCGTGTGCATAGAGCATGGAGCTCAGGGAGGGAACAGGAGGACTTTCTTTCCCATTGACCTGCGGCTTGCTCCCCCATACACCCGGCTTTGACTCTCCAACCATGGCACTCACTCAGGACCCCAGGGACGCCCCGCCTCCCGCCCCCACAAAAGAGAATGCAATCCTGCGTGATTCTGCAGACACCTGAATTGCTTCAGGGTCATTCTTATGAACATCAATTATCCCAACAGCAGCAAAGAACAGATGCGTAAGTTAATGGAGTTTTCCGGATGGCAGAATGCTGGATAAACAAATCTACGCCGCGTCATAGACAGAGAACCACCCCAACGCAGAGCTAGGCGGAGAGTGCGGAGCTCAGCGGCAGGTGCCACCATCCGGGGGGATTGTACACTGGCGGAATCCTCCGCCGGCCCTGCGCCGACCACAAAAATCGGGCAGAATTGGCCTCGGAGCGGCTGCGCGGAACGCCAGCTGAACACCCCCCTAGACGGGGATCCGAATGCTCAATTAGCATTCCGGAACATACCCGGGGAGTTTCAAAGAGCCAGCACTGTCATGTCATTACAAGGAGGGAAATCTTATCCCCGCCAGCCTCTTTCATTATCCATCGCTGTGAAAAGCCTTCTGTGAGGCGCTGGGAAGCACTCGACCTCCCCATGTGCCAGGGCCCGTTTCCAGCCAAGAGTCACCGTGTGCCTCTCTCTGGTTTCTTTGAAAACCTCCAGAGCTATTCCCTTTGCTCTTCAGTGAGACTTCATAGCACCTTCGATGCATAATTCCGCATCACATACCATTTGCTCATTTCTGTGTGTGTGTGTGTGTGTGTGTGTGTGTGTGTTTTAAATGGATTTTATGGGCAAGCCTGCCCCAAAATGCGGTGGCTCCGTCTCACGGATTTTGACACATCTGTTGCCTTCAGCAAGGAGGCAGACGCTGTGGATGAAATGCAGAGCTCGGAAATGCATCCCTGCCCCAGCTTCTGCTCTGACAAAGAGAATCCACCTGCAAGTGTGTTCCTTACAATGGATATCTGGAAGGATAATCGGTGTTCGGGCGGTGCATTTGCAAACTAGTCATATTGCAATAATAGGAAAACAATGAATCTAGCTATGAAAATAAATAAATGGAGCCTTGCAGGGCTGTTGAAATTACATTTAAAAGGGGGAGAAGAAGGGGCATACACTCTATGTATGTGTGGCAGGGGGGTGGTATCTGAGTAGCTGGTGTGAACAACGTCCTTCACCTGAGTTTCATTCACTTGGTAAATACACGCATAACTGGGATTTAAAGGGCCAGAGCCACTGTGTCGGAGCCTGAGTAATGCCATTTTTCTGCAACGCATGTTGCAGCTTGATGAACAGGTCTCTGAGGATGGTCCTGGATGTCAGTGTCCCGGAAAATGACTTCCTAAGTATAGTCACCCCACCCCCGCTAGCCTGGCGCCATTTGCCCTGGGCCTTGCTGCTACGGAATAATATATTCACTGGCTTCTTGCTAAAACAACAACAGCGACAAACAATAGTGAGAAACCCCTGGTGCATATTGATAGCATCCTCAAGGAGCTGTAATTGCAAGGAGACACGCTGCTTCTGACCACGCCAGGGGACCCCCAGCTGCTGTCTCTCCTTGCTCTGCAGCCAGCTGCACAAATGCGTCCCCAAACCATCAGAGGACCTGTCTCTCTGGCCGGCACTGGAAAATTAAAGACTGCCTGCTGGACAAAAAGGGGACTGGCTTGCCAGTGCGCCACTGAGTGTTTTCACAGAGCGCTAAGCGTCACCTGATTCAAATGACTGGCTGGGAGGAAGGTGTTCGCTTTGCGGTCTGTTTCTATGGCGTTGGGGTAGCATCCCGTGCACGCGTGTTCTTCTGCGTTTAAATACTTAACGTCGGTGTCTACAGACCGAAGTCCCGGGATGCGGCTCCGGTGTCCGAGGGTAGGACCGAGGCTGCCGCGGAGATGGTGCGCATGCGCAAACCTCCACTCCAGCTCCACGGGAGAGCACGCAGCAGAGCGCCCTCCGGTTTCCTGGCTGAAGACTATCCCGTGGTTTGCACAGACCACATCTCGTGCGTCCTCTCCGCCTGCCCTTCCGCTTGGGCCTCGCCATCTTAGCCACGGTGGCTTTGTCGGGAAGTTTGGAATTCAGAATGCATGACTCCTCCGACTTTTTCCCTCTTCTGCAAGATTGCGTGGGCTCCCAAGGACCCCTTAAATTCCACGTGAACTTGAGGACTGGCTTTTCTATTTCTGCAAAATCGCAGTGGCGTGATTTTGTATGGGACTCGTGGAAGCTGTCGTGCGAGGCACCGTGAAACCGGCTCCCCACTTAGAGCTCGCCCTGTCAGAATCTGCCTGGGTAGATGCTCGGAGACCCTAGACTATGTTAGGGTTGAAACTGCTAGGGGAAGGCTTGCTGGGTAAATTAAGGTTCATTTTGGTCCATGTAACTTCTTCACTCAGCAGTGGCTACCCACTGCCCACCCCGAAGCCCTGGGGCAGGCAGCTGTGTGCACGTCAAATACAAACAGCCTATAGGAGCCAAGGTGGGCGAAGAGGACTCTACCCTTCAAATGTTAGCGACCTGCACTCCCATCACGAATCACTGCTTCTGCCTTTGGTGGGATTTAAAGGGCCAGGACCCTTTATTTCCTCCCCTGCATTTTTCTCTCCTTACCCCTTGGGAGCCCTTTGGGGAAGACATAGCAGACTAGGACATTCCCAAGCCACTGCATATATAGGAGAAATTAGAAAGTCACCCCCCTGGGCTCAGAAATTACCTGAGAAGATATTATGTTTACACTTCAGGCTAATCCCAAGCTCAGAAACAGCTTACAGCAATTTCAAAAATAAATAAATAAAACAAAACAGCAGAAATCCATGTGGAAGGGGAGATTTCCAGAATCAATTCGAATATCAAGTTTTTGACAGGAAATCATAAGGCCTACAAAGAAGAAAGACTGGCCCGTTCCAAGGAATGAACCCTTAACAAGATGAACTAAGAAAAAAAGAGAAAACTCCAATTACTAAACTCAAAATGCAAGTGGAAACATCACTACCTAGTATATAGAAATAAGGAAGATTATGAGCAAGTCATGGACCAACTGTAGGTACAACAGGCCAAAGTGACCCTGTCTCCCCGAAGCCTTGGCCACTTCATGGTCATGTCCCACACTTCGATGTGGGCCTGCCGGCCCTGCCCCAGGGCGTGAAGGAATGACAAGAATCCCGGGACTCCGAGCACCTAGTCTGAAAGTTCCCTAGTAATGATCCCGTAAGGCTTTACTTGTACTGATACCCCATGACTTATGAATTAGAAGCCGAAAGAGCAACACTCATTTTAATAAGCCAGAATTCAATAACAGCAGTATTTATAACAATACACACCCCAGCTGGCCTAGCCTGTCTTCTTCGCTGCACGCTATTGCCATAGTTCTAGGACTAATAGAAGTCTCTTTAAAATGCAAAACACTCCTGTCAAAGCAGGTTGATGGGATTGCCGATCCTCAGCTGAAACAGCATCTTGCCTTCCTCTGTCTGTGCTACCCCAACAGTCTTTGAAGCGGGGGTCCCACTAGGTGACCGCACCTTGCGGTAGATGTGGAATCAGTGCTGTGGCACCCAAGGGGATGTCATGGGGAGCCCTGATTGAAGCAGAGCGTGGGCTCCAGAATCCCCAATGGCGCTCATTACAGACGCCGGGGCCTGTCAGATGCTAAAGCAGGAAGTGGACGGTGTGCCCAGAGATACTCGTGGCATCCACATGGGCGTAGGCTCCAGGGGCAGAACCAGGTCACCCAGAGAGGGTTTAACACAGGCAAAGCTGTCTCTGAGAGTCGTGGGATCCGTGCAAATCTGGGACTGGGTTAAGTTCATCTGGGTTTCTCTAACATGTGGATTCCTTTATGTCACACTCGCCTGACCAGGGGAGAAGGAGTGAGTTACAGCAGGAGGCGGCCAGTGCGTGAAAACCTCACCCAATATCTGCTTTGAGGGTAAATGGTAAGGAAAGAGGCTGGTGGGGAGCTCTAGAAACTGGTAACGTCTCAGCTGGAGATGAACCAAAAAGTAAAATTTCGAGAAATGAGTCCCTTTTGAGACCAACACTGCCTCGGAGGAGGTCCTGGCATTGTATGATTGTGTGTGGGGGGTGAGGGGGCGGTGGTAGAGAAGAAGTCTCATTTGGAAGAATGAGAACCGGCCTTGGCTGGTGTGGCTCAGTGGATTGAGCACTGGACTGTGAACCAAAGGGTTGCCAGTTCGATTCCCAGTCAGGGCACATGCCTGGGTTGTGGGCCAGGTCCCCAGTAGTGGGCATGCAAGAGGCAACCACACATTAATGTTTCTCTCTCTCTTTCTCCTCCTCCCTTTCCTCTGTCTAAAAATAAATAATATCTGTAAAAAAACAACCAGAACAGAACCACAGAACCACACGAAGTGACCCAAACAAGTGACCCACACTAGGGTGACCTCCCAGCTGAGCATCCTTCCATCCTATCCAGTAACAGAGTCACATTCCAGGTCCTGGCATGGTGCCTGGGCCCTCCAGGATGGACCCTGGTTAAACCACCATCCCCCGCCCCTCCTGCTTCTGCAGAGGCTGTCCGGGGTCCCTGTCTCACTGCTTCTCTGCTCATGCTCTGCCCCTGCCCCAGCCCACTCTCCTCTCTAAGAGGCTTCCTCACCCAGTGGCACAAAGAGAGGTCACGACCTCTCTCACCATGCCCACTACATGGTATGATTCTCCTGCCTCCATCTCAAATCCTTTAATTAAAGGTAGAATTGATTCAAATACTTGAATTACAACATATCCAGGTATTGAATTGTCTCCTCACCTGACAACGGAAGGAGACTGGGACAAAGGTCATCACCTGAATTTCCAGTGTATTTTACTGGAGTTTTGCTTCTTGCCCCAATGCGGACCGTGACACCAGCGTGACCTCCACCCGTGGGCTGAGTCCATGAGCACGCCTAAGTTAACAAGGAATTCACTTTTGTCTACTTGTTACAATTGGCAAAGGGTATTCCCCATGTATGTAAGTTCTACAAAGCAAGCTTATTCCACATAATAAAATGGAAAAGGTAATGCAAATAATAATAATAATAACAATAATAATAGCAGGGATAACAATTTCACTGGAAGCCAAAATAAAATGGAAAAAGGGAAAATCCAGCCCACCAAGTCGATCTCCTTCTAAGAACACCTGCCCGCTGGCCCTGTCGGAAATGCGCCCGCCCCGGTCACAGCCCTTGGGGCGCAGGCAGGCCAAGCCCTGCCCCCGCCTGCTCCTCTGTTAGGGACTCTGTTCACTGGCCACAGGGGGTTCGATCACACACCATGGGTGTTGATCTCCAGATGCCTACAGGCCTGCAATCTGTGCTACAACCTTATCCCTCCCAGAAGAAAAAAGGAAGGAAGGAAGGAAGGAAGGAAGGAAGGAAGGAAGGAAGGAAGGAAGGAAGGAAGGAAGGAAGGAAGGAAGGAAGGAAGGAAGGAAGGAAAGGAAGGATGAGACAAGAGGATGGAACCAATAGAAGCATCTGTAGCAAGTTAATTGGGCCCTCGTGGGCCGCCGGCAAGCACCAAATTAAAACAGAGCCTGGCACTGGGGACTTCCAGGACCGGCCTGCCCCGGGTCTCTGCGCTTTCCTCCTGCCTCCTCCCCTGGTTCCCATTTTTAAAGGACGTAATTAGGAGTCTTTTGGAAGGATCACAAGCCAGTTTCCATTGGAAAAGAATAAGGTATTTTGCCTCCGAACTGGAGACGCTGTTAGAAGTTGGTAATTAGTAGGACTTGTTAATGGAGTTTGGCTGTGATTAAGCGGTGATTGAGTGTGGGTTTGGTGCCTGTCGGTGGGTGAGCCCGGGAGGGGGAGAGCTGTTTAATGAGACACCTGTTGTTGGGAGCCCACTGGGGTTTGCTGCAGCTGACTGTGGCACTTGGACGCCGCGCGCTCAGTGGGGGGAGCCGGGCTGAGCCTGGCAGGTGGTTGGCACAGCAGCGGAGCCCACCGCTCCCGGCATGTCAGGGCTGGCCGAGTTTCCTGAACAGCCCATCCAAGGCTGGAGGGACATGCTCCCACTCGACCCCATGGGCTGAGTGGCACTGGGCTCCAACTCCCGGGGCGGGGGGGGCCCTGCAGGAGGACGCTGCCCAGGTGGGGTCTGCACCTTGGAGAGCTCCCACCAACCCACTTCCTGCCCCCACAGGCGCAGGCGGACACCAAAGGAGCTTGTGAGCAGGCAGTCACCTCCCACCTGCACAATCAGACGACAGTGACACCAGTCCTCCCACGCGCCCATGGCCCTTGCCTGATCCAGCCACTACCGCCCCCCACCCAGGCCTCGCTTCCCAGCATGAACCTGCCAGCGCACTCCGGCCAGCGTCTCTGACCCCCACATTAGTCCCTGCGTGATAAGCCCAGGTCTTGCTGCTCCCCCACTCAGAGTGCTCTTTCTCCAGCTCTCCACCAGGCTCACCCCGTCGCCCCATCACTGCTCTGCTCAAAGCTGAGAATGCTTCACAGACGATTGTATGTGAACTTGCAGTTCACTCATGCCTCCCTGGTGCTTCTCACCTCCTCGCCTTGCTTCATTTTCTCTGCAGTAGCAACTCACACTAACACATCGGATGTGGTTGTCCCCAACCATTACTACCTTGCTCCCTCCCGCTGGCCTTGTTTTGCTCCCTGACGAATCGCAGGGGCCTAGAAACATTACCGGGTGCACCATAAAAAAGATGGTGAATAAATGATGAAAGAATGAATGAGTTCTTGACACACAGTAGGCTCTGCATGACTGTTTGTTGAGTGACTGCATGGAACAGGGCCTTCTTCCTGACATTTCTATGCAATGAATGGTCCACAGACCCCCTTGGGACCAACTAGCCAGGACAGTGACATTCTGGACGTGCCAGATTTCACTCCATGTCGGTTCCACACAGCAAGAACCACACGTCCTAAGGGGGCAGAGTCCACAGCTAAAACGGAACCCGGTCCAAATGGAAAGCTCTCCCCGCCCCCATGCCTCACCCCTTAGTAACCAGCCTCAGCCCCTGAGACAGTGTGTGGCGGAGGCAGGCTTCCTTGGGAGGGCACCGAGCTTCACCCCGGGATGAACTTGGAGCCACAGCCAACGGGGTCTGAAAACATCCACAGAAGCCCGCAAGTTGGAATACAGCAGGGGAGACCCCGCCCCCGGCCGGCGGGGTAGAGGGCGGCAAGCCCCGCCCCCAGCAGAGGGCCCCCAGCAGAGGGCCCGCAGCCCCGGCCCAGGAAAGCCTGCCCATCAGGAGGCCAGTGCACACCACTCACTGTTCAGGGAAGCGGGATTATGTGGAAGTTAACCGTATGCCCATAAATTGTGTATCTAGTTCACATTCCAGAGAGTGGATTTAATTATGCTCAACTGATCCTTTCGGTTTTTTCCTCAAGTTCCAAATTGAAAAACCCTCCAGACTATCGTTTTCGAGGGTTACACGGCACTGATGGATACTTACTGATTTTATAACGAAGATCCCAGTGCAGGCCTAGAGTTGGCAAAACCAAGAACTTCCAGCCTGCGGCCTGACACAGGCTGTTACATTCCAGTGCAGTACAGTGTTCAAAACACCACCCAGCCCGCCTCATTCAGTCCTGAAAGGTGTGCGTGGTTCTCTCCATTTTTACAAACAAGGGATGTTGGGAAATTAGGCGGCGGGATCAGCCTACTGGAGGTGCCAAAACCACGTGCCACAAGCCGGGCGGCTTCAGCCACACAGATTTATCTTCTTGTGGTTCTGGAGGCTGCAAGTCCAAGGTCAAGGTGTCAGCAGGTTTGATTCCTTCCGAGGCCTCTCTCCTTGGCTTGTAGATGGCTGCCTTCTCTCTGTGTCCACAGTGGGCTTTCCTCTGTGTGCTCAGCCCGGCTGTCACTCTGTGGCCCCAGAGTCCCTCTTCGTTGAAAGACACCAGTCTGGTTGGGTCACTGCCACCCTACCGGGTTGTTTTTACTTCATCATCTGCACATAAAGTCGCACCCCGAGTCACAGAGGGTCAGGCCTCGGAACATACGGCGGATTTGGTGGTGGGGACACGACTTGGACCACGGCAGGGGTCACGCCACTCTGGTGTGCCTGGGACACTCTGTGTACGCTCACTGTCCCAGTGTCATTGCTCCAGAGAGCCCTTTCACTCTCGAAATCATCCCCGTTGGATGGGTCAGTGCTATACGCACTGTTCTGTCACCGAGGGATTCGCAAAACAGGGAAGGAACAGATGGAGTTCCAGCTCTGCTCCACTCCCCAAGTCTGCCCACCCCTCCTATCTCTGGAACAGTCCCTTCGCACACGCATGTGGCTCCCCCACGGGAACTGCAGCCACCCACACCGTGCGGGGTCCGGGCAATGAAAGTGGATGGGTGTGGGGACTGGGCAGGCGATGCACAGGGCCCGCGGCTGGCCGCAGCACTCCAGAGTGACGTGTGGCTTCTCGGATGAACGCGGGCAGATGGGGCCTCGTCTTCTCTCCCTCCCTCTTCACTTTCATTTTGGCCGACCACGTTTTACTGTTGTTCTTTTATTCCAAAACAAAGAACGCTCTTCAATCACCAAGGGAAGGCTGAAAGCAAGGGCGTGCATCCAGAAGGATGCTGCGTGAGTCCACCACGATGGCCCAGCCCAAGCCTCGTGCCAGGACTCCGCGGTTATTTACCGCACCCACACCCCACCAGGAAGGCCCGGCAGCATATGGCGCCTCGCTCCTCTCTCCGGCATCTTCCGCGGCATATGTGTGAGTCTCTTCCCCCCTGGGGTCCGTGAGCCGGCCCCTCACTGGGCCCGCGGCTGGAGCATCCGACAGACTACAGGTTGCATATTGCCGGCCTCCGCCTCCGCGGCGAGCCGGCTCAGCCTTTTCCCAGCTCATTCAGAAGAAGCAAAACTGGCCCCTGCGACCGTGGACTTGATGGGTTTTGTCCGGGGCAGGAAGGAGGGACGACTCTGGAAAGCCTACAAATCCCAAGGGTGAACCAGAGTTTGACGACCTGACCTACTCTCTTCCCGTGCATTGCAATAAAATGAAAACAATGAGGAGAGCTGTGTATAGTGCACGCTTGCCGTGTGCGCGGCTTTGGGCCAAGTTCCAATCAGACCGTTCACACAAACCCGTGAGGCTTGTCTCCCAGGCAGTGAGAGGCGTGTTTGAACTTGGGTCTGCCTCTCTCTCTACAGCTCTTGCTGCCACAGTACTGGTTTTGACTGTGGAATCGCCGATGATTTGGCACCATCTCCTTTCCAAAAGCTGGGCAACTCGGCACACTGCAGAATGCGGTGTTTCTCCAACGTTCAACGTTGCTAGCAAAATTCCTTCAATAACGTGGAAGCCCCACCTACCATGTGGCGCCGGTGGGGAAATCGGTATCCCTGCTCAGACGCACATCCTCCTAGGAAGTGGGGGTTGCCCCATTCCCACCCCCATCAAATGGGGAAGGGTTTACACTCATGTTCTGAGGACTTAAGTAGTTCTCCCAGATTATGACCGCTGCCCTAACTGGACAACTGGAAGTTGCCATGTTTTTAGGTTAATCACAGGTAACAAAGAACGGGGAGGTACTAGGAGACTGAAAAGTAATTAAAAGTGTGAGACAAAGAATAGAATAAGCAGCACTAGCTGCGCATGCACACCGCTCTGTCCTTTGCTCCTTTCTTCACGCTCTTCTTACAGCTCTTCTCCCAGTGACGTGAGCGAGCACTTGTTAAACAAGGAGGGAACACGTCTTCCCCTGGGCAGAGCTAAGAACTCTGTCCTGCATCTCCGAAAATGCCGACGTGATGCTTTAGTAAGTTAACCCTGAGCTCATACACATAAATCTAAAATATCAGGTTACATAAATAAAGGCAAATTAATTTCCTCTTTTAATAGCAAATGGAAGAGGATAGAAAAAAATGTTTCATAAACAAGGGGGCAAGGAGAACATTCTTGGCCTCTAGTCTCGGGTTTGGCCCTGGACTAGTTCTGTGAATATCAGTACATTCACGGCGACTCCTGGACACTCAGTGTCCACGCCAGTCTGTGGTGGAGGTAGACCAGATGACCTTAAAGTCCCTCAGAGCCCTAAGGGTCATTCATCTATAAGGAAGAAAAGAAATAGGAATCAATTAATTAGGGTTAACTAGGATATTATTTGTTTCTAAACTTCCAGTCTTAGAGAGAACTACAGAACTAAGTTTTGAACCACAAGCCTGATGCTTGGCTGCTGTCCCCTGCCTTCCAAGAGTCCTGATTTCTCAACCAGAGGCGATCAGATGCAGGGGGAGACTTGGTACTCCCCAAAGCCACGTTTCGCAACTAAAGAAGAGTCCACATTCCCACTTGGAGGTGGAAGAAGGGAATTCTACTACCCGAGTCACGTGCTGGATGCCATGTTCACCCGGGGACAGACACACGGAAGCGTCTTTGCAGGCGACAACCAGATGGAAGATTTGGAGCAGCGGTCAAACACACAGTAGAATTTGGTTACAACTCCCGCACCATCCGAGACAGGGTGCATGATGAAGGTGTCAAATGAAATGACTCCTAAAACCAGTGACTTATTGGTGTGCAGGATTCCTATCCGATGGCCCTGGTAAAAATTAAGTCTCGTCTCCCAAACATTGTGGATGGAGTGGAGCTTGTTAAAACCAAACAATAACAACTAGTTGTCCTGGTATAAAGCCTACTAATCTGGAGCATAATATTAAGTAACATTTTAATGTAATTCATACTGAAAACATAATATGAATTATTATTAGTATTGTGGTCATTAATACTTTTTGAGCACTGTGCTAAGTACATTCTAGAAATCATGTCATTTATTACTCCTAGTAACCTATATGAGAGGTTCTGTTATGGGTTTGATTTTCCAAATGGGGAACTGAGGCACAGGCAGGGGAAATAGTCTGCGCCTTGGTACGTAGCCGAGGCGGCATTAGACCTCGGCTCTTCTAACCCCTGAGCATAGCACCTGGATTCAGTTCCTACTTTTAATAATAAAGAAATCACAATTTAAACAATTACTCCAGGGTGTGTTTCACTATAATACAATAGTTAAAATCTAATTGAAAACCAACTGCATCGATGTGTTTTGTACTTCTTTTTTTTTTTAAGATTTTATTTATTTATTTTTAGAGAGGGAAGGGAGAGAGAGAGAGAGAGAAACATCAATGTGAAGTTGCTGGGGGCTCTGACCTGCAACCCAGGCATGTGCCCTGACTGGGAATCGAACCTGCAATGCTTTGGTTTGCAGCCCACGCTCAATCCACTGAGCTACGCCAGCCAGGGCTTGTTTTGTACTTCTGACCATCAATAAACAAGTGAACTGCTCCAGTTCTGGAGAGTCATAATCTGGGTGCATTCATTCATCCCTGTTAGAATTCATTCTGAACTTGAAAACTACAGGCAGGGTTTCTAACCGCACAACTTTAAAGGGGGTAGGGGTACGTCTTTTGCACACAGCCCTTTTTTGAAGTTCTGAAACCTGCAAACGACAGAATGGTTTTTCTCCTGCCCTGGTTGCTGGCAGGGCTGCAGCTCCCAGCCGCGCTCGCGGGAGAGATCTCTGCTCAGAACAGGCTGCAGGGGCCGCTGCCTGGCTTCCGCCCCTGATGCTTCCAGAACAAGCTCCATGGAAACCAGGCTTGACAGGCTCCTGGGGAGCCCCCTGACTGCCTGATGAAGACATCACAGACCAAACGGAGCATTTAAATGCTGCGCTGGCCGCTTTACATCCATCCCTTAGCATGCAAATCACCCCCTGTTCTGCCGCTGGGTTCTCTCTTGCAGAGCAGGGCTCAGCAGAAGCCAGTTGCCAATGACTTAGTTTGTGGCTGTCTCTCATTTCTAGGTGCTGAGAAATGCTTCAAATTATCACCATGTAATAAGGTCCCGCAGTTGTTCCTTTACTCTGCCTGAGGGTCTGTGTCTGGTTTGGGGTGCCCTTCCCCCTATCCTGTGGGCTTTCAGTGTGTGCTGATAAGTTTGTGCTTTGAACTTGCTAAGAATTACAAATGGGAGCTGAGACTGTGTGTGCTACATATTATCACATATTGGAGAGTGACTTCACCATAGGAAGCTAAATGGGGGAAGGAGGGATTCTAAGATTCTACTGGAGGCATTTTTGCCAGATACTGTACTCAAGAAGAATCTGAATTTTTCCCACCAAATTTCTCACCTGAAGGAGAAAGATGTTAAAGCACGTGGCTTAAAACCTTCACCTCCACATGGATATTTTAAACTTGAATAGATTTTCAAAACCCATATACCTACACCCTATGGTAAGATTCAAAAAAAAAATCTTAAAGCTGTTGAAAGTTAGAAGCTTCTGCAGAAAACGTATTGGGATTGTACTTAAAAAAAGAAAAATACGTTTTCATTCTTAATGCTACTGCACTAATGACAAATATGTAATTTCTCAAAATGATCCAGACTGCCCTGACGCATGTGACTCAGTGGGTTGGGTGTCATCCCACAAAGCGAAAGGTTTCAGGTTCAATTCCCGGTAGAGGCACATGCCTAGGTTACAGGTTTGGTCCTGGTTGGGGCGCTACAAGAGGCAACCAATCGATGTTTCTCTCCCTCTCTTCTTTGGAAGAAGGGAGGGAGGGAGGGAGGGAGGGAGGGAGGGAAGGAGGGAGGGAGAGAGATCCAGATCCAAGAAAAGGCTGCCTGTAGCTGAGCCCACACATGTATGAAGCTGGAAACTAGGGAAAGTATGTTTTGAGTCCCAATAGAATCCTTGTTTGCATCAAACACTGAGCAAAGATCTTTAAAGCAAAAGTTCTTTCCGTCTGATATATTATCTAGTGAATGATCAGAGTTCCCCCTTCACAAATACAGCTACTTCCTGCAAGTTCAAAACCAATCATGCTTTCTGGACATTTTTGTGCCTCTTTCAATAAGGTCACCTTCCCCATGCTCACGTCCCAATGCCTTCACACTGACAGTGACAACAAGCTTTACTCAGAAATGTCTGATGCACTTCCACTGAGATTACCATCTCTAAGACTTGTATTACTTTGCCCAGGCTGGGTTATAAAGTCAGGGCGTTTAGATCCCCCCATGATGTTTCTCTGCATTTTATCATGGTTTCCTACTTGAAATTTGTTATTTGGATAAATGTCTTGCCACCCAAACTACAAGCTGCATGAGAGGAGGGACCATCTCTTACCTGCAAAGATGGTACCCCATGATTTCAAAGCCTTCCAGCACCTTGCACACAGTAGTTGCTCAATAAATATCAACGGGAAGAAGGACCCAGAAACTGACCCTCGGGGAACACCTCCTGCAGATGGGGTGGCACAGGGTGTGGACAGATGCTCATTCTCAACAATGAAGGCAGGATCGACATTATGCACCCACCAACAGGAATGATGGTATAAACATCCACCCCGTGTGAACCACGGATCATCACGTGTACAGAGACATATAAACACACACAGGCACCTAATCCTGCAAAAACATGTTAGATAAAGAAGGTATGGAAAAAAGTCCATGATATTATTACCTGGAAAATGTTAAGAAGTTACCAAAAAATATGTGTAATGTGCTCCCATGTTTAATAAGAACACGCATATACACTATATTGTGAACTATAACATATTTTTAGGCATTGCAAATGTCCAAAAGGGTATATGCAGTATGTTCTCATAAGTAATATTTCCAGGAAAGGGAATGTGGTGGAGAAAAGTAAGGAATTTTGCTTCCTTATATATTTTCCTGCTTCTGATCTTCTTTATGCCCAGTGTAAGAGGTTAAGAAAAATAAATATTATCTAAATGAGTGAATGAATAAAAATTGAAAGAATGAATGAATGAATGAATGAATGAAATCTACATAACCACATGGTACATAACCATAGGTAACCATGGTTACATAACCACATGGTTAAATCTGGATGCCGATTCTGGTTCTCAGGACAAGCTGAAGAACTCAGTGCTCTCCTGGAATAAAAACGTTACAGAGAGGACAGCTATCTACGGAAAGGCAACACAGCACCATTCGAACTACCCAACCTGGGAGTCCCCAGATCCCACCCCCCGGCCTGTCGGCTACCCGCCGAGCTGTGCGGCTACACAGCTTCCTACAGCATGCTTTCCTGATTTATCTGCAGTAAAGGTGGGTGGCCCACAGGATTCCAAACTTCCTCCGGATTCTAAATTTCTTACCCAGTTTTTTAAGCAAGAGAGAGAAAGAAAAAGAGCGTTGGAAGAGATGATTTGGGTCACAAAGTGGGCAAAACATTAAAGACGTTAGTCATGCTGCAGTTAGAAGACAGGTCATTAACAGCATCTGATAATAAAAAAAAAGGTGGGGGGAGGGCTTAGGAGGTTAACGTTCATTTTATCCTTTGCTTCACGAGAGGAATGTAGTCTTTCATCTGCATTCAACCCCACCTGACCTCCCAGGGACGAGGGGACACTCTCTACAGCGTTGACTTTTCAAACGCCCAGATGATGGTCCATTTGGAACGGATTACACGTCTGCTTTCCATCGGCGAGCGCCCCTGAACCCACATTGCATCCACACGCGGCCGGGTCCCATCACGGGTCCCGTTTGCTTGCACTTGAGGGAGAGCAGGAAAACGGGGCAACGGTTTAGTCAGCACAGAAGTCTTTCTGAACTTTCTCTCTCTCTCTCTCTCTCTCTTTTTTTTTTGTCACTTTTCTACATAGGAAACCAGAAAGGTGTACGACTGTTGATCAGCAAGCCACGTCTATTAGCGACGCCATCACGGGAGTGGACCTGAATCTCATCAACTTGATACGTAACCGCTTGTCTCCGGAACCATATTGATCCATGAATTTCACTCCAAATACCTTACAGATAGAAGACCAGGAGGGTCACTCTGATATAGTCTAATGAAAAGAGCTGGGTTTTTTTATTTTCCAGCCTCAGCTTCAAAAAAAAAAAAAAGGCAACTTCTTTGAATCATGATATCCTATTAGATGCAAAAGGGGCCGACAGTTTTCATCATCCCTGGTGAAATTATATACAGTTCTTTTTACGATTTCTGACAGAGGATCTTAATTAGACCTTCAGGAAGGACAAGTTCATTTTTTCAGCCAACTTTGAATGACGCTCTTGCCCACCTAATTCTACTTGAAAATCAATAGACTCAGCTTTGCCGTGAGCAGCCCCAGAGAGGCATGCCCACCAGGCCCTCTCCCAGGCCCCTGCCTCCCCTCTTCACTACCCAGGTATTTCTCTGTTCCTCTGGCAGAGCTGCAAAGAAGGGTGTGGTTGGCAGGCATTGGGAACACTGGGGGAGAAAAAGTTTCCAAGTGGGGAGGAAGATGGAAAGGATGTTATTTTCTCCCTTGAACCGGGGAGCTGGGGGATTTCGGCATCAACGGTCAGAGGGGCTGATGGGACGAGGCAGGTGATTGGCCGGCCTGGTGAGCTCTTAGCTGTTCACCGCCTGCCACACGCTCCCCTTCTGCCAAATGTTGTCCCCGCTGGTGCCTTCGGCTGGGACCCCCACCTTCCCTACTGCAGTTCCTCAGACTCGACCCGTCTTCCTCAGCTGAGTAGAGGGATCTTTTCCTCCAACACTACCCACACCTGCCTACCCTCCGTGGCCCCTACTCACCTGCACAGGCTGAAGCAGCACAACGGTTCAAGTAAGAACTGCCAGGTAAGCATCACTACAGGGGCTTCTGGGAGCAAAACACCCAAGACACCTCTTCCCAGGCCCTGTGCGACATGCCCTTAACTCATTCGCTTCGAACCCGGACACGGCCCGACACACTGAAATCTTAGATGCTGAGCAGCAGGGGACCGGAGTCAGCCCCCACCGCCCTGCCCCGGGAAAGCAGGCACTGTGGTGGCCGACAGAAGCGTGGGGAGCCGCCAGAGGTGGCGGGTGGGGTAGGCACCTCATCACAGGGAAGGTGGGCCTTTCGACGACCCTATGAGGACACCCCACCACTTCCCTGTGGAACTGAGCCCACCTCTACTAGACCCCTTCCGGTTCAGGGCGCAAGGACGGGGTGCCCACCGTCTGTCTGCAGCGCTCTGCGGCGACATGGCCCATTTCTCCCCTCCTGGACTACACAGTGGTTTGAGCCTTTCAGGGACTCAGCTACAATGTTCAGCTTTGTCATACGTTTCAATGCGGTGGGAAAAAAATAAGTCACCACTGGCCTTGAATGCCGTGGTCATACAAGTATGGCTGTTTTCCTGGGATTCTGAACTTGGAAGTATTTATTCAAGTGAACAGCAACCCCGTGCCCTGCTCACTTGTAACGAAAACACTGCCTGCCTAAAAATTCTACTTGGCCAATCCCCTTAGTCCAGTCACCTTCGGGGAAACTTTCCTGATTTTGTTGGGGCCCACTGGGTCACCAGACTGTTGTCCTGAATTCCCACGTTTCTTCCACGTGAATGACGGACCCGCCCTGAGCAAAGGAGCTGTCCGCAGGAATGCTGTGAGTGGGACCTGAATTATCTGGTTTCTGTTTGGAGGCCCAACAAGCCAGTAGTTGGGCCTCTGAACAGAAGCATCACTCCTCTCTAACGGCGTGGGTTTGTGGAGTTTCTCCCGTCCCCTCGCCCCACCTACACCTGTCCGTTCACACAGGAGCCAGATGTCCCTCGTTTTACTCACATCGGGGCACGTCGCCGCACTTGTCTTCTGGAAACCCGCTGGACGGCCAGAAGACCTCACTCGCATGCAAGCCGTGTCTCCATCTTCCTGCAGGGTTTCGACACATTGTTCCGCGTTCTCCTCTGGCAAGGTTTCTGAAACTCACCTGAGCTTTCTCTGCCATGAACAAGACCTGCCTGACGCACTCAGTTCCCCTTGTGAGTAATGGACTGTGACCCATCCCAGCGGCGGCCACACGCTCGCTCGCACGGCGTACAATCGAAGTTGGACGGCTCACAACACAGCTGCGAGCACGCTGTTCAAGATCCAATCCTTCGCAGGATTTAGCTCACTCACCAGTGAATCCAACTTTTATTAATTTTTTCCACAAACTGGATTGAATCCCAGCGGGACACGGTAATGAGACTTAGCAAATGGTTCGGGAACGTTCAGGCCCGAGGGACCTGCTTAAACACAGTGATTACCCCTGATGCTACTTTTTTTTTTTTGCCATTAGGAAATCTTAACACGGTAATCATTTTAAGCTCAGTGTTTATTTCATTCACGTGAGTTGGACCCTAATCTCTCCAAATACTTTCGGGCCATTTGGACTTAGTTATTGGTTTCAGACTGAATGCGTCTCAGCAACAAGGACCTGAATTTTTCATACCAGGGATAACAGTGCTGCGTGCATAGTGAGTCGCTTTCAAATATGCACGCGGCTTCCCAGAGGACCGACTGGTGTGTGGAAATAAACAAAAACTACCCCGTGGGGACCAGCAGAGGCTGTGCAGGCTGAGCCCGCTGCAGCAAGGGCGCCAGCCACCACCACGTGCGCTCGGCACAGAAGCAACAGAAAAAGGCGAGCAGGTCCCTGGCAAAGCTTCCCAGTGGGAACGGCGGAGGCTTCAGGTGCGTCCTGATTGGATGCTACCCGGGCGAAGCTGGGAATGGGCTACCTGGAAGGGGGCGTCCTATGTCATCAGGGCATCTTAATAGTCTTTCTCCACTCGGTCCCAAATTGCAAACAGGGGTAAGAATTAGGGAAGGGGTCAGTTATGGATCAAGTCTCGGCCACCTGGGCTCACTGTTTCCTGCTGGTCCTGGATCAGAATTCTGTTTTTATCCATGGCAAGGCCATGGTCTGTACATTCAGTGTCTCAACTGAGACACACAGAAAAATCTCGCTTACATCCGGCACCATTCAAACAACCAAGCGATGCCAACATCGATGGGAAGCAATACTTCCCATCCAATCGGCCGGCTGGGCATTTATTTTCTGTGATTACGCAAGACAAGTTATCCCGTGTAGATTATTGCAAGAAAAGTAAAACAACACAAAGAAGAAGCTAATACCAAGTATCCCACCCCATTTAAAAGAGAACCCCACTAACATGATGGGCGTATACGTTTCCACTGTCCCTTTTACATACGAGAGTTATAAAAACAGGGTCGAGCTGGGAACAATTATTTGCAAACTCTTTTATAACCCACAAGAAGCTAATGATTCCACAAATGTTCTCTGCCCTGTCATTTAGCAATCTTCCTTATCACTATTTTAATGGCCGTGTTATTTTCATGACATTCAAGTTTCATGTACTCTGCTGATTTGAGATTTTTACGGTATGTTTAATTTCTCACTATGATGGGAAAAATACTGCATGAATGTTTCCTGCAGGTAACTCTTACCGTGAGACTCTCAACTAACATATTGTCCAAAAAAAAAAAAAAAAATGGAAAGTGTCCGTGTTGGGACTTAACCAAGAAGGGACAGCATAGAGAAGACCCGTGGAGGTGGGTGGTGTCCTGGCTGGGTGTGTCCCACCGTCACCTGTCCCCAGACCCCCTCACTTCTCTTCCTGGGCCTCAGGTCCCCGTCTGTGTGAGGGACAGGCCCCCGAGGATGCAGTAACAGCACCGTTTTGCCATCCCTGCATCTGCTCTTCATGAGAGCAGGGTTGGGCCTGGTGACTTCGGGCCAGCACCCCGCAGCACCTGCTCCCTGACAGGTGCCCTTGAACTTGAACCCTGCACATCTTCGTGGAGGTGGGCAGGTGGCTGCTCTCGGCTGCCTGCTTTCTCCCCCAACTCCCCACCCAGACAGGCTTATGAAAGCATCACAGAGTTCTGGGAGCTGTTTCTGGGCCTGTAAACTTCAAAGGGTGTCGGGTGGCACCCTGCCCGCCAGCCTGGGGCCGGTGGGGCTGAGCTCAGAGGCCACGTTCCCGCAGCAGAGACGAAACTGCAATCCAGGGAAACCGTATGACCATGTGGTGTCCCATCAGGTCCAAACACTGGAGCACAGAGCTCCCCAGACAGAAACCAGCCCTGCCGCTGTGTGAGGGAAGCAAGCACATTTGAAAGTTGTGATAGGGCTGGGCCTGGACAGAGGTCCTGCGGCTGACCCGTATTCGGGGGTGCCCTCCAAGGAAGAGGATATAAAATGACTAAAATTAGCTGTGTGGTATGCGAACACCAAGGTCCCCAAGCAAGACACGACGCCTGTCCTATGTCTCCTACATCAACCTGTCCTGCCTTCACAGGGAGACACCCAGTCCCCAGCGTCGTGTCCTACTGACAGCAGGCCCAGGGCTGGGACTGTGCACGTGAAGGCCACCATTGACAAGCCCCACAGGGAGCCCCTCTCCCTACGCCCACCCTGTGCGTGGAGTGTTAAGGGGGCACCGGGTAGGGAGACTACTTTCTGCTGAGGACCCCCGTGGGGGCCAAAGAGCAGACTTTCAAAGCAGCCCGGGAGCACATTGAGGCCTGTGATGCTTGCCCGAGTGGGGAGGAGTGCTCCAGGCAGAGCGAAATGGGAAACAGAAAGCCTGAGGGCACAAAAGTTTGAACTGGGGCTTATACCCAGAAGAACTGAAAACAGGAACTCAGACAAATACTCATACACTCAAGTTCACAGCAGTGTAATTCACAGCAGCCAGAAGGTGGGAGCCACCCAAGCGCCCAGGGACACATACATAGCTGAACATACTGGTCTCCAGCGGAATACTGCCCGCCCTGAGACAGGAAGGAAATCCTGGGGCCAGCCACCACGTGAGTGAATCCTGGGGACATCATGCTGAGTGAATGCCCAGTGGCGAAGGAATGAAGGAACGAATGCTGTGTGGTTCCACTCCTAAGAGTCCCCCCGGCAGTCAAGTTCGGGGACAGAAAGGAGGATAGTGGCCAGCAGAAGCTGGGGGAGCAGGGAGCGGGGAGTGACTGTTTACGGGGACAGTTTCATGGCTGGAAGACAACAAGAACGTGGAAATGGGTGGTGAGCACGTCTGCGCAGCAGTGCGTGGCTGCGCTTCACACCGCTGGGCTGAGCACGTGACTTTCTTTGTCCGAGTGAACGGGGAGCTTGGAAAGGTGTTTCCATTTCAGACGGAGCTCTCTAGGGCAACATAAGAACAGACAGCTGCAGAGAAAGATGGGGGCTCCCCCTACCCCAGAACCCTTGTGGAAAGACTTCCCCAGACCAGTGCTCAAAATTTACCCCCACCATGTAAAGTACAGCCCAGGGTATATGGTCAACAATATTGTAATAACGGTGTGTGGTGTCAAGTGGGTCCCAGGTCTGTTGGGGTGATCACTTGTTAAGTTATACAAATGTCTAATCACCATGTTGTACACCTGAACTATATAATATTGTATGCTGTGAAGTGTAATGGAAAGAATTTTTAATTTTTAAAGTTTATTCCTCAAACACACACGCACAACTTTCCCAGCAAGGCTAAGACGGCAAGAATTGAACGGAATAAACCTCGAATGTCAGAAGCCCTTCCCTAACGCAGGCCCATCTGGAAGCTAGTCCAAAGACCCCGCTTGGATTTCTGCTTCCGGCGGAGGGCCTGGCGGGGTCTGCGCGGCGGCGGACCTGCATCCTGACTCATCTCAAGGCTGCAGACGACAGAAGCACGGGGAAAGTGCACTGTGTTCCAAAGTCAGTTCTCCTCGGATTTTATTTTTAAAGCCAGTGATCTTGTTCTAGTTTTCAGTGGCCCAAAGCGGCATTTAGTCCCAAGCTCTCCGATGACATCAGCAGACATCGAAGGTGCAGGCTCCCTAACGCAGGCTGTGACGTTGTGGCGCTGAGCTCAGAAAGGCCTTTGTGTGTGCAAGGGGGAAGGGGCTTGCCTCTGCCGCTATGGAAACCAGAGCCAGAGGAAGGGGGAGCTGGCTGCGGGGTAAGATTCAGGGTGCCTAGACAAGGGGAGGAAATCCCCGAAAGAAGCTGCCCAGCACCCCAGAAGGTGAACGTGGGCACACACGCTTGCGCACATACACATACCTCACTGGTACGCGAAATGGAGCACCTCTTAGCTCCCAATCACACTGTCAGATCTATAGCTATAACGCTATACCGCTAACAGCTATAATGCTAGCTGAACAAATAAAACCCAGCGTTTTTGCAAGCTGTGCAAGGGCCGGGTCTTCAACTCCTTGAGAGCATACTCTGCGGGCTCCTTCTCCTTTCCAGATGGTACCAATTAGGAGGATGACCTTCGTCCTAACAGATGTTAACCAAAGAAACCCGATCCGAGGCGGGAATGAACAAAACTAGACACAATGACTATACCCGAGAGCAGCAGAAGTAAATATCACATATACATTGGGCCAATCAGGTTAACTGCAGGGGCTGGTGCTTTGAGCTGCGGCCGTGATTGGCTCCACCCTTTCCCGAGTCTTTGTAATTAGCACACCCACCACGGAGTGTTTAAGGGATCCTTCCGCGCACTTCATTTTTCCTCGGTATTGTTGCAGAGGCAATTTCCACCTCCGAAATACTTCTCATTGCTGCTTGTGAAATGGAAAGCGTGGCTTTGTAAGATTCCAGATCAAGAATGATGCACAAGGAAGGGTGAAGTTTGTTCTGTGTCGACATGTGGCATTTTCTTTCTTTTTAAATAAGATGTTATGTATTTTTAGAGAGGGGGAGGGAGGGAGAAAAAGAGGGAGAGAAATATTGACTGGTCACCTCCCATACACACCCCGACAGGGGATCGAACCTGCAACCCAGGCACCTGCCGCCAGGAATTGAACAGGTGGCCTTTTCACTTTGCAGGACCACGCCCAACCCAAAGGCACATCTCAGAGCGAGATGTGTCCTGTTGTGCAGGTGACATCCCTCGGGCACCTGGGCCCCAGACAGGTCCAATTAGGATGCCCCTGCAGAATGGGGAGCACTCCATGGAACCATTTCCTGGTCTGAGCCCTAATATTTTCTTGACCAACAGGTGGCAGTAGAGAGACACCTTCTGAGGGCGCTAATTACTGAGGAGGGCTTGTTCCCAAGACTGCTGAAAGGAAAGGATTGGTTAGCGAAAAAACACAACCTGATTCAAGTTTCTTGGCTCACGCTGCTGTTTCTACATATGTTACACCTAGCGCTCAGCTATTCTTTCCCCGCCACCTCCTCTTCTTATTTAAACCTTGGGATAAAAATAGTTCCCTTGCTGGAGAGGGGTACAGCTTCTGCAATTAGCAGACCTCCAACAACCAACTCTCATTCACCGTCTCTCATTCTCTATTATATTCTCTCTCTCTCTCTCTCTCTCTCTCTCTCTCTCTCTCTCTCTCATACACACACACACGCACGCGCGCGCACACGCACACACACACACACACACACACATGAGAGCTCGAGCTTGTCAAAGGCACAGATTCCACAGCGACAAAGCCAAGGGGTGCTTTGTGAGAGAACTACCATATGATGGGAACATTTGGTTTCTGAACTGCCTTAAAACGGTGACCTTTTCCCCACTGCCAAATAAACATTCTGCAAGCTGCACTCACGCAGAACAAAAGGACCATCCGTTCCCCGGGTGCGCTGATCAAAGGGGTGATTTTTAGATCCTGTCGGCATTTGACCCGAACAGGCCCTTGCTTGAATTTGGAGCAGAGACTGGGCCGCTTTGCTCATAATGCACACCTAACATTCAAAACAAAGAAAGAAAGAAAGAAAGAAAATCCTGTAGATGGTATGCAGAGAGAGAGGGGGAATGCAGAACTCCAGTCCCAGGGAACCCACATGACCAACTCTGGGTGAGAAATGCCGAAGACGTCTGTTCCGGTGGAACTGCCCCAACTGTGAGTAGCTGCAAACACAAAGACGCGGGAAATACTCTCTCTGCAGCTCACCCAGCACATTGTGCCTGGAAATCTGAGCTCGGGAGCTCGGAGTTGCCCGTTTTGTGGCAGCGCGGCAGGCACCCAGGGCCGCCCAGCTCGGTTCTGCGGGCGCCTGTGCCCCTGGTGCCCATCCCTGCAGGTCCCCGGGTGGGACCTCACGGCCCACCCTCTCCCCAGCCTATACCGACCCTGTGTGGCCTGTGGTCACGTAGCTAGGGTCCACTTCTATCACTGGATTCAAATGGAAGGAAGGGGATGCTTTAAAGTTTGGGTCAGTACCCGTCACAGGAGTCGCTGATAGTTCCGCCTGCCGCTCTGCAGTCCCCGTGTCTGAGTCACCAGAAGGTAGAGGTGTCTCTTCCCCCCTGATTAATGTGAACACCCCCCAGCCCACAGAAGTGACCAATTTGATGTTGTCCCAACACCCACTGTGGTTGAGTTACTGTCTTCTAAAAGTGACTATTCTGAAAGGCCAAGCCTAGTTCTCATGCTGTGCCCAGCAAGGTGGGTGCCATGCCAGGAATCTACAAATCTTGAATTCCTCCTTCTGCTTCTCCCCAGGATTCTCTGCCCAAATAAGGACCAATGGCCAACCTGCTAACTAGCGAATATATCACCTGGCTAAGTACCTCAGTCTCTTTCTTCCAGGTTCACCAGCATCAGCTCTACTAAAAGTTGGTCCACCCTTCCTCTTCTGAGCCTAAATTAAACCCTGTACCCGAGTATTCCCACAATGCACCGTGCCTGCCTCTATCACAGCAAAGTCATAATTTGTTGTAATTGTCTAGCTATGAGTCTATCTTCTCTAAGAAGCTGTAAACTCCTTGAGGAATAATCGGATCCTTTTTCTCTCTCATCCCAATACTTGCCCGCCTCAGATGTTGGGTGGATGGTCAGAAGGATGGGCACATGGGTGGAAGGACAGTGAGGTCCCTACCAGCAGATCCTGGCTTCTCCGGTCCCTCAGCCTTGCCAAGGACACCAGTCCAGATCACATCTGTCATGAGGACGTCCTAGCCACAGAGCTTGGATGATCCTTAAGAATAGACTATTTCTAAAGAAAATTTCATTCACATCTGACGACGGCCCTGGACCGTGATGGCGGGTGTGTTCTCCCCAAGTTCCCCCAGAACTGTCACTGAGCCTTGCTAATGATGGAAATCAGGCACCGATTCGGTGCACAGCTTCGCAGGAGGAGAAACCGCAGGGCAGTGAAGTCGTTCGCTAGACCCTGTTCTGTCATCACCAGGCTTTGTGACAGCGGTTCAAGCGACCACGTGTGAGTTTCTAGATGTCCTCCGGGCCTGCTTCCTTCTCTCTGGCTCTGAGGACAGGTGTATGGGCATCTGGACCAGGGGAAGGCAGAAGAGGCATGGCAGGGGCACATTTTAAGGGGGCACAGAGTCTGAGAACTGGGCCAGTGCAGAGTCAGTGCCTGGGAGCAGGGGCCTCCTTAAATCTTGCATCTCAGGAGCCTCACTGCTTCTCCTTGGTCCTTACACCACAAATGTAGGTATTCCTCTTCCATCCGCCTGCGTTTGAGAGACAAGAATTTAACTTTTCTATCAGTCACATCACAGAGATTTCTAGGTGGAAGCAATGTGGACTCATGGGGGAAGAGACGGCAATCATCTTAGCAAATGCATAACACAGCCCCTCACCAACCTAGAAGGATACAAGCATCTGAGTGAGGCCCCTTGCCCATGAACTTGCCCCTGTGTTCAGCCACTCCGAGAGCACACTGGAGCAGGCATGAGTGCCCCAGGGCTGCTGTCACCAAGCACCACAGACTGGGGCTTGAACGACAGGCATTTAGCGTCTCTCAGTCCTGCGGGCCGAAGTCTCAGAGCAAGGTGCGTGCCTGCTGGGCTCCTTCCGGGGCTGTGAGGTGGAGTCTGTCCCAGGCCACTGTCCCAGCTTCTGGTGGCCGCTGGCCACCTTCAGCATCCTCACCTTCTCAAAGCACCACCACTCTGCTCTCTGCTTTCACCGCCTCATGGTGCCCGTCTGCGTCATGTCTGTCTGCAATGTCCCTCTTCTTGTACCACCAGTCGAATTGGGTCCAGACCCACCCTGGTGATTCCATTTTAACATGGTAACCTCCAGAAAGACCGTGTCTCTGAATAAGCTCACATCCCGAGGAGCTGGGGGTTGGGATTTCCAATGAATTTGCTGGGATACAGTTCAGCCCACGGGAAAGCACCTGTACACACCCGTGCATTCTCGAGGCCCCTCAAATCTCATCTTTGTCTGTGAATATCTTTCTACACCCCTTGTGACCCCAAACCAACACCTTCTTGCAATCATGTCATGAATTGTACACTCCTCGTGCGCCCCTCTCCCCACTGGGAACAGCGGAGAACACAGCAGTACATGCTGGCTCTGCCATCACCACCACCAAATAACCATGAACAAGCCCCTTAGACACTCTCCACCTCCCCCTCATTATCCAGCAGCACCAGGTCTAAGTAAATTTCAAAAACCCTTCCTGACCCAAAGGTTAATTTTCCTACTTGTTTCACTACCAGCATCCCTTTCGGGGAAAAAAGAGATAAGGAGCCAAAGCAACTCAGCTCCCAGAGGACTTGCCTTTTTCCCACGAGCAAAGAGCCCAGGCCACAGGGCTCAGAGGGAGCATTGGTGAGCGCCCACAGTTGGGTGGGGCCTCCCAGGCGGAGACTCAGGACAGCTGAGTCTGTAGAGGCCAATCAGAGTCCCTTCCGACCACAGGACATGTGGCATCTATAGCAGGAGTGATGACAGTTTATAAGCTTCCCAGGAGAGCGGACAAGGTGTAAAGGGGGGAGCAAAGCGGGGGGCTCATTGGACTCCCAAAAAGTGCTGTTGGACTGAAAAGAAACAGCCAGGATGAGTTTGAAACGTGGTTCTTTCTAGAGTGGCTGTGTGACCTTAGGAGAAATACTTAACCTCTCTGAACCTCCCTGTCCCCTTTTACAAAATGGGATGATAGTAGCTGCCGCACAGGTTTGTTGGAATATTAACTATAAAACCGCCACAACCTGGCACGCCTATTCCAAGAGCAGTAGTTCTCAGTATACTGTTCCCAGTCCCTTCATGGCTTCCCTGAAGGAATTTTTGAATGAGACCCTTCTTGCAGCGATGTCCCCAAGGACACGGGTGAGGCAGCAGAAGGGCGCAGAGGTGGCAGTCCTGGCTGCTGTCCATGGTAGCGGGCCTGCTGGGATCAAGGGTTGGGACCTCTCGGTACAGCCAGGGCCGGGGGGCCAGGATGCGAGAGGCTGACTCAGGGCCCTTTCAGAGGGGCCGGAAGTGGTGCACGATTAAAGCCAAGGATGCTGAGAAGAACTGTCCGGTTTTCGGCAAAAGATGTCACAAGACGCCAGTGATTTCATAAACCCAGAGAAAACGGGTTACTGCGCAAGCTCGGCACTGAGCCCGGCCGACGCTAGGTGGCGCCGCTCAGCAAGGCAGCGGGAGGCGCGGCTTCCGCGCGAGGAGGGGCGTCCTCGCAGAACCGGTTCTGCTGGGTCCCTGCCTTCCCATTTCTATCTGCTGGGTGAAACACCGTCTTTTCTTCTATTTTTTCAAGCCCCAACAAAGACGTACGGGCAAAATTTGATGAACACAATACTCTGAAGCATCTATCAGTTAAAATGAGATTGGAATCACTGGTCACCAAGAAACCAAAGGATATGAAATTATTCTCAATTTTGTGACTCTTGCCTGTGGGTAAAAGTCTGAGTTCGACAATTAACATTTATAAAGTGAATTTTTTTTAAAAAAAAGAGAACTAGCTAAAATTTCCTCTACCACTTTCAAATGCAGTCAAACAGCCCTCCCTGAGAGCCAGGAATTCTGCTTCCAAATAGGAGTGTTGAGTCCACAAAATATGGATGCAATGAGGATGCTCAAGGCAGCTTCATTCATAAGAGCCCCCGGCTGGAAGTAATCCGTATGTCTATCACCAGGAGAGCGGAGGAACAAATTGTGGTGTGCTCATAACACGGGATCACTCTCAGCAATAAAAAGGGCTGATCTGATTCAGGCAAGCGCGTAAGCTTTATGTTGAGTGAGAGGGGCCAGCTCCAGAGCCTCAATAGGAGTCCATTCGTATCAAGTTCTAGAACAGGCAACTTAATCTGCGGAGCTAGAAAGCAGATCGGTGGTTGCCTTCCAGGGTGCCACCTGCCTGGAAAGGGCACGATGGAACTTTCCAGAATAATGGACATGTTCTAGTTCTTGATTTGAGTGGCAGCTGCACAGGTGTGTACGTATGTGTACCTAAGCATGTATACACTTTGATAGCAAAATTCGTGCATTTTACTATAGGGAATTATACCTCAGTTCAAAGAAAGAGACAGACAGAGGAAGGGGCGCAGAGAGAGGGGAGCCCCACGCCTGCATTTCCTGTGCTGATTTCCATTTCTAAAATGTCCCTCAGAAGAAATGTACCTTGGCCCTCGGTAGTAGCAGAGTGGACAGGTGAGAAGACAGGCATTTGGGTCACTTAGCTGGGTATCTGCAGGCAAGTGGCCCAATGTCTCTGATCTTCCTCTGCTGAGAAACAACCCTCCCCACCCCCCAACACACACAACCAGTGCGGGGATAGTGAGGCCAGCAGAAGCTGTTCTGCACCGTGCGAACCAGGCCTCCTTATAGAAACATGTGGTTGCCATGAACCACTCGGCGATGGTAAGATTTCAAACCATCCCGACCCTGCTCTGACATCCTTTTAAAGGGTTGCTGTCAGCATGGTTTTTTCCTCTCATGTGAAGAATGTGGCCTATATCTGGCATCTGCCCCTCCCCTCCAGTTTTTTTTTGTTTTGTTTTGTCTTGAATAATTTAGTGAAAGTCATCATTAGTTCTTTTAAGTGCTTATGCTTCCATCGAATGAATTGTCCAAATACCCATCATATAACTTCCATTGCGCTCATTAGAACCTTACTTGTCAAGCAGCTGAAATTATTCTTACTGTTTATTCTAACTGCCATTAAGGAGGAGTACCAAACTTATACATAATTTATTAGTCACATAAAAATAATGAGGGACAGATAAAGTTATCTTCTCTGAAGTTATTTGCGAGGCACAGGAAGGGGTATCTTTACGCAAGGCTGTTCGGGGCCACCCTGGCAGGGGAAGCCCATCTCAGAACCGCAACTTGCCTTTCTCAACGTCCGTCACTCTTTCCCCACCCCCTTCGGGCACTTGGGGTTTTCAGAGATCGCCGCCTGACGCTCCCATCAAAACCCACTCTCGGATGGATCTGGTGTTGGTCTTCGTCTCTCCACGCCAGTGGGACCCCCACTTGCTACTCCCACCGCCCCCCCCCCTTGTCAGGGATCCAACCACTAAAAAAGACAAGAGAGCTGTCTCTCTCTAAGCACCGGGTGCCAAGCTGGCTACGAAGGTTAATGGGATAGAAGCAACCAGAGGACAATTAAAATGCGGGTGCAATTAACGTGGTTGCCACAGGAGGGCAGTCTAACACGATTCCTGCAAGAGTCGGGGATGCTCAAGGCTCAGAGGTGTTAATTACTCAGGGCTTCGACAAGACTAACATTCCCAAGCCCACTTACTGGGCTCTGCCACTACGGAAATAATGCGAAATATGAGGCCGGGGACACATCCTTAAAAACAGTGATTGCAGGAAACATGCAGGAGAGGAAAATGGAAGGCCATCAGAACAGCCAACAATGAAGGACTCCAAGTAAATTATGGCATTGTGTGCAATCCTGGGCCTGCTTTCATCAAAAACACTGAAGAACAAAATGACCGGGTTTGGTTGTAAGTGCTAGGTACGAAGTGCCTTGTAGGCGCATTAAGTGTATTTAAGTGTACAATTAAAACAATTACTCTGGGGGATAAGGGTAGAAAGGGTAACTACCATAAACCTTGGCAGTATTAAAAATGAAGTGTGTGGCAAAAAAAATACCTGTAATACATTTCCAGAAGTATAAGTATAAATTAGAAGGGAAAAGTCAACAATCTAGAAAGTTTTAAACTAGCTCTTCAATTGTGCCTGGTTGCTTCAAAAACAAAATATCGTTAGGAAACAATGTGTTTTCCTAGATCCATGGCAGCAAAAACACACGCAGGTAAATAAGGAAAAAAATTAATGACTTACATCTAATTCGAGAAAGTAAGAAAACCACAATAAAATAGACTCATGTCACAGATGGAAGAGGAAAGTAAATGTGGGAGCAGGAATGAAAGAAAATCAAACAGAGAAGAAAACTGAGCATTTTCTAGGAAAATCAAAAATACAAGGTACAAAGTTGACCCCAGAAGAGGAAGAAAACACAAATAAAACAATAAAAGGGGAAAAGCAACAACAAAAGAAACAGAAAATGATGAGAGCATTCACGGAGACGCAAACCAGCCAGATGAGGTCAATCTCCTTTCCTTACTACCAGTGAGTGACCTTTGCAAAGGGCCCCCCATAGTTGATTATCTGGTCCTTTTCCTAATAGGCTCAAGAGAAAAGACCCACCAATCAACTAAGTATGAGCTGACTGCCTTAAATGAGAAAAGGGAAATGTTTTTCCCCCTCCCATTTTTCCTTCTCTGAGTTTGCACAAACGAAGACAAGCCCCGCCCCCACCCCTTGCTGCCCGAGGCCCCGCCCCCTTGCTGCCCGAGGCCCAGACCCCCAGCCCCTGCAAGACCGCCTGGAGGACCAGTGATCTCTGGGGAAAGAAAAAGTCGTAGATCACCATCCCAGTGAGCCAAGACAGATCTCCAAACAGAATGCATCACTTTGTTTAATGCAGCCACAAAGTTCCTCTTCTGAAGAGGCCGAGTCTGATTTAGGGGGGGAAAGAAAGAAAAGAGCCATTTGGCCAGTTTTGTTCAAATCGCCACGCTCAGGGAAGGAGAAAATAAAATGAATGCATTCTGCTTACCTCTGTGGTTGCGGGGTAAACTATCTCGTCGCGCGTACTCGGGAGAGAAAAAAAAGATACCAGCGCACGGGCCAAATCACCCGTTTCTGGCCTTCACAGCGGGCCCTCGGCGGGGGAGTGTTAAGGCGGAAAAGAAATAGTGGCGCCGCGTGTTGTTGGCTGGGTGTGAGGTTTCCGGTGATCTGGAAAACGCTGGAGTTTTACTGCTCTGGAAGAGAACCTTCAAATCACGGGTTATCTGAATAGCGACGGTGCGGTTCACGGAGGTCCTTTCTGGTTTCTTTCTGCCTTCAAGTGCCCCTGGTGTGCGGGAGCTCACGGGACAGTGGGATCAGGTCACCAGTCCACACCGCCTCCTGCCCCACTCTCCGCACCCAACTCTGCAACCTGCCCCCTGCCCCATGAAGAAACACAACAAAAAACAATGTAGTACATATGCATGTGTTTATTAAACTCATATTTAAACCCAGTGGCCGAGGCAGGCCTGATTCACTTTCTTTCTTCAGGAGTTCATGTGTTTCTCCTGAACATGTGAGGAGTCCCCATGGGGCCACATGCACTTAGCATGTTCTCAGCCATGGGAGATGAAACTATTTCGACCTTCTTTCCTTGGCCAGTTCCTACCACGGATGATAAAAACTCAACTCCCCCACCTGTGCTACACGTAGCAGTCTCCACGTGACCCAGTTCTGACCTACAGAGGTATGGGCCTCTGGCAACCGAGAAGCAAATGCCAGAGAACTTTGGAGACGTACCCTAGCCACTGCTGAGCTGCTGGTCCGATGCCTCCAGCTGCCCGCTTCTAGACTACTTACAACCTAAGGAGACCACACTCCCTGTCTCAGTTTAGGCCACAAGCCAACTGGAGACCAGAGGACAGAGGCGGTGGCCACCACGAGAGCCAGGCTGCACGGAGTTGGTAACATCTTAAGTGAGGCAGGTGTCTAAGCAATTAACTAAATAAAGGAGCAGAGTGTGAAAAGGAGGAAGTTGAAATAAGCGAAAGGCAGCAACACAGCAGCAGAAAGGGGAATTCCGAGTTAGCCACGGGAGCCCAGGAAAGCAGGAGAAGATAGGGGAGCCGGACTCTGAAAGAGGAACAGGGATGTTCCAGGCCACACCCGCACACCCCGAGAGGGCCCAGCGGGGAGGAAGGGACGTGGCCTGAGACAGCATGGTCGGCCCCAGAGCCCCCCTCGCTGGTTGGAGATCCAGCCTGTGTTGGATGCCTGCCGCGCCCTTGGCTCCCGCCTGATCTTCGGGCATTGCCACCCAGCCCTCGCAGCCCCGGCTTCCCCGCACCCCGTCCTGCCTCCTCTTCCTCACTGGGCTGGTACCCGTCTCCACTGTGTACACTTGCACTCATTGCAAGACACTAGCGCAAATCCTTGGTGACAGTGTTCAATAACTGCTACATGAAAATGTAACAATTCCTTTTAGGTGAGTGGTTCTCACCCAGAAAGGACTTCCCTGTCCATTCCCCCTCCCCCAAGGACATCTGGGAGTTTCTGCAGACATCTGTGGTTGCCACAACTGGGGAGGGGGTGCCACTGGCCTCTGGTGGGTAGAGGCCAGGGATGCTGCCCGGGCCAGTCCCCCACAAAGAAAGATCGGTCTACAGGGACGGCAGTGCTGGGTCTGAGAAGCCCTGCTCTTACATATAATGTGAAGGTGACTCACGAGACTGCCCACGCCTGGCTTTGTATCACCAAATGAGTCCATCAGAGGGCCGTGACGGACAGGCAGCAGCACCCCGAGACCATGAGGGAAGGCCGGCGGTCGCAGTGGCACGAACCACTGTGGTTTCCCGCTGAAGCTGTGTCAAACCACATCAACTACAAGCAGCACCACAATGCCACTGAACACTTCTGCATTTCCTCATGTCAGGGGCTTTCAGCCGGTGTGCGGGGAGACATTTTAAAACACGCAGCACCTGACTATTTGTCAGGGGCCCTGACCTCTTCTCCCTGAGACCGTCAAATAAACAAGTGACCACAGGCAACACGGCAATAGCCATCTGGCGTGAATGAATCAGAACTGTGCTTATTTTTTTTGTCAGATCAGCAAAAAGTGTATTTTTTTGGTGTGCCGCAGAATTGTAGTCATTAGTTTAATGCGTTCCAGGAGATGAAAAGGTTGAAAATCACTGTCTCACACACACACACACACACACACACACACACACTGAATTCCCTCTAACAAGACTCTCCATAAAATAAAGGCTTGCTTAAGCAGTGGATGAAGAAACAAACGCCCATCACACAGGGTTCAAATGCATGTTTTTTATAGTGCAGTTGGCTGGGGAGGAAGACTGGTTAAGCCTTTGCGTGCAAGGACACATTCGGAAAACCGTTGTTAGGGCCACATTTACTATTTCATTTCAAAGAAGCTCCATGCAAAGAATAGGAGTCCCCTACAAAAGCTGACTTCTTAGAAAACTTTTAAAAATCACATTGAACCACAGTGGATTCAGCCTTTGTTGAGAAACGCGTTCAGGCCACAGATGGGCTACGAGAACTGTGCTAAATCACAGATGGTCTATTTTTTCCTATATTTCACAAAACAGGCAATTTCTACCATTGTGTTTTTTTTTCTTTTACGTTTTGCTCTTGGTAATCCTGGAGATTGAAAAAAGAAATACTAAACGGAAAGGAAACGCAGAAACATTTACTTTTAGTGCTGTTTATAATCCTATTCTTCTGTGGATAGAAACATCACTGAATATTCTTTGCCGTAATTTACTTTTAAAAAAACTTAGATTGTAATTCATTTTAGGTGAGCAATTTGTTTTATGAGCTGTGTGTTTATTTGGGGTTGCACTGTTTTTGTGTGTGTGTGTGTGTTTTATTGAGTGCAATAAAAACACTTCTTATCAATTGATTTGTTGTATCAGCAATGGGCTTCTTTCCAGACCGAAACTCGGCAGCTTTCCCGAGGACGTTCCCTGGCATATAATCTCCCCACCGATGCGAATCCGGGTTCATTAGGGCCCACGGGCCCTGCCTGTAAGGACCTAATTTCCAGGATTCCCGTTTGATGGTGGCATTATCTTTTCCCGAGCAGAGTGCAGGACATGCTTGTCAAATGGGCTTTCCTCTTTCTGATGGTTCATCGCGTACTCAGTTTCGAATTGTGCCGACTTTTATTCCAAGCCAATAAAATCGGAAGGTCAAAAGTTCACTGCCAATGGCGTGTGACAGAAAATTCAAACTAGAAAGCTTACACATTTTACAAGTAATGGGTTGCAATGCAGGGCAGCGACTAGAGGAATTGGGTTGTTATTTGCAGGGCGTTTGAAAAAACCCTGTCTCTCTAGCTGGGGGACCCAGTTGGCTGAAGCATCGTCCTGTACATGTAAAGGTTTGGGGTCCATCCCCAATTGGGAAGAAAATGGGAGGCAACCAATCAATTTTTCTCTCTCCTCTCTGTCCTCCTCCCCCACTCTAAAAACCAATAAATATATCCTCAGATGAGGATTAAAAAAAAAAACCTAGAAGGAAAGAATTGTTAACTCAAATGTGGATTTTGCATCCTATGTTATAACCTACATTATATAAGCCACCTGCCCTCTATCCAGCCTGGTAAGATGACTACTGTCCTTTGGGGCCCCGCTAACTTACCACGACCCACAGTCCCGGGCACCTTGCAGGGCCTGGTATCAACGCTCCCTCATCAGCGTGGGGTCACACTAATTTGCACCTCTCCAGAGTGAGAAGATCACGCTTTCAGCCCTAAATCACTCCTGGGGCAGATCTCTTGCAGAGGTGCCTGTCCTGAATCCTGGGCCTCGCTCTTCGGAAGTTCGGGGATCGCGCGGGGCGTGCGCAGGGGAGTCGGCGGTGCGCGCGCACTGCGAGGGGAGCGCGGAGGTTTTGCAGCCGTGCAGACCCGCGCTGGGACGTCAAACCGGGAAGCGTCGTCTTTAGAAGAGTATTTCTTTTGAATCCCCAAACATCACATCTGGTGGCATCAAGCTGTCATTATGACATAGTATTTAAGATGATTTAATGGGTTATTGCAGAAAAAGAACCTAGGAGTCGACTTAACTACGGTGCATTAAGAGAATGTAGCGGTTTAAGTGATGTTCTGACAAAGCAGATAAAAAGCTGTTCCGGATGTGGAATGGCTTTATGATATACATTTTTACTGTAGTCAGAATAAATATAGATATGCAAACATAAACGGAATATATAGAAAGACAAGAGTGAACGTGTGGCGTGGTGATAAAACAACAAAGTGAGCAGTAAATAACGAAACATAGGAAACGCTTCACCGCTGAAAATCTGCGAGGCGCACTGAGCACGCGTACAGATACGGAACGCCACATGCGAATGGGACACTCGCCTACCGTCCCTTGTTAGCAAACGCCCTGGCCGGGCCTCTGCCAGCTCCCAACCACTCCCCCACTTCGTCGCGGGGTCCCTTGGGTGTGGCCGCTTCCCTCTCATGACCCAAAACTTCCCCTCTGTAGCTGCCACCACACTCAGCTGCAAAGAACAGGCCCGGGTATTTCATTTTGACTCTGAGCCACATGCCCAGGCAAAACCCCACCGTCGTGAAAGAATCTGCCCTGGCCGGTGTGGCTCCGTTGGTTGGGGTATCATCCACGGGTTCATTCCCGGTCAGGGCACAGGCCTGGGTTGCGGGTTTTGTCCCCAGGAGGGGTGCGGAGAAGAGGCAATGGGTTGATGTTTCTCTCTCGCATCCATGTTCCTCAGAATCTCTCTTCTCAGGTGGGGATTTTTAAAAAAGTGACATAATACCCCAAACAGTACAGGCATGCAGTACTATTTCCATCCTGATAGGTTTCTGAGGAGATTTTAAAAAGCTATTTTTGTGATCTCTGATTGTGCAATAAACAGGTTAAGTTTTAAGGAGGCTTCCACTGAAGTCACGTATTAATGCATGGCACATCCAGAATTTGGATTTAGCCCGTTCAGCAGCAACAAGGTGTTTTTCACTCCTCTGCACGAAGGAGGGGAGGGGGGGAGGGAGGGAGGGAGGAAGGGAGGAGGGAGGGAGGGAGAGAGGGGAGAGTCGGGACCTCACTGTTTGCAGGACCTGCCGGTGCCTTATGCTCAAAGGCGAGAATGAGCGCCTGTCTGAGGAAAAGCTCTGCCCCCTCCCCCAGGGTCTCAGCACAGCCCAGGACAAGACAACCTTCTGAAGGCGGGACCTGCCTGGTCTAACCTCAGGTGGCGAGTGTGGGTTAAAAAGAGAGAGAGATAAACACATGAGTCAGATTGGAGCCATCCACAAAACAAATAGAATTTGGTATTTGCATTTTTAAAGAAACAAATGAGCAAAGGCCTTAACCACAAGCTGGAGCCGTGTTCCATTCACGTTTCAGCACATGGGCTCGAGGAATTCACGTCTGAAGCGTGGCCTTGCCACTGAGTCTCCACGGTGGACCAGCTCGCCTCAGTGCCCCATCTTCTTGAACTTACAGGTGCCCCCGACTGGTGGAACCCTGCGCCCCAAAGGTTGGTTTGAAAAGCAAATTGCTATGAATCTGGACCTCTGAGAAGACTGCCAAAGAAGACTTTTAATAGCATTTGGGGGCGGGGCAGGGAGGGAAGAGGGTTAAGAAGCACCAAATCTCAAATCTCTACCTACAGAAACTCAAACGGAAAGATGGAGCCGTTACCAGGAACCGGCAAATGTGGAAAGAAAAAGCTAGATCGGTTGTTCTTAACCTTCACAGGGTCACAGACCCAAAACCTCATCACCTTTGAGAAGTCGCTGAACACGAGAGCCCTGGTGCAAAAACCATTCACAAAGCGATTTTCTTACAAGAGCTTCAGAAAACCCCGGGCGTGACCGCCTGCCGGCTTAAGAGCCCCCAGTCTCGATCGATAATTCTCCTTTCCCTCAACAAAAACTGTGATCAGTGTTTCCGCCTACGTTAGCCGGACTGCCTTTCGAGTCATCTGGTTTCCAGTGATCCCACCCACCCTGCCACTAATCTCGGCTTTCCTGCCTGCATGCCATTTCCGTCAGCTAGAAAATCCCGAAGCCTGGAAGGACATTGACGCCAATTTCCGCTACATTTGAACCAGTGCCCAAACGGCACAGACACTCCCCTATGGGTTTCTAAACCTAGACCGGGTTAGAAACCACTGTGCTCTGTTCAAGGGTCATAAAAATTTCTTCTCTCAGATTCGGTGCCTGTGTTTGAACCCAGGTCTACTATGTGGCAGGGTGTGTGGGGGTGTGTTCCTTAATCTTCTCTCCACTACAAAGCAAATGATATCAAATTTCAAAATAAGTGGAACCCCACCATGGTCTTGATTTCTGAATGGATTAGAGAAAGGAATGATTTGAAGGGGGGAAAAATGACAGCAAATTCTATATTGCTTCTTTTGCACACATTGGCAGTGACCGAAAACCTTTGATTAGACCTCTAAAAGAGACCACACACTCAATAGTTTGCAGAAAAAAAGGTTAATGGCATTGTTAACAACGATTATCCCTTTTAAAATCATTCTCCTCCCGGTTGTTACGGCTGTATTACCTTCACCTTTCCCTGAACCCACTCGAGCAGCTGTTCCTCTCGCCATAAAGTTTGCTGAGCATCATCGCGAGAGCAGGGCACCCGCCGCACTTCATCAATCACGCCTAAGGGAAAATCCGAGGCTGCGTCGCGCCGCAACTGTAACGGGAGTTTATTGCAAGTTTCTGTTTTGATTTGTATTGTCCTTAAGTGAAATACATACCTGATGCCAAGGTATAGACCAGAAAAGTGCCGGGCGGCGCTCCGCACCAGTCTGTGTCTGTGTCGTGAAGAGTGATAGGGTGGCAGACAAGGACGCGGAAGGCTGGGGAGGAAGGCACGTGGGCTGTCTTCCCTGATGAGCGGGCACCGAGGGCACCCCGAACCTCCCCGCCCCCGAACCTGCACCCTCTGCTCCACACCACCCCAGCGGCGCACCAAGGCATCCACGGAACAAAGGACGGAGGTTTTGAACTTACCAGGGCTATGCAGAAGGTCCCCACACAGTCCCAGATTTGCTCTCATGAAGGCATTATTGAATCACGAGGCAATAAAATAGAAAGTTGCAATAACAGATCTAAAACACCACTGTACAATGGGGACTAAAAAATACGTACCTAAATTATAAGACATTATGAAATATTTATAGCTAAATGGCAGCAAATATCAAACTTGTGGGTCACAACTCAGTGAGCACCTTGAGGACAGTCCGCAGGATGAATATGCATGTTGAAAGACTGGAAATTAATTAATGGCATATTCACCCAAAGATGCCTTAAAAAAAGCAAAAGAACAAACCCAAACGAGGTAGTGGAAAGAGAATAAGTATGAGAGTAAAAATTCGTACGTTAAGAAACAGACAGAGATGGTCGACAAAACCGCAATTCCGTTCCTTAAAAAGGTGAGTACTATTTATCAGTGTCTAGCAAGGCTGACCAAGAAAAAACAGAGAAGCCCAAGTCACCGAAATAAGGAACAGGAAAGAAACATCACTACAGATGAGTTACAGGTTATCCTTACAGAAGTTACACGTTGGATAACTTATGGAGAGTTATCATTGGGTAATAAGTTTATGTTTTAAACTGTTCCTGTGCCGGCAAACTAATTCCAAAGTTCCCACCCAGAATAGCCAGTACAGCTGAAGGAGAACAGAGGCGGAGGGCTGGTATCACCCGACGTCAAGACTTACTGTAAAGCTGCAGTGGTCAGAACAGTGTGGCGTGGGCAGAAGAAGGACGGAGAGAACAGGGCAGGAGAGAGACCAGAGACACAGACCCAGGTGCATACGGGCACCTCATCCTCGACAGAGGGGCGCAGGTGGTATCACGGAAACAGCAGAGAGTCTTTTCAACCGAATGTGCTGGAACAACGGGGCGGACACATGCAAATCATCATCATCATCTTCATCATCATCATCCAGATACAGACCCTCCACCCTCCACAAAAAAGAACTCAAACACATCACGGACCAAAACGTAAAACACCAGCTACGAGCCCCATAGGAGATGGCACAGGACAGAGCCCAGAGGACCTGGGGTATGGGGACAGCTTTTTAGGTACAGCCCCTCAGGCACAATCCAAGAAAGAAGGTCGCTGGATGACATTAAAATGACAATTGCCTGCTCTGTTTGAAGCAGCTGGCAGAGAAGAAGGCAGCTGGCAGGACCTGTGTCAGCACCACCAAGCAGGAGCACAGGCGAGTGCGGACCTACAGCTGAACTTGGAAAGCGTTTTGCTATTGGGATACAGTCGGCTGTTGTAAGCCACCGAGTGTGACCTCAGCGGGGACAGTGGTCTCCAGGCCACACAGCCTCTCAGCTTCATCACGCCGGTCCTGACTTGTGTGCAAGGCTTGACGAGGTTCTGAGAAAAGGAGCAGAGGCTCATGGGACCCCCAGAGTCCTTGACTCGGACATGGCATGCCACCTCTTACAGCCTACAGCTAGTTCCGGGGCCAGCCCAGGTTCAAGGGTGGGACGTACACACCTCCCTAGATGGAAGAAACTGCCAAGTCACACTCAAGGGGTTAAGGGGAGGGGGTGATCAGGTCACCCTGGCAATTAAGCTGTCATAATGGAGTTGTCACTTAAAACAGTCCTCCAGGGGTCCTGAGTCCCAAGTGGCCTTTGACAGAAGCCAGGACAGTCAAACGCTCCAGGACAGCCCAGGAGATGACTCAAGAGGAAAAATGAGTGATGTCATGCGGACAGTGAGCAGTTTGAAAAGGCAGAGCTTCAGTTTCGGGAGCTTTGCTACTCCCTGCCCCTTAGCGTCGGAGAGCCCAGTGACCTGGGCAGCCCTGGGTTCACGGCCGCACGGTCCCCTCAGGAGATGCCCCCCACAGACACGGGTGTCCCTCGCAAAGGCAGGAACCAGCCAACGCCACCAACAAAGCACCCAGAGCTCCCTCGGCTGATTACTGGCATTTAAAAAAAAACTTTTAAAAACGGGCCAAACATCCTTAAGGACAAATGCAACACAAATACAAAGAGCGGTTCACGCCACAGAAACGCTGCTGAAATGTCATTTTCTGCAAAGGCTGAACTGTGTCCAGTGGCACGGCCGTGTGGCAGGTCTGCTGCGTGCCAGAGCTCTCGTGTGCCAGGAGAGGCCGAGGTTTTTGGCACCCGGACCAAATATTCACATTCAGGCTTGAAGGCGACCGCCTCTCACTTGCTGCTTTCAACTGACATATGGCGGCGCCGGGCCCTGTGCGGGTTGCCTGCCCGCCGCAGTGCAGTTTCCTGGCTAATCTGGGCGTGGAGGGCTCGCCGCCTGCCGCTCTCTGCTGGTCACGTTTCCTTCCTAATTCGCTCCACCGACTGGGGATGACAGAAGGCACCAACTCCCTTCTCAGGGATTTAAACCGTGAGCAGTCATCTATATGCACAGAGTGTGCCCTCGAACTTCGGAGAACTTGGCTGCTGCAGAGCCTGGAGCGCAAATGCTGCAGAAGCAGATGCCTTCTCCAAAATATTTACCTGATGGACACTTGGCAGCTTCTGAAGTAAACTCATGAGTGGTTTTTTATTTTATTTTATTGATTTTTAAATTAGTCCTCACCCGATGATATATTTATTCATTTTAGAGACAGGGAGGAGGGGAGAGGAAGAGAGGGAGAAAAAAAACATCCATCGATGGGAGAGGCATCCATCATGCCTTCTATAAGTACCCCAGCAAGGCATGAAACCCACAACTCAGGTATGTGCCCTGACCGGGGAATGAACCCGCGACCTTTTGGTTACATGGGACGTCATTCCAATCAACAAAGCCACCCAGGCAGGGCTCATGAGTGCTTTTTAGATTGAAATCCCAGCAGCCGGCAGCCAGGGAGGAGCTTAAGCACTTCCTAGGTGAGAGACTGTGGACAGCCTGTCAATCAGAAAAGTGTGAATTCCAATCTCAGCCCTGCCTCTTCCTGTCTGAGTGATGATGCACAAGTTATTTAACCTTTCTTGGCCTCAGTCTCCCCATTGAGAAAACTCTCTCTAGAATGCAAACTATCCCACAGGGCTCTTTGGAGAATAGAATGGAACAATACCTGCAATACACTTAGTCCGGAGCTTGCAACACAGGAAGCGCTCGAGAAATGCTCAGTGTCACCACTTTCAGTATCTGCGCTAACAATTCAACGCGCAGGCGGCTTCGGGGCCGGGACGGCCGGGCCTAGCAGCACGTGGCTCACAGACTCTCAGTAGCAGCAGAGCTAATGCTGGTTCAGGCGGGAGTGACACTAGTCCCTCAGGGGCAGTCACCTGGGAAAGTGGCTCAGAGTCCAAGGTCCATCACCGGACTCGGTCACGTCTCACCTTCTCGCTCCATCTGGGTTGAACCACCAGGAGCAGAAGCCAATTTCAGAAGGAAGAAGGCAAGAACTGGGCTCCGGGCCCTAGCAGGTGCTGGAGGGGGGACCAAAGACAAAAGAGCTGGAAGGTCCTGATGCTCAGGGAGCCAGCTCCCACCCGGTGGCCAAGTCCAGCCCTCCAGGGCTGAAGGCAGCACTGGACTGAAGCTGCTCCTTGACTGTGGGGACACCACCATCTCCCTCCCTGAGCTAAAGGGAGGGATGACCCCAGTGAAGGGACAGCTGCAGCCCACAATGCCCTCCAGCAGCGAGCAGAGCAGAGCTAGAACTGAAACAGCGGCTAACACCTGGAAGGTCCTGTTCATGGCACCCCGGCCCTCGGGTGACACACAGCCAAAGGATCCCAGGCTCAGAATTCTCAGCAGAAACTTCTAGGGTCATGCCGCTCCCAGTGGTTTTCCAGGAGGGGGGCAGAACCTGCAATTAGTACGATCCCACATCGGTGCATTCAAACCTAGCCGCTCTCTGAAGCCCAGGGGTGCTGAAGGCTTGAACAATCCGATTTCAGAAACTAGAACAGTCCTTCTGTGTGCTGGCAGAGACTTTTGGCTCTTGAGAATGTCCCTAGGTTGGGAGTCAGTCAACAAACATTAACTGAGCGCGTACTATATGCTGAACTTTGTGATGGGGACCAAAGGGAACAACAATGACGGGAACAAGTTCTGAGTTCCAAGCGCGGGTGACGGACAACATGTAAATAAGTATATAAGGCCAGGATGTGGTATAAAGAAAAGAGGCCACGTGAGCGCACCCTGGAAGCTACTCCAGATCAATAAAATGGTCAGAGGAGAAGAGCTACTTCTGAACTTGAGTCAGCGCTCCATTTGCAGCCTTTTCTACTTTCTTTGAGAGAAGATAAGAAAACTTTAACTTTAAAGCCTTACGACAGCTCCACCTTAATTGCCTAAACTCAGAGAACAACAAAACCACCTTTAGTTGGGGATCCTTAGAAAGAAAATAAATAGCTACAGCAGGCGAGATTTTACATCTCGATGTGAGATTAACTGCTCCGCAACAGCTCACGAACTCGGACTTTTTGTAAGGCACAACCGGACAGGGTTAGAAACCGATGACCGGCTGGGGGGTTAAGGAATGGAAGATGAAACAGGAAAAGGAAGCCGAGAGCGGGAAGAGAGGCGTGGGCGTGGGCAAGTCATCAAAACCACTGGAAATCGTTGCGGGCTATGATACTGAAGTCGGGAAATCCTTCCGGGTGGGGCAGAAACTTGCACGGCAGGCGCTGTTTAGAAATCACCTGATTCACCACACGACCTTATTTACAGCGAGAAGACTGGCCCGTCCAGCCATTCCCAATTGAGAGAGGCTGTCACCCAGCGGGAGAGCCACAGCCCCAATTCCCGCCTAAGAAAGCTTGGGAACTCAGAAACTCCGAAGAGGGTCTCAGGAAGCTGGAGGTTCGGGCGTGCCAGTTTGCCTATTCAGGTTCCAAGGATTCGGCCCCCAAATCTCACAAGGAAATGCTGCTGGGCTCCCTTTTCCTGCACATCTACTTCCCCTGGGGCACGGCAGATGTAATCATAAACACTGCCGGTTCAGCTACAACTTCTTGTTCTGGGACGAACCCAGTGACTCCCGCTAAGGATCCCCACGCTGCCAAAAACCCCGCCCCCATTCGTAACCATAGGAACGCAGAAACGCCAAGCCGGGGATTCCCGGTTCCGCCCCCTCCCTACCAAAGATTGTTTCCCACTATCTGTCCACATGGGCGCACCGCCTCACTATTGGTCAGTGGCCCGGCACTGTGCCTCGCCCCAGCCAATAAGCGGCCTGTGCACGTGCACAGCTGCGTATCCCCATAGGTCATCACTACCTGATCACGCACTGCCTACCTGCCACAGCCGTTGCACGGGTCTCCAATGAAGTGACTCAATAGCGACTTACAACCAATCGGCACCAGCCAGGGCTCGCGTCCGACCTATGGGCGCGCGCCGGGGGTGGGCTGTCCCGGCCCGGTTCCACTCCCAGCGGGGTTTGTTAAAGCGACAGGAGCCACGGCGCGCTAGGGTTCCTCTGGCCACCGCACAGCTGGCACTGCGGCCCTCCATGTGCGGCTGGCGCCTTTGACAGCGGCGCCACTTTGCTTCCGACCCCGGATCCCGGCGCTGCCTATTTGGCGCAGGCGCGACCGCGTCGCCCGGCGGGATGGGCGGTGAGGCGAGGTCCGCGGAGGCCGTGGGCTCCGAGGGTCGCGTGAAGAGCCTGGGTCTGGTGTTCGAGGACGAGCGCAAGGGCTGCTACTCGAGCGGCGAGACGGTGGCGGGGCATGTGTTGCTGGAGGCGGCCGAGCCGGTGGCCCTCCGCGCACTGCGCTTGGAGGCCCACGGACGCGCCACTGCCGCCTGGGGCCCCAGCGCCGGCTCCGCAGCCCCGGCCTCCGTCTCGGAGGTGGAGTACCTGAATGTGCGCCTGAACCTGCGCGAGGCCCCGGCCGGTGAGCGCGGCGACAGCCCCGGTGTCCCCTCTGGGCCGCGGGCGCCTCCAAGGAGGGGATGGCGGGGCGGGCTGGGAGATGCCCACCTGCCAGGTGTGCGACAGCGGGCGTCCGGGGGTGGGGTCCGCCCGCGGGGTGGCCTGAGCCTCAGTTTGGTCACTGGTGACCCGCGGGTAACAATGCCTGCGCCCCCACCTTACAGCCCGGGGTGGGGGTGGGGGACAGCGTGCGCGTTGGGTGCAAGCCTCTTACCTGGTGCCCGGGACCTTCCAGGACCGCTCTGGGAGGGAGTCGTTGTCATGGAAACCTATGATGAACAGTCAGGAATCCAGCCTCTGGGGATCCCAGTCTTGTCACTTCTGGCCAAAGGGACGGAGAGCAGAACCACAGTCTGAGGTTACATGCTCTGGCGCCCCGTGTTTCATGGGCCTCTCCTTCCCACCCTGAATCTAGAGGCTCCTCCTCGGTTCCTGATGAATTAGCAAAACCTCTGGAAGGGGGTAGTGGGTCCGCAGGGGTAGCAGTTCAAAGGAAGTGCTTCTTGACCACACTTGGTGTCCTTTCTCTGGGGAGCACGGGTAACTGAAGGGTTCACCTCTGCCTTACATTCTTCTTCTTTATTATTTTTGCTGCTTTTGTTACCTTTTCACCCAACCCCCCTCCACCAACAGGCCTTTCCAAACGGTGTCTGGGGGAAAGGTCACCCTTCCTTTCCACTCTCGTGAGGGCCGGTGAATGGTGTAGGCCCTTCCAGAAGTCTCCATGTGGGAACCCACAATACGGGTGCACCACTGCGTGCATACACTGATGCCCATTAGTCATCAGATCACTAGGAACGTTGAGTCCTGGTCTTCTTGTAGTGGGTGGACCGGATCCTGCCTTCCTGCCTCATCAGCCCAAGAGTAAAATGCACTGTATTTTTAACCCTTCCTGTGCCTCACACAAAATCAATAGAATGTGCAGTTTCGCCAAGTCCTACTGCAGAGAAGGAGGCTGTCCACAGCTCAGGGCTCAAGGCATGGGAAAATGGAGCGATGCCCACAATTGCCGTGAGGAGAGACACGCTTGGCACCAAAACCCTGCGCTGGAATACCAAGTGCAGGGCACCAGGGATGGTTGTTACCTGCCTGTGTATGCCTTTAGCAGCAGGACGGCTCCCAGGCCCAGTCAGCTCACACCCGCCCCCAGAGGCCACAGATTACACAGGAGGGCTGCCTGGAAGAAGGGGCCATGGAGGCAGAAATAAACTGGCTTTTGTCCAGGACTTTGGACTCTGTCTCAGGGCCCATGACTACTGAGTAAATAAACGTAAGGTTAATAGCAGTTAGACCTGCTTAGCAAAAAAAAGTAACCCAAAGAACAAAGAAATGCTTTGCTAAAATCTAGACTAATAACAAGCCCATTTCAATCCACAAATCAGATTCTGTGTTTTCCTTCCAATGGAATAGGATGTCCAAACCTAGACCCCTTGGATGGCTTGCCTTTAGAATGGATCATGACAAATAGTGGCCAAAACTCGTGTTTCACTTAAAAATCATGGTTTTAGTGGATTTCACAGAGAAGACAAAAAAAAAGATCACTCCTGTTATCTGTAGCTTGGAAGGAGTAGCAAGTTTCCACAGTTGTAGATTCTCAGGGCCATTCAATTCCAAAAGCTGAGTTTTAATCACTTATGGTTAGGATACTAAGAAACGTTTAGGACACTGAGAGTTGGGGGGAAGTGCAGCTTTGGGGTCTGTTCCCAGGTGCCTCGGCAGATCACGCTTTGGCGTGATCTAATCCCACTGTTTGCTGTCATTGTGATTGAGTTTCTCCATACTCCTGTTGAGTGACTGTGGTAGCGGGACCAGACAGACCAGAGAGTTGGCTTCGGTCCTCGGGCGCCCACCAGCAGTGTGACGGTGCCCAGGAGCTCCTCTTCCCCCTCTGAGCCCACCCCTAACTGTGTGGTGGTCTCCCAGCCACCACCCCCACCCCCGGCAGTGCAGGTCCCCTGAGCTGATGAACCATCTGCCTGTGACAGGTGGTCCTCGGTGCAGAAGGAAAGGACATGAGATTAGGCTGGGGACCCTTCTAAGTCAATAGATGAGAAAGCGAGAGGAAGAAAACAGCCTTGATTCCAAATACTGTGACCCACATGGGTCAAACCTCTCCACGGTTTTTCCTGCTTATGTTTTGAGATGATTGAAAGGCTCGTTTTACACGTCACAGTCCCATGCTGATCTACCTCTGTGGCCCCTGCTTATGCACAAGGGTCCAGCCTCTCTGCTCTTCCCCATGACCCTGTTTGAGGGACTGGAGTTACTGATCCTTCCACCCAGAGTGCCTGACACCCGTGCACCCCGAGTTCTGACCCCAGACGGAGTCCGCAGTTTCCATCGGCCTGTGCCCAGGGTCGCACCCTCACTGCCGTCCAACGTGGGCTCACACCCCGGCGGCCTGCTCACTCTGCCTCCTGGTCACCCGCCCATGGACTGGTCCTATCTGAGTGACCTTGAGTGGCAAATATTTTGTTTCCCCCAGTGTGTCACACACTGAAAACTGGGGACCAAGGGGAAGACAGGGAGCCTGTGGGGTGTGCCTGCTTTCTGAAAGTACAAGGTTCAAATGCTTGCCAAGGTGGTAAAGGTCTTGGAACTCCTGTATTTAGGTGAAAGAAATGCCCCATTTCACTAGGGATTGCTGCCTCTTAATTCTGTGCATGAATGGATGGAGTGGACATCCTCATTTGGTCCCAAGGGACCAGACAAACCTCAGAGGGAGTTCTCGGTCTGCACCGCCCTTTCTCCACCTTAACCACCCGCCCCAAGGAAATTCCGCTGTCAACCTGAGTCTGTGGGCACCAGGTGCAGGGGAGGTTTCCAGGTGTCTCTGCACAGCTCCCGGGCCAGCACTGCAGCGGGAGCTGGCCCTGGGTCTGAGCAGTGCACAGGACCTTTGGCCTCACCCGGTCCTGTCCGCTCAGCCTCCTCACCATCATCGGGGATAAGCCACTGCGCGAAAGCAAGTGGAGCTGGCTGACCTCAGGTTGGGGGAAGGGGCCATGGCCACGCTGGCCAAGCCCTCTGCACCCCCAGTTAACCGCCAAGAGACCCCACACATCCGCAAACCTGGAGCGGAAGTGAGTTGCTCGTAACTTGCCCTGTTGGTTGGCTGTTCAGTATTGGGCTCAGTCCGCATGATACTCGGAGTGAAGTTTCACCTCCTTGTCCCCGTCTGCCCAAGGTGCACGCAATCTGATTTTTAGGGCATACTCAAAAGAAATAGAATGATTTTTTTTGCTTAGTTTTCAGTCAAATTTAATAGTGGCGTCTGATGTTAGTGTAATAGTGTACTCGTGCTAGTATGTGGACTAAACATGTTTGGGTGTGTGTATACATACATGTGTATGCATGTCTGTGTGTGTGTGTATTATGTACATGGGAGCTCTGCACTCTGATAGTTTATGGTAGTTACTTGGGTAATTGTCTATTTGAAGACAGAAGCTTGTGTGTGTGTGTGTGTGTGTGTGTGTAGTAAAACTTGGTACAAACGAATTCAAATTTTAATTCTCTCGATCTCAGTTTACTAAAATCTTTGGAGTAGACTGGATGTTGCAGCCAGGAAAACCTCCTTTAAAAACCACCTAATTTAGGTGGTGAACTTCTCCCCCTAGTGCCAACCTCAGTTAGATAAAATGTATTCTCTCTTTCAGGTGAGGGCGCCCTCTCCCTACCGCCTGGCAAACATGAATTCCCCTTCAGCTTCCAGCTGCCATCTGAGTAAGTGGAACCCCCATAACCGTTGCAATCGCCTCTCCTGCCCCATCCCACCCCCCCATGGGTGCAAGTCTCTTCTGACTCTGAGGTGCGCGTGTTGACCCTGCAGGGCCCCGAACACACCAACGCCGCTCACACTCATTTTTCTTTTCACCAAACCAACATGTATTAAGGGCTGTCCTGGTTTTTGTCGAGCTGCAAAGTAAACTTAGAAAATCATTCTTTTGGCTTCGTTCAGTCTCTTAGTCACGTCGTTCGCTGGGAAGTACGGAAGGATTCAGTACTGCGTGCGGGCGGTGCTGGAGCGGCCCAGGCTGCCGGCCCAGAGCGTGCAGCGGGAGCTCCAGGTGGTCGGTCACGTCGATGTCAACACGCCAGCACTGTTAGTAAGTTTTCCTCCTTCCTGCCCTTCCTCCTCCTCTTCAGCGGGGGTGCACCTACCTTCGGCCAGCTTGGAGCTCCTCTGCCCTGTACTCTCGATACAGTCTTGTCGCCCACAGCCATTCCCTCCAAACACGTGATTCTGGGTTGAGCAGATTCCAGACCACGTGTGTTCATACCATGGATCGCATCCCGGCTGTTCTGGGCTGCCTCTGCCAAAAAGTTACACAGGCTGGAAACACATTCATCAGGCTTAATAATAATAATGCTCGCACGGAGAGTGGTTACTTTGCACCAGCGCGGCCACGCTCCCGGGGCTGCAGGCGTTCTGAAGTCTTCAATAATAGTAGGTTTTGAGGGGCAGTAATTACGGGAGCGTGTTAATCACGCCCAGCCCGCCATTGAGGCCCGGGCCATTATCCCGTGTCCTTCCATCCCGCGCGTCATTTTGTAACATTAAGTGAGTGCACGCAGCTGTCTCGGGGCCCCTTTCACCCATCATTTCCTTGTGACAGATTTGGCCACATGAAAGCGCTGAACTTCTAATAGTCCCCAGAAATACTGGAGACTGAGCAGAGAGATGAGGCTTTAAGTAACAACAGAATAGGCAAGATGGGAGCTAATGAGCGAGATTCTTTTATCTCAACCCATATTATCAAAATAACATAAAATTACACTTCACACTATCATGATAGCTACTGAGACCTAATGGTTCTTCATTTAAATATGAATGAATGTGTGGGTTTTTTTTTTTAACTTCCTAGAAAATACTGGGATAATTTGAACTTTCCGTCGTGACACCGATGTTGACAAAGATGGATTCTTAGTGGTGGAGGTTTCTTTTTCTCGCCAATTATTTTAAAGATAGGAAAAAAGCCTGGAGTTAAAAGTGGCTTAACTCTATTTTCACATGACAGTAAAAGAGAAAATTGACTATGATGTTTACCTTTAGATTGTGAAATTATAAAATGTATGCCCTGTTGGCACACTTGTGGCCTGAATCACAAAATAACCAGCACCCAGCTGACCCAGTTTATAGCAGTGACCTGCTTAACACTGGTTTTGAAATCTGACAAGGCGAAGTGTCTTGTATTTTTAAACACGACTTAGAATTGGGAGGTTAACTAGGACTAAACTCTTTAGGAGGCCACCGTGACAGACGATTTAAAGAAATTTCTTTTTTGCCAAAAAGAGATACAGTTTATCCTCTACTGTCCTTGCTTTAAATGAAAGAGAAAAGCATTGTAACTTTGGGTTTGAGGGTGAGCTGTGGTTGGTAACCCGAGAATGGAAAACCTGGGGTCAGTTGGTTGGAGCCTGTGAAACAAGGAGGGAGGGGCGGTGCTTGGGGTCATCGTTTGTATCGGTGACACTGGGTGTGCCCGCCATTACACAAAACCCCAAATCCACTCTAAACTAAAGACACTTGAACTATAGGCCTAATAATGCATTTTGAAGTAAGCGAAAAAAAAGGAAGGTTGTTTATTCCACATTTTAAAAATGCCAAAACAAACAGCAGGCTCTGATTATTGACTTTTATGCCATTTCTCCTTTGACCTGATCTAAATGGAGTCTTAAAATAGTACTTCTGACATGTTAATTGGCACTACCAGAGTTTGTGATGGCTTTCATAAGGAACGGTGTGTCATTTCCCAGAAACATAATGGCCATGGGGTAAAACAGGATGGTGTCACCCTGATTTGAACATGGAAATTCACCTCCATTGCCCTGATAAGGGAATGACTTGGAGTGCGCTGTGTTTCAGTGAATATTTTACCCAGCGTGTCCTGTGAGAGAAGAAAAGTCTTAACTTGTTTTCCTGAAAGACACTTCTTAATGAAGAATAACATCATTGCTAGTTTTATGGATCCGCTAGACTGGTTTCATTAAAGCTGTCTTCTTCTTTGGCATTTTCAAGACCCCCGTGTTGAAAACTCAAGAGAAGATGGTGGGCTGCTGGTTTTTCACTTCCGGCCCAGTCTCGCTGAGTGCCAAAATCGAGAGAAAGGGGTACTGCAACGGTGAGTGAGCACGGCGTCCTCAGAATCCAGATGCAGTCCATGAATACTGCTGGTTAATTTTAAGTGATTTTAATTAGTGTGTTTTGTCAGCTATGCGGTATATATTATGTTAAAATGCAAACAGATGCTTCTGTCCTCGATATAAATCACTGACGTTTGGGTAGCTTTGAGCGGACTAGTCTGTTCCGGTGAAAGTCCCGGCGTTCCGACCTCCATCCCGTTCCCTGAGTGTGGAGGATGGAAACTGGCTGAGCGGGACATGCCGGACCTCACGTCCATGGTGTGGGAGAATGTCCCCAGCAGCGCCGCCCGGGGGTGGGGGGACCTGGCCGTGGGAAAACACGGCTGGGTGTGCTCGCCGCATGCCGGGGGTACGGTGTGGGGGCTGGAATGGAAGACACGAGTGAGCTCCCCGGTCAGACTGATGTTAGCACTAGCGTGCGGGGAGGACCCCGTTCTGTTCAGTGGACCCGGGCCCCGCCCTGGGTCCTGGGTCCCGGCTTGCTGGAAGTGAACGGGAACAGTGGGACGGTGCGTGTGAACCTTGCCCGCTCCATCCGTGGCTTGATTTGTCCTCACCATCCAGCCTTTGAAAGCAAAGGCTAGTTCTCCTGCTGGCCAGGTGCTAATAGGAGGAGCACGAACTCGTTTGTTAATGGTCTTGTGTACTCAGCGTGTTCCTCTCCCGTTTCCTGGTACGTCCTACCTTAATTTTTAAAGATACAGGTAACTGACATTCCTTTCGAACTGGTAATCTAATGTCACTGCATCAGGGAAGTGAGGAACGCAGTAATTAGAAAACAGCGTCTGCTCCAACCCCCAGTCCTCACTTCTCCGACTCGGATTCACAACTCAGGTTCCCCGTCTGGGCTCCTCAGTCTGTTCCCATGTTGTTGCCAGCCTTGCAGCTTCACCTCGTGCCGGCTCTGTCGCACCGCGGTGAGAACTTTCTGGAACGTCTCTGAAGGCTTCTCATTTTCTCTTCAGGAGAGGCTATTCCGATCTATGCAGAAATAGAAAACTGCTCCTCCCGACTGGTGGTCCCCAAAGCTGCCATCTTCCAGACCCAGACGTACCTGGCCAGCGGGAAGACCAAGACCGTCCGGCAGGTGGTGGCCCACGTGCGCGGGAACCACATTGCGTCCGGGAGCACCGACACCTGGAACGGGAAGATGCTGAAGATCCCACCCGTGGCACCCTCCATCCTGGACTGCCGCATCCTCAGAGTGGAGTACTCCCTGGCTGTAAGCACGGTTCAGAGCGTGCGGGATGGAGCGGTACCAGCCTCATGGGCCTGTGGGGTACCAGCCTCATGGGCACGTCGGGTACCTGGGGAAAAGTCCTTCCCGTCCACAGCATTACAGCCAGTGGCGGGGCAGACGGACATTGGCCTTTATTTTTAATCAGAAACTAGCCCCCTGTGGGACTTCATTAAATGGCCTGGGGGAATCAAGGCGCGTTCCGGGTGCCGGCTGTACTGGAGAGGTGCTTCTTTTGCTGTAGTTCCTGCGTGAGCCACACTCGCTCACAGCGAGGTGCGCCCAGGTCACACTCCCCAGCCCTCGGTGTGCCCCATGCTCAGTGGGCTTGTCCTGGGGTCGGTCCTCATTGTATCAGGTCTGGACGGTGCACAGCTGTCGTGGGTGAGGGTGGCAGGTGACAAGTCACTTCTTTCTACGAAAAATAATTGGCTCTTCTTACTGCAAGGTTTAACTTCTTTTGTTCCTTTCTGCCTGTCTTGTGTGTGTCTGTCTGTCTCTCTCCCTGGCCTATCAGGTGTATATTCATATTCCTGGTGCTAAAAAGCTGATGCTGGAGCTGCCCTTAGTGATCGGCACGATCCCGTACCACGGCTTTGCCGGCCGGAACTGCAGCGTGGCCAGCCAGTTCAGCGTGGACATGAGCTGGTGGGCCCTGGCGCTGCCCGAGCAGCCGGAAGGTAGAGATCTGGGGTTCTTTCAGGGTGGGCCGTATGCACAAAGTGCTCAGATGTCATGCTGCTGCTACTGTAACTGTCCTCACTCGCACTGCCCAGCACCCTCAAACGTTGCCCCTGGAAGGGCCCCTGGCGGTTGAGCTCATCCCCAACCACAAGGCTGTGGATGCCAGACCCAGGAGTGAAAGCCACACTCCCTTACTGTGACTGATTTACACTAGTAAAACAACAGTCTGAGTACAAGCACAGTGTCCCACGTGTTCTGCAGACACAGTTCGGTGATTTTTTCAACCTGGACTACAAGATGTATGTCTCACAGAGTAGGATATAATCAGTGTTAGTAGTTTAATCAAAGCAGGCTCCATTGAATGGGCAGGGACTCTTTGCCGATTAGAGGGAAGGCTGCTATCGTTTACTGTGAACTTGAGAGAGCTGTCTTGTTTCTGGAGCGTTCAGACGGGTCAGTCTGGGTGGGTGTCGCGTGGGTTTCTCAGCCCAAGCTCCCTCCTCGTTGCAGCGCCCCCGGAATACACAGACGTGGTGTCAGAGGAGGCGCTGTCCGGGCACGGCCCCCCCGACCCTGTGCTGCCCAGCTGGGGGGCAGAGGCACACTGCCCTGCCTTCGCCTGCATTCCAGACTTCCGCTTCCAGCCCCCCCCTCTGTACTCGGAGGTAAGCACGGCAGAGGGACACCAATCCCACTTGCATCACGCTGTTCGTGAATAATCCTTTGTGGGTGTCTCTGGCTAATTCCTAATTAGAAGGGGATGCATGCTTTAAAACAACTTCTTACCGGCGATGACAGGTTATCACTGTTGTCACCGCCGTTTCAGCACCCACCTTGTCGCCTGCAGCGTGCTGGAGCGCAGATTGCCGTCTGGGGGTCTGACGTGGCCGTGGGGCACGTGGAGACTTGGAGTGGCCTCCTGGGACTTAGCAAGGACCCTGGGCTCTGAGCCACTCAGCCGACGCACAGATCCCCAGCATGGAATCCGAAATAGAGTCATTTGAAGGAACACTGCACTAGTAATCCAACCTGCTCTCTCCTGCAGGTTGATCCACATCCTAGCAACGCAGACGAGGCCCAGCCCGTCTCCTTCATTCTATGAACGTATCTTGGAAATCACTGTGATCGTCCCCCAGGGAGGACGTCGGCTCTTTTCCCCTGCCTTCTGGACATGGGGGAGGGAAGATTCGCTTAAGAACCCCAACGAACATCAGCACCAAGAAATTAAAGAGTGCGTGAACTGTGCAGCAGGCTGGCGGGATTGTTGCCCGGGTTTGTGGTGGGGCCACATGTCCCGTGTGAAGAATGAAAGCCCATGGAAGTCACAGAGCAGAGTGGGAGCCCCGATGGGGACAGAATAAGAGGAGGGGCCCATGCCAATGGCGTTGTGTGACCAAATGAGCACTGTGCAAGGGCTCTCAGAGCAGAGCAAAGGTGACCTGGGCGCCCTGGGAGGGGGGCCTGACTGTGGGGAAGTTGGGGTGCGCAGGGCAGGAGAAGGCTGAGTCGGAACGCCGACTGAGACCCCTGGGGGCCAGGGTCCGCTGATCCCCTCCCCCGCACTTCCCATAGGCCCACGGTCCATGGAAGACCAGTTCCTGAGACCGTGGTGGTCGGAGGCCCTAAGGAAGTGATTGGGTTTCCACTCTTGCTGGGCCCATTTAAAAAATAGTTGACGGTCGATTAATAGGAACCCAAGAAAGGGTCCCTTGAAAGGCATGTGAGTGCGAAGGGGAAAGATGAATTCCCGCATGGGGACACCTTTTGTCAGAGTCTGTGATTTCTACCCTCTTTAGTACTTGAACAGGACTCGTGTGATTTTCCTCACGTCCTATTTACCAAAGAGCATGCTAGACCGAGAAGGGGCAAGCGCATCCTCAGGATGCCGTGGTACCCACGCAGGAAGGCGCATCAAGGGCTCCTAACCTACCTCCAGTGGGCGATCAGAATCGTTTTCAAACCTGGTCTGCTGGGTCTTGGGAAGGCCCAGCCCCCACAGGGGGCCTCAGCTCCCCTGTCACTGCGTCTGGAACCGAACCCCGGGGAGTCCCCGCACGGTTAGCAATAGATGGGAGTTAACGCAGGGAAACCAAAGGGTATCTGGAAAGAAACGCAAAACTGAAAGAGGGTAGAAATGCCGCTTTCTGAAAAGATGCGGACTGGGTTCGTGTCAGGAGACGCACGTCCCCCGAGGGCGGGTGCTGCCTGGTGCCTCGTCAGTCCAATTCCTTAGTCATCCTCTGGAAACTGTGATTTTATTGTTCTGGTGCAATATTTTATTAGCGTTTAACCTCAGACTATGGGGACCAACAAGATGATGTTGCCACCGAGAGTCGGGGGAGCGTTTTCTCCTGTCCCCTCTGCCCTCCTAGTCGGAGTGGCTCTGGCCTCTGCTCCGCTGGCGTGGGAGCTGAGGGCACTTCTGCACAGGGGCGGGCGAGGCAGGGGTGCCTGTGGTGGGTGGGGACCGGGGACCCACTGAGGGCTTCCTCTGACGGAGAAACGCTGGTGCTTCCCGTGGGAACGCTGTACTTCTCAGCGGAACGGTGGCTTCAGTGAGAAAGAAGAATTCTTCCAAGGTTAAATGTTGTCTTTAAAAATGAGTCCGCCACTAGGTGATCCAATGATCAGGGATTTTTCTTCCAATGGGAGGGGAGTGGGTGTGTCTCAGCCCTCTGGACACGCCTGTCTCCTCTCTGGTACCTTAGCATCACACACGTTTCTTGGCACAGGCCACCGTTTAAGGTCGATGCTGACGCTCACAGTACTGAAACTGCCACCAAACTCTCCCCTGCCTCGGGTTTTGATTTTGCTTGTTCTGGTGTGTGTTTTTGGCGTGTGTACTGAGGTTCCGTCCAAACCGTTTTTACTTTTAAAAAAGATCATCTTCCCCTATTGGCTGACTTCTAATCGGTTTGTCTGACTCATGAGAGACACTGTCCGTCCCCAGGACAGGAAGACAGAGTGAGGAGGTGTAGGGTGGAACAGTGGGGGCGAGAGGAAGTCTGTTTAGCTCCAGGTAGAAAAGCGACGCTTCACCAGCTTTGTCAGCGAGGCCAGGACATGAACGGGAAGCGGAAGCAAAGCTGACTGAGGTGGTAGCTCTTAAGAGAACAGCAAAGTCAGTCTGCCTTACTGAACTCCCATCGGTGTATCTGACCCCCAGCCCTGGGCTGGAACCGCGCGCCCACCTTTTCTCAGCCACACAGTGTCTCATGAGTGCAGCCAGTCTGCACGGGAACAGAACACTTGGACGTGAAGGTCGAAATCTAGCTGCTGTATTTGCTTACCTAGTCCATTGTGTCGTTTGCAAAGAAACCGTGGCCTTAGAACTTTCTTTTCGATGAAAAAAAAAAAAAAAATGCTGAAATTGAAAATGTGCGGCTTTTGGCACCCAAAATCCTCCTGTGGGCAGAACTCTGATTTTCGTTGCGTTTTGCACAGTAAGAAACTCCATAGGCCGGGGTTATGTTTTCCGTAAGTTGACCATGAAAGCTTTTTTTATTTTAGTTTTTATTGAAAATGTAACAACTTGAACCCACAGGGAAAAAAAGATTGTATTTTTTACTCTTGTTTGAACCCTATGGGTTCCTTTTATTAATAAATCCATCACACCGAGACTGGGAGTGGCCGTTTTGTTTCGTGTCTGTAGGACTGCGGCTTAAATTGTTACAGACGGGAGGGAAATGGATACCACACCACGAAGACTTACGGGTCTGCCGCTGTCCCGAGGCCAGGAATGGCCCCTGGGGGGTCTGGCCCAGTTTTCTGGGGGGCTCAGTTTCCCCAACGTCATCAGCTTTCAGCATCCCATGAAGAAAAGCAGTTAGGATGAGTGAGTAAGCTCTACTGGGGGTTGGGAGAGCATTATCTGCTTTTATTCCCAAAGGAGAGTGATCACTTTTTAAAGCTTCTGGAGTTTTCGTGGTGTTGGACCAGAATCTCCCCAGGACTGATTTAGTGGCACTGGTGGGCAGCTGGTGGAACCTCAGTGGCCTAAATAAACCTCTCCTCTCGCCCTGAGCACGCACATGGACAGAAGATGTGTTTTATATAAGGAATTCAAAAACCACCCAGATCCTCTGTCCTGGAAAATTAACCTTAGCTAACTGTTTTATTTTTATTTTTTTAAAAAGCCCAGTAATTTACTCTTCAAGTGTTTGTGACGTGAGATCGTGCTTAATAATAAATAAGTGGTGTCTGCATCTGCAGTTGGAATGAACATGAATTAAGATATGTGTCTCATGCAATGGGCATTGAGAGGAAATGCAAGTTTCTGTAGTTGATCCTGTAGAGTTGCGGATTATAAAAGTTAGAACTAGGCAGGCCATTACGGACAATTGAGGACAAAGCCCTCCCATGTCCCAGGAGGACCCCTGAGCCCAGAGGCGCACCCTGCAAGTCTGGCCTGCATGCCCTGTGAGGTCCTTGCGCACGCCCACACTTCCTGATTCCACGGCTTTCACAGAAGCTACGGGGCAGCGACCGCTTTAATCACACGGTCGGAGCCTGGACACGCAGCACGGACGCTCGACAAAGCCTTTGCTGCTACTCTGAAAGCCCCGACTCCTGAAAGGACGCCCGTCTCGGACTAAATTGCCTCCTAAGTGTGTTTAATTGCTAGCTGGCACCCTTTCTTCAGCAGAGCCGTGTTTCTCACTCTAGATTTTGAAATAATTACAGACTCTCAAGAAGTTGCAATTTTGGTAGAGCGGTCCTGTGTATCCTCCACCCAGTCTCCCCCACAGGTAGCACCTCGCCCCAGGACACGTTCTCAACGTCAGGAGATGATGCTGACACAACGCCTAGATCACCCGAGCTCGAGCCTTGCCTGGGGGTCACTCGGCTTTGAGTGTGCTCATTGTTCTGGCCTGTGCTCGTGTGTCTGGTTCCGTGACATTTCATCACCCGTCTCGGTGCATATATCATCCCCACGATCAAGACACAGGACTCCATCGCCACCAGGAAACGCCTTTGGCCCTGTGCGGCCACGCCCTCCCCTGCCCGGGCACCCCCCCTCCCCCGTCCACCTGTTCTGCCCCCTGCAGTGTTGTCACCTGGAGGACGCTAGGTAACAGTCACTCAGTGAGCGCCTCTCCAGTGGGCTTCCCCACTCGGCACATCGCCCTTCGGATCCAGGCGAGTTATCTTATCAAGAGTTTGTGCTTTCGTGTTTCAGCGGAGACATGTTAAAAGAAACAAATTGATGTTGAAAATGCCATTTTGCAACTCTCACTTGCAAAGATGTGGTCCCAGCTCTGCGCACATGATACCTTTGTAAGTAGTTCAGTTTAGAATTTGGGGACTACGTTTTATGTTGAAGATGTAAAAAGGCAGATCGCAGACTTAGAGCCTCCCTTTGAACTTGTCTAAGCACTCAAAGGGTTCTTCCTTAAATAGCAAGCTACTGTATTAAAAGGAACAAAATGCGCTCGAGTTTTTATGCAAGTATAAACCAAGGAGAAACTACCTTGCACTACTTATCCTATCAAGCCCCTGAATATGGTGAGTTTAATGCAGATTTCACAGGAAAGAAACTACATCTGCCTTTGTGTTTTTTGCACTAAATTCTGTTCTTTTTCTTGTTTCCTGTCTGTTCTTTGATTCCCTTCTCCCCAGCACCACTTCCTAATATCTGCAATGAAAAGCCCCCTTGAGAGCTGAGAAAAATTAACGCTAAAACACACACTGATTCTTAATGAGACAATACTGTAAAACACTTATTCATGAACAGCATTCAACTTTCTAGACAGGAAAACTCACTTTACACAGCAGCCATTCACATGAGAACATAAGGAGTGCTTCTCTCCCACGCGACGTGAATCTTGGCAACAGAAAGAGGCAGCGACACGCACTCAGCGAATGGGGGAGGGCAGACAGAACGCGGCAACAAGAGCCCGTGCCCAGACTGTCACTGTAACTGAACCCACGGAGATGCCCCCTAGGTCGAGCGGCTACTGTGTCCCGGTGGGAGGTGCTCCCCCACTCACAGTTTCAAGGAAACGAGAGGCCCTGCATGGGCAGGGGGAGACGCCTCGGGAAGCACCTCTGGGCAGAACCAGTGAAAACAGGGCGGGTCCTCTTACACTTGCCCCCGCCCCCGCCTACCCTGAACACACTTACACACAGGCACACACCTAGGTGCCCCAATCTGCACCCTCTCGTCTCACCTTGACCTTCACACCTGGGTCTGCTGGCTCACAGAGGCATGTGAGTCCTGTTACACAAGCCAGAAACAGGCGGTGGCTCCCTGCTTCCGAGGGAACTGGCGGCCAGCACCCCACCTGTCTTCCCCAACACACAAGCCTAGTAGGGGTATCGGGAGCTTGTGCTGAATGGGCAAAATGTGGGTGGTGGATGCCAGGAATTGCTCTTTAAAGAAAAAGTGACTGCGTGACCCCACAGTCACTGACCCGCCCTGCCCGCCCGCAGCCCCGTCTCTGTGCTGTGACCAAAGGACATGGCGCTCCCCATGCACGCCATGTTCACCATGCAATGCACACGCACACACTCACTCCGCCAGACAGTGCAGGCACTGTCCGGGAGTCCACGTGAGAAGCCTTCGAGGTCTGACCAGCTCACTCACGGGTATTCATGTCACTGCAGACACTCGCACCTGCCTGCGCCGGTGTGCCGAGTGGACTCAAGGACAGGACGGAGGGTTATGGCCTGCAGTGAGTTGGCTTCCTTCTGACCATGGCACGAAGCCACAGACGCTGCACCTCTCGAGCGGAGACTTCACCCCTCGGGCAAGACAGCTCGCCAAACACCACTTTGCTTGCACAGCAGAGGGCTCGAGAGGGGGCACACGATAGTCACCGATTCACCCCACTACTGGGGGAAACCCCACAAAGGATGTGCCTGCTGTTAGAGCTGATACACTGGTGGGCAGAGAACACACAAAGCGTGTGGAGGCTTTCCTGTGTCTCACACACCCTGGTCACTGCAGGACAGGGTTCTAAAGCAAAGCCCTGCAATTGAAGCACAGCAGTCCGTGGCACAACCACGGAGGGACAGGAGCCTGCGGGGGTCAGTGCGAGGAGCCGCACTGCACAATCGTTCTGTGAGAGCTTTGCTTCGCGTCGGCGGCATCACGATTCCGAGGGAGCCGAGATTACGAATAACAGCCCAGGGGCCGGGCACTTGCATCACGGTCTTCTCCTGGCTAACCTAAAGCAAGCCGGGAAGCGTGTGCATGCCTACGAGCAGGAGGACAGTGGCATTGAGAAAAAGCATCCAGACTCCTCTGTCTTCCTTAAGGGAAGATGAAGTCAGAGACTCCTGGCGAACCTCCGAAGAGAACCTGCTTCTGCAGAGGGGACCTCAAAGCAAACCTCAATGTCTGCTGTTCAACAGCTGAGCCTTTTTGATCAATGCAGAAAGCTGGCACCGGAGGGAACCGTAGCAGCCAAGACCTAGTTTTCTCTCACCCGACAGAACAAAACACCTAGGTGAAGACTACAGAAGGTAGCTTATCTCCAGAGCAGGGCGGGGTCTCTTCAGGTAAACGGGGCGTTTGTAGCAAAATCTGCACCCAAAGCCAATTTATGGCAACCAGCGCCAGCACTGTCCTCCCCCCACAAACAAAAGGAAACAAAACGACCCCCCCCCCACCACCACGGGAAGATGCCTGATGCTGTGTCTACATGGGAATTTCCCATGGCCCAGCTTTGCTTCTGGTCCCGATACAGAAACCTCCCGGGGAAGCACTGAGTGGGTGGGTGGGGGCCCGGCAAAGGGCAGGTTAACCTTCCCCATCCGGCCCCGCCCAGCGATGCACACCGGGGCTTCAGCGTCCCCCTGACCTGCACAAGACACACAGCCCCTCAGCCGCTCCCAGGCTGATGCAGAAGGGAGCTGGTAGGGCACGCCTGGCCCCAGGCCGGGTCTGAGCCTGGGCCCCTGAGTGCCCACCTCGCTCAGCCACTGCCTCCCACTGTCTTCCCAGGAAGGACTGGGCACGTGCCCCTCCTCCCCAAGACACCCCCCAACCATCATTTCCCAGGTGGCTGCATCCATCAGCAAGCCTCCGCTCACGGTGGGCAGAGTCACGGAAAAGCAGGGCATGTTGCAGTGTGGCTGCAGGAGGGAGCTCTGAGTGACAGACTAAGCAGAGGGGCACTCCAGGCTGCTGTTAAGTCCACACGAACGTGTCTTTCCGAAATACCCTAACCCCAAAGCGAGGAAGAGGGGAGAGCCTCTGAGCGCATGGTTCTGACCACAAGGTCAGGGTCAGGGGCCCCCAGGCCACTAAGGAGAAGCACAAGGTCACTTGGCTTCTATAGGAAAGGACTGGGCACCGATGTACCCACGGCCTTGCCTTGCACTTCACCTTGGTCCTCACTGCCTGCTCCACAGCAGGCTGGGCTCCTGGGGAAGCGCCAGGGCCCCGCTGGGGGACAACAATGCCAGGAAGGTGACTGACGTCACTCTGCTTCTGTCTTCTTATCACCTGTCTAGCCGGCTTGAGGGGTTCCATCTCTCGCAGCGTGTCTCTTACAAAAGGCCTCCCCGGGTGCCTCACGCAAACTCGGAAGCACAGGGGATTTTTATATTTATTACAGGGAGAGGCAAGCATCCGTTCTGCCTGTTTCCATAAACACAGACTGGCAATTAATGTGTTTGGTTCAAAAGCCTTCAAACATTTGTACACCCATTTGCACGTTTAAATGGCTCCGCATAACAGTCAGGCAGGTGGTTAACTATATGTATATTAAATTCATAGAGAAACTGGTAATTTTCCATTATAATTGTCAGTTCACAGTTTACATGGTAAGGATTTTTTGAATAGACCCATTAGCCGAGTGAGTTAGTTGGGGTTTTTATAAATCACGGTTTATTTGCTTATGCCACCGACGAAGGCGGGATTTTCAGGGCTCTCTCGTGAATCAATAAATGTTTACTCTGGTCTTTATTCTGCCCAAGTGCCAAGTTTGACAACGGATGAAATATCATCAGGTTTTTCTTAAGTAGCCGTTTGAATGCGGCTGCTTTATTAGCTGCTCTCTTTAGTATTATTGCTCAGATAACGGCTGAAAAGTCTATTCATTGGCTATTAATGTGTTTTTACAAATAAAGCCGAGACGGGGCTGGATTGCAGCCCCTTGGAATTCTTCGACATTGCGTGCTTCCCTGGTAATGTCTCCCGACAATAGAAACTTCCGCGCCAATGAAGATCCGTCCTGTTTTTCTAAACGATGCCCTTTAAAAACGACACTCGCAAACGTATGGCCCCGGCTTGCGCGTAATAAAACTTGATGGTTCCGTCGCCTTTCCCAGGCAAGAGAAACCATTTACCCGCCTCTCGTTCGGCTTTTACGGCGCAAGAGGCGGCGGGAGGCGGAGCCGTGGGGAGAGCACCTCCGGGCTGGACGCTGGCTGGACGCTGGGGGCTGTCCTGACGCAGCCTGGCCCTTTCCACTTGTCACTCCCTCAAGCTGCTGCTGATTTCTCCTCTAAACAGGATCAGGCAGCACTTCCCCTCCCCCAGGTGTGTGGGGGGATAGTGGATGATTTTCCGGTAGTTTCCGAATACCTGGAGCCCCCCCCCGACGGTCTCCTGCTAGCTCGCCGTGTCTGTAACTGAGGGCCCCATGTCCACATCCCCCTCCTCGGTCCCCAGCCACCTAGGTGCGGACCCCTTGAATGATATGAGAAACGGGAGGCCCTCCCCTTGCTTCCTGTAGCCCCGCCCCACAGTTTCCGCACTGAACAGACAGACTGTGCAGTGACAGACCCTCCCAGGGGGCACTCAGGGGCACTCCCTGGAGTTTCTCAGCCACGGTGGACAGGCAATGGCAGACGGCTCCACGAAGAAGCGTAGGATCTCAGGTCCCTCCCGGGGACATCAGGGACCGTGGATTCCCCCCGAGCTGCCCTGTAGTTTGAGCAAACACGGGTGGGTAGTCTGGTGTCGAAGTCGACCCCCTGTGGCTCCCTCCGGCCGGCCCCTGAACAAGGCGGTCACTGTGGGCAGCTGAAGACTCTCTCGTTCTGCAGCTCCGCGCCGACCTCACTCGCCAAGGTCAGCGATCCAGAGGTCTCTCTCCGCTTGTGTCCACAGAGACTCCCAAGAGGGAGTCCACCGGAGGAAAGGGGTGATGCTCTTCTCAAAAGACAGGCTTTCGGGCAGAGCACAGCAGCCACATCGGAGGGTCACCTAAGAGGGAGGAGGCCCCACACAGCAGAGATTGGGATTGGCCTGCTGGCTCTGCACGCAGGGGAGGGCCTCGGCCTGCTCGGCTAGGCAGTGGGGGCCCGAACGCAGAATCGCGGTGTTCAGGGGGCCAGCGCAGACCTCGTCTGTGTGGAGGGAGCCACGTGGGTGTTCAGCAAATGCCGGGGAAATCTGGAAAAGTCACGTCATTCCCTTGCTTCAACCATGAGAGGGGTGGAGTTGGATGCCAGGAAGTTTTAACATCCAGACGCTTCCTCCTCTGCTTTTGCCAGAACTGCCCCCCAATCTACCCTCTTTTCTTCTCCCTCAGCTGTTCTGGGGGGCAGCGTCACTGTCATTGAGGACTCCAGTGGCCGGCTTCTCCCGAGCACCTGCAGCGGAGCCACAGCCACTCGGGAGCGGGAGGAGTGGGGGCAGGGGTGGGCTCGGGAGAGCTGTGGTTTACGCTTCTGTAAGAGACTGTGGCACTGAGGGCAGCAGGCCTTATCAGCACTTGATAGCCTACCTGTGTTGGGTAGAAAGTGAGGGAAAAAAATAACACAGAGGTCACCTTCCACAAGGAAGCATGTCCGCAGCTAAAAGATCAAAGCTTTTTAAATAACATTTTTAACACTCTATCTGGATTTTCAGGGCCGTTGTGGGTGTGATTCTGTACAGGTGCAGGAGGCCCCTGCTGCCGTCCATTCTAACACATTGCTGGAACGTTCTGGAAACAAACATCTGGGCACAGCTCGAATTTTGGGCAGGCCGGTGCTTGGACGCAGCTGGTCGGGACGTCCAGCTGGAGGAGAACTCCTGAGCAAACATCACTCTACTTTCTAAGCCAGCAGCTGACACATTTTATCTCCCTTTAGCCTTAAGACAATGCTGCTAAGTGATTACAATGCTTGCCCTTTCACTTGTGAGAAACCCAAAGGTCCAGAGCTTCAGAAACGGCTGTGAGGTTCTCAGAGGCAGTCACCATCGGAATTTCAAGACGTAAACGCCAGGCTGCGCTGACCTTGCCACTGTCCGCCTCTGCACCCCACTGTAGCGGCTCAGGGCCGCATAAGGGTCCGGGGAGAGGCATGCGTGCAGACTGCGGAGCCTCCTGCTGCCAGGCACGTGGGCGTCACCGGGGAGGGAAGGCAGTCAGAGGGCGAGGGGCTGGGCACCCCGAGGGTGCGGACACAGGTAGCAGTCCCCCAGCACTCTGCAGATGGGAAGCAAGCTGCCCGGGGCAGAGTGGTAGCGCCTGGGAGAGCCTGCAGGTCTGTCCCATGAGAAGCCAAGCGGCTGGCCAGGGGCCTCTGCCCCTTCGCCGGCAGAAGCGAAAGCTGAGCAACAGCAAAGCAGACGGGACTCACGCGTGCACAGGGGCGAGGGCCTGTCTAGCTCCCGTTGGCTGTGGAAACGTGCTGCATGGGCACGTGGATAAAGGAGAGAGCACAAACACAGACGTGCAACTCAGGGAAGCTGCCCCAGAAAGGTCACTCTGGCAGCCAGGAAACCAGATGAGGCCACTGTGTTTTTCCTTTCTCACGCCTCTGTGCCTGCCCACATTTGCACTGGGGAGGAGGTGGAAGGGGTCATGGCCGTCACCTTCTCTCCGTCATTACAGCGTCAGGCTTCCTCCCGGGTGTCCTCCCTACATCAAACAGCGGTCCCCTCCCTCTCCAGTCGGGGGCTCACAGAGAAGGGGCCCAAGAGCCACCCGACACCGGTTTACCCACGAATGGGGAGGACGCCCAGGCTAGAGACGGTTAGGAATCTGCCAAGGTCACACCCTCCCGTCTGGAGGCGAGGTGACCTTTCCCACTGCTGACAGCAAGCTGACCTTTCACTGCCAGAGCTGAGATGCTGGGTGCGCAGACCTGGCGGGGAAGAAAGCAAAGGGGCGCGGCTGCCTCACAGATCGTGCGCCCTGATTCCATCCCGAGACCCCACTGTGGGACAGGAGCTGGAGTGGTGAGGAGTGGACAACTGGCCGGACCGAAGGACAGGAAACGTGCAACGACCCTTGGCGTCTGTTTAGGAGTCGGGAGATGACCAGTCCCTTTGAGTTCCTTGTCTCGGCTGGCCTTGACACAGCAGCCTGGGGACAGGCTTGCCCTTTGCAGATGAAGCTCGGGGCACTGCCAGCTCGTGCAAAGCCCACAGGGCTGCATGGGTGGCCCCAGGGCTCCCTGGCCCTTTGTCTCCCGTCACGGTCCCCAGGATGCCCTAGGTGTCCACACAGATCCCTCTCTGGGACCTAAGGACGCTGCTGCCGCCCAGGGGAGCCGTCAAGGAGTCACACACAGGGCTCTTCCGTCCCTGTATATAAAACACCTCTGACTTCTTATAACCTAAGATGTAAACTTTTGAAAAGTTAAGCACAGATTTCTGGTAGGCAAAGCATTAAAAAAAGAAATCACAGAACAGAGCCATTTCTGGTCAAGTCGGAAACCAGAGAAGGCTCCCAGGGACATGAAATGGAGAGATCTTGTTTTGTGAGATGATAATCCACTATTTCAGTCCTAAGAGCTTCTTGACTTGATGACATCACGGGGGGTGGTGGGGAGGGAGCGGCAGTACGGGCAGCCCGTCCACTGAGAGGAAGGCAGGCACTGGAAGTTTCAGACACTGTTTCCCCATCCCTCACGCTGTCCCACACAGAGGAGCCTCAGTGACAGCCTTCAGGCCCCGGGCATCCTCCATCCACCCTGGTATGGGTGGACACAGCGTCTCCACGAAGACTGGGCCCTGCCTAGCTTCTTGTGTGTGCATTTCCGTGGCCAAAAGCACTGTGTGTCCGCGGGTGGCTCATCAGAAATCCTTGCCACCACGGCTGCTGCTCAGAGGGGAGTTTTAAAACAGAAGACGTGGACTGAACTTCCGATCTCCCCAGAGTATGACAGGCCAACGAGAACAGTAAGGGCAGCCCCCAAACACGCAGACACAACTCGGCACGCCAGGACGGCCCCTGACCTCTGTCTGACCAGCTGCTGAGTCCGTTTTCCTGTTGCCTCCGCTGCCAACTGCCATGCACTTTTCCGGGTGCAGCACTCCTGTCTCAGGGGGCCACACGGTCTTCCGGGAGCCCCACCACCTCAGGTATGGGAGGGACACTCCTTGCTCTCGACCGCCTTTTCTCTGGTTGTCAGTGTTCAGGCCAGTTTCTATCACCCCGTCATCCTACCCCTGGCGACTGGATTTCAGCTTCAGTTTCCTCTAGGGGATGCGGCACCCACCTTGTCACTGCGTCACCCTCTGATGCAAATCACCTGTTGGGAAAGGTGAGCAGCCCGACTATCACACTGAAGTGTCAAGTCAGGACGCCTGAGCAGTGTCCCGCGGCCCAAGGCGGTGGGGGACGGGCACACAGCACAGAACGGCAGGCGACAGGGCAGCGCCAGCAGCGGGGTGGGGTCCAGGGACTCGGGGATTTCCGCGGACCTGCTGGCACAGCTCACAGAGGGTTTCACAACCCGTCGTGGACGTGCTTGCAGAGGCAGAGACTGGCCATGACAACAAGAGGGAGAGTCCCAGCAGAGCTGCCTGCCTGACCTCTGAAGCATTACTCAGTGGAATCCTTCTCCACCCAACTTGGCTCTGCCCCACCACTGGTGGTTTCTGAAAGCTCAAGTGCAAAGGCTTGCTGGCAGGCGAACGGTTCTGCCGGAGGGCCTGCTGGGAACTACCCCGTGCTCTGGGCTCTGGGTCACGGGGAGATTTCCCATCCGGGCTGCCGGGAGGGAGTCCAGGTCCCCGAGCCTGGAACAGGTTGGAAGGGCAGGACGAATACCTTGGTCCCTCAAAACAGACAACGCGCCTGTGACGGACAAACAAGCTCCTCCAGTCCCTGAAACAGCCCAGCACGGGTTCTCCACCCGCCTATTCGCTCTACAGGGCAGGACAGAAGTTCACGAGCCAACAGCGCCCCACCCAGGGCCATCCTGGCGAAGGGAGACAGGCTCACGGCCCCTAGTGAAGCCCCCAGAGGCCGCCGGGCAACTCCCGGGGAAGAGAGCAACTCTGACCCAAGCGGCCCCTTACTGTTGTGTTGGGGCAGAAAACGCTTCCTAAAACTAAAACTTGTCAGTGGAGGCCACAGTACACAAATGCCACCCACAGCACATGCCAGGCTGTGTGCCAGTGACTGCCCCATCTTGCAGGGACACCACACAGCGCCCATGGGCCTCAGGGAGACCATGACGATGGAATGTGGCCCCAACACGTGTGTGGGAGGGTGCAAGCACCACCAGGCCCAGTTCCAAAGGCCACTCAGGTCTGAGCAGTGGGTGTTCGACCCCACTGGGCCCCAGCCTCCACCCTAACGGAGGAGAAATGAAACAGCGTTCCCTCTGGTTTTTCTCTGGAGCGCCTGGTGGGAGCATGAACGCGGGCTCAGGAAAAACGCCCCACACCAGTTGTGCCGTGGCTTACTCCAACCCACTCCCGATGGCTCATCGTGAGAACAGGCATCGAGGTCTGTCTCCAGGAGGCCACAGAGCGGCACGACCCACCGAGGGGCTGCACTGCTACCAAAAACGTCCTCACACCTGCCATCTTCCCCGCCCTTCTCTCCCGGCACGTCGCCTGCGTTCAAAGACCAGACAAACGTGGGTGTGTGGCATCCGCACCTGGAAACGAATCGCCTGCCCAGCTCTCCCTGACCTATGGCAGTCTGCACCCCACTCCGACAGCAAAGGAGCGGCGAGGATGGAACTAATTATCACGATTGTCCAAGGGGCGGGTCATGAGAGAGTATCGCCCCTCTGTCATTGGTCCCCAGGACAGACCTCACTTCGGAGCAGGGCTGCAGGGAGTTAAACACGTGTGTGTGCACATGTGTGCATGTGTGTCTGTGTGTGAGCATCTCGAGGGCACAAACATGGCTTCCTCTCGGCCTCCCAGGGCAGGCTGTGGGCTGCCAGGGGTTGGCGGGGGTCTGCTGCTCCGACCAGCCCTTGCTAAGGGCCTGCTACCCTGGTTGCCCTGGGCGGCTCCCTGGGTCTGGTGGCAGCTCCTGGCTTCCAATCAGCTAGGAGCACAAGACAGGAGGGGGAAGGGGGAGGGGAGGGGCAACCCAAGGCACAAAGGATCTCCGTGATGAGGCTGCTGAGCACAGCCCGAGCATGCCGGGTGGGCAGAAGGCACAGGAGACCACGGGGCCTGCAGGTGGAGCAACAGAAAACCATCTCTCTCCCCATGGCCCACTGGGCAGAGGACCCACGTTCAAGTGTTTTGCTCCCACCCTAGAAAAACCGGAAGGTTATCCTCCCTTCACTGTGCTCAGGAAAGGCATGGTGGTCCCCAGGGAAGTCGTCAGTGGTCTGAAACCTGCAGCCCAGCTCCTGCCCCACTTGAACTTGTCCTAAGACCCAGGGCTGTGCCAGCAGGTGGGAGAGACTTGTTGACACGCTTGGATCAGAATGTGGGCCCAGGGCCACAGCAGGCGGAAAGCAGTTCGGGTCCATAGATGATCGTGGAGCATCTACCAAGTATCCGGCCCCACGCAGGGTGTTAGTTACTTGGAAATAAACAAGACAAGGGCCCTGCCCAGGGAGATTTTATGGGTTCATCCAGAGCGGAGGCACACACTCTCAGGATTAGGCTTAACATGGAACACGCCCAGGGCGCTGGGGATTAACCCAGGTGTTTCAGGGAGGAGTGCTTCCTGGAGAGCATCAGGCCTGAGTTCATTCCTGACGGATGAGTAAGGACCGGCCTGCTGAGGACAGGGGGCGAAGCACTCCCTCGGAGACGGACAGCCTAAGGAGAGGTGCAGGCAGCCTGCTCCTGTGGACAGGAACCACAGCAGGTGGGCCGAACAGAGGTAAAGGGGAGAGAAGACCCGGCAGGGCACTGGGGGGACGCGGCGGGGGACAAAGGTAGCAGATAGACTCAGGCCCACCTGGGCACAAACCACAGAGGACCCCCCGACGTGCCAGCCTCCGGCTGGGCGGGGTCGGTGGTAAATTAGCTGCACCCCAGCTGCCGCACAGGGGGACTACAGCGAGTGTCCTCTGCCCGTGGCCGGTGCGGTCCCGCTCGGCGGTCACTCGGGGCCTTTCGCTGTCCCTTACTGCCAGCCTACCTAGGGGACGAACCCGTCCTTTGAGAAGGTCCTTAAAAAGTCCTAAAATTTTTTTGCTTATGTTTCAAAAGCTCTATTTTAAGGTGGATTGTCTGAAAACTCAGCCTCCTCGGGCGAGCACGGTACAGCAGGTGCGTCTGCCATCTGGGTATTTTCTCGCACAAATCACCTGCCTGGGTATATCATTTGCCTGTTTCTCCAGCGAGATCAGCTGTCCCTTTAAGCGCTCCTTATCAGGTTGCATGTGTCCATACTGCGAACATCTTCAAGTGTCATCTCCGTCTATGACTTCCTTTCCCCTTTTCTTGGACTGGGTTTGAAAACACCACCTTTTAAAAAAATATTAAGTGAAATTGATCGATCATCATTATGATTATCTTCTTCGTATCTTAAAAAAATGAGGCCCTGACCTCTCACAGGACCCTCAAAGATGTTTCCTTCCATGTTTTTATTTAAAGAAGTAGAAGTTTTCATTTTCAGATGCTATGTCTGTATTCTCCTCGGGGTGGATTCTTGTATATGGTGTGAGGTAAGGATAGCTCATCTTTTCCTTAACAGACCGCCAGCTGCGCCGAGACCCCCCCGCTGCGTGGGGCACCCTGCTGACCCTGACCGACCGGCAGTTCAGCCCCCTCCTGCGTCAACCTCCGCATGAAGTCCGGTTCATTTCTGGGGTCCCTCATTTGTCCTGCCGGTGCATCTGGCCCTGCGCCAATACCACAGCAGCCAAAGTATGACAGTTTCAAAACAGGTCCTGCTCTGGAAACGCTGCTTTAACGGTCGCTCAGGCTGGGGACGAAGGTAGATGGTCCAACAGAGCTGCCGGCCGAAGGAAGAACAAGCGGTTCCTTCGGTGGCCGTGACCCTGTACAGGCCCCCATCCTCCCTCCCAGCAGACACGGCACTGACACCCTCTGCCCTAAGGACTGGAGTCCAATTGGCAGAGGAGCCGTGAGTGGTGTGGCTCAGGTGGTTGGGCCTCATCCTGCAAAGTGAAAGGTTGCAGGTTCGATTCCTGGTCAGGGCACGTGCCTGGGTTGTAGGTTTGGTCGCTGGTCAAGGCATTTAGGGAAGGCAGCCAATCAGAGTTTCTCTCTCACATCAATATCTCTCTCCCTCTCTTTCTCCTTCTCTTCCCCGCTCTCTAGAAATAAATAAGTAAAATCTGTAAAAAAAATTTTTTTTAATTACAGGCCAAGGGGAGCTGGCTGTGCAGCCTCAGCACCCCTTCCTGGCCATGGGTTCTGCTTCTGTCTTTCGTGGCCAGGAAGAAGGAATGCGGAGGCCCCGCCCACTTCTGCTGCTGAGTGCTACTTGCACTTCCTGCATAATCATTTCCAAACCCCAACTGTTTCTCTCTGCCTGTCACTTGCCCCGCCTTGGGTTTCCTGAGTGAATTTTGTCCTCATGTACTGTGTGTGTTTTGGAAGCCTCCTTGAAGCCCGTTTCGAATGAGGCGAGGGATGAATAAACACGGGTACTGTCTCAGGCCCCCCCTGCATCCCTCCCCAAGTTTAGACTCTGCTGGTGCTCCGGGCCGAGGCCTAGGGGCACACCAGTTAGTGAATCACTGCATGCACATTACCTGAGGACAGTGGGGCCGCCGAAGGCTCGGATCGGACCACCAGAGGGCTGTGCAAGCACAGGGAAAATCCGACCCGACGCCTTCTTCAAAATCTGTACTTACGTTCATGGCTTAGGAAGCACCTCGGGGCCCTTGGGGTAAGAAAAGCTGCATGAATCTGAGCAAATATTATCACACAGATGACTTGGCAGTTGCTAACGAGTGTGAGGCCCTCCAGAGAGCCACCGTAGGAGAGTGAATCATTTTTTGCAATCTGCACCACTTGTGATGGTAAGAGTCTCTCATTGAACCCCTGGCACTGCCCTAATAGTGCCCGCTGATCCTGTTGCTATGGTTACAACAATTAATTACATGCTTAACTAGCCTGACTAGTAACACTGTGGCAATTCAATTAAAATCCAATTTTATTCTGCCTGGCCTTTTGAGGCTTTTCCTGGGCCTCCAGCTCCGACAACCGAATAAAAGGATCCTGGAGGTGGCCGAGTCCACACCTCCCCCCCCGGGGGCATTTTTGGCTCAAAAGTGACAGGACAAGGCTGTGTCGCCCTGAAACAGACCTCGGCCCGAGGGCCATGCGGGAGACTTGAACCCAGCAGCGGAGCAGATCATGAGACTAACACGCAGTGGGGAGACGGCGACCACAGATAGACTGTCTCAGCCTTTTCGATTTTGACAAGGCATTTAGATCAGCATGAGGGCGCGCAGGGCTCCGAGTTCTGCAGCCCGTGCCAGCACTGTTCGGACATCCAGACACGCACCTTGTGGACCCGGCCCCCTCCGTCCCTGTCAGTTCAGGGGCCGAGAGGCACCTCCTAGAGCCAATGGCATCTCTGGATCGACCCAACACCACCCCTGAAGGTGGCCAGAACCACTCACCACCCTCTGGCTCCCCTGGGGGCCCTGCGGTCCCTGGCACGGGGGTGGAAGGGGAAGTGTTTGCTCAGGTAAGCTGGACAATGCTCATCACACTTCGGTGCTGTCCTCGGCCACTGCAGATGTCCCAGAGTCTCGCATGTCCTCCTCACAAACTGATGCTCCCATGTGGGCGGACTGAACCTCACCAACTGCACTGAAGGAGAATTAGATGAGGAAAAGGTCCCGGGCACAGCTGTACCTTATGCCATCACCATGGCAACGCTGCCACCCCAGGGTGATCAATCTGGGCCAGAGCAGAGCAGAAAACGGGGTGGCTATGGTGGGCGTGTGCCTGCAGCCCCCTGCACTGCAGCAGCCAGTCACCACAGGCGGACAGAGACTGGAGTGCTTTGCTGCAGGCTCAAGTGCCTCCTCCTGCGGCACCCGCAGCCAGCTCTCCAAGCACCAGGTCACATCTCATCTGGGCCTCTGGCTCCCTCCAGCTCCTTGCTGGGGCACATCCTGTGCTGGCGACAGCTGCAGGCGCCCGTGTCCCCTGGTGGCAGGCATGCTGGTCTGTCCTGGGACTGAGTGCCGCTCAGGAGCTGCAGGTCGGGAGCTGACCCCACGATGCACCTGTAGTCTACTCTGTGGGACACGGGCCACAGGCCACGCTCCCCTGGCTCCCAGGGTTTCAGAAAGCAGGTCACCCCCCCTTCAGCCTTCTCTGTGTTCATACGGGCCCCCTTCCTCCTAGGTGCTGGGGAGGCTCCCAGTCGAGTCCCTTCCCACCCGCGCCCCATGACCTATGTCCCGGCGTCAGTCAGTGTGCGTCTCGCCACTCTGCCTGACACGTTATGGGTCCTTTCTTTTAAAATTTTTTAAAAATTACATTTAGTGGGGGCAACACTGGTTAATAACATCTACTTTGTGGGTGTAGATTTTATAACCCATCATCTGTGTATTGCGTCGTGTGCTTCTGCACAGCCAAAGAAACCAGCAACAAAAGGCCTGCAACCAAATGGGACAAGATATTTGCAAACGATACCAATGGTAAGGCGCTAATATGCAAAACATACACAACTCAACAACAAAGACAAACAAACCCACTAAAAACGGGCAGAGGACCTGAGTAGACACTCTTCCCAAGAGCACGTACAAACGGCCAACAGACATGTGAGAAGAGGCTCGACCTCCCTAGCTACCGGGCAAGCGCAAACCCAAACCACAGGGGATACCAGCGCATACCTGTTAGAGCGGCTGCTGTCGGGGAGACGAGAAGTAGCTCATGCTGGGCGGAGGCGGAGAAGAAGGCACCCTCGTCCGCTGATGGAGGAGGGGCGCTGGGGCGGCCCATGCAAAAGCAGTCTGCAGGGTCCTCAAAGAACTAAGAGTAGAGCTACCCTATGACCCAGCAGTCTCTCTGCCGGGTACCTGCCAGTAAAATTTGGAAACACTTACTTGTAAAGACACATGTGTATGCTGATGTTCACTGCACTGTTATTCAGAACAGCCGAGATATGGGGTCTTTCTTGGGAAGCTCCCAGTTCTTCACGTAATTAACCCCCCAAGGGCCATCTCTTCATCTCCTTCTCCCCTGGGCCTGTTACATCCCTAAGTGAGCTTATTTTTGTTACACCTGACTTAGAGAAACTCATCAAAGCAAACTCACATGGCTGGGTGATCTGAGGGAACTTCTGGGTGTTACAGGCAGAGCCGCCCCTGGGCGTCACCCCTCACAAGCAGTGGTGTCCGCGGCACCTGCTGATCGGAGGAGAGATGCTGTGTAGACCAAATCAGTCGTGCCTTGCCCAAATTCTTACCCAGAGACCGACCCCAGTGTAAGTGTCCCTGGAGTAAGGAAGTCAGCCAGGCGGGATGGGTCTTAAGAGTGGAGCCCGACCCCTAGGAGGATCAGGGTCCTCAGGAGAACAGACACTGGTGCCCCTCCCCTCTGGGCTGTGAGAGGGCTCGGCTAGAAGGCAGGCTTCTCTGAGAGCCAAGAAGAGAGGCCTCACGTAGAGGTGCATGGGTCAGCACCTTGACCTTGGACTCCGCCATGGGCAGCCACTACAGCAATGAGTGGAGCTGATAATAACAAATCTTGTCTTATTTCTGATCTTCAGGGAAACACTTCCCAGAAAGTATAATGTTTGCTATGGACTTTCTGAGCTGCTCCTTATCACTTTAAGGAGGTTTTGGTTTGGCTTTGTTTTTGTTTTTTCTATTACTTGTTTGCTGAGCCTTATTAGATTATACCAAATGTCGATTCTGGGCCCATTGAGATCATCGTATCATTTCGTTCCTTTATTCTGTCCATGGGGTGAAATACCCTGATTGATTTTCCCATGTAAAAATGAATCTTACATTCCTGGAACAAACCCAACTTCAAGGTGACACATTGTGGTTTTTTTTTTTATGTATTGCTGGATTTATCACTAAGATTTGATTTAATTTTTTTGTATTTATGTCCTTGAGAGGGATCTATCATTTTTCTTCCTTGTAAATGTTCACATCACATTTTGGCTCTAATGTAATACTGACCTCAAAAGACAAGGTGACATGGAAGGTGACACATGGTGTTCTGTTTTAATCTTCTGAAGAAGTTACTCGTGCTTGCTGTCATATTCCATCAATATGGAATTATTCGGATTTTAGAAACTTCCATTATGTTTCCGTTTTGGTTAATTGAAGTTTTCTAGGAAATTTCTCACTTCACCTGTATTTTAAAATTCTACTGACATAAAGTTGTACACAATATCCTCTCATATTTTAAGCATCTGTAGAATCTGTAGTAATTACTTGTATATTCCTGATATAAAATTATTTTTATATTCCTGATATTGGTAATATGTGTCTTTTTCTCTTAATCACCCTTCCTAAGGATTTAACTTTTCAAAGAACTGACTGAGCTTGGCCACTTTTCTCATGTATATTTGTTCTGTATTTGACTAATTTCTGCTATCAGCATTCTTACCATTTTTCTTCTTTCTTTGGGTTTACCTTGATAGACCTTTTAAATTTCTGCTCTGGAAACAATCAAGAAAATCAACAGATGATTAACTTTTAGCTTGATCCACGTTTCAGGATGGTGTTAACTGCCTCTCACTCATTTTAGTGTATCACGTTTTTATTTTCATGTAATTAAAATCACTTTTCATTTTCATTATGATCGCCTCTCCATGCCTGGATTATTTAGACATATGTTACTTCTCAGATATTCGGTGGCTTGCTAGTAACTGTCATAACTGTTTCTAGCTTTATTTCACGGTACTAATTCAAGGCATGGGATTCTGTCCGCACCTGACTACCGCCCAGCGCGCAGCCAGTTTTGCGGGCCGCGGCCACGCCCTCCTGAAACTCACGAAAACTCGGAAGCGGGAGGCTGTTCGGCTGGTAAACCAGGTCGCTCAGATTTTATCTCGAATGAGTTGTTTCTGTTGGCGCGTTCCAGCAGTTACGGAGAGCATGCCCAAATCAGCCCACACGGTTGTGCGGTGATCAGTTTTTTTCTTTTAAATCACGAGCTTTGCTTTTTCATACTGCGACGCTACGTTATTGAGTGCATACCACCGAGAAGGGTGGCATCTTTCTGGCGGATTGATCTCTTATCACTACGGGAATGCCTGTAGCCTCGAGGTCTATTTTGTCACATAGGATTATGTTCCTTTTTATTACTGTCTGTACTTTGTTTATTTTGTCCTTATAGTTTCAGGGGTTTTGTTTCTTAATTTAGTCCATTTACATTGAATATAATTGCTGATATATTTGGGGTATTACCTATGATCTATTACTTGTCATAAATGGTCTGCCTTCCCTTACCTGTCTTTCTTGAAATGTTTTTGAATATTTTGAAATTATTTTCTAGTTCCTACTTACCTACCTTGTTAGGTAGAATAACTTTTACTTTCTTTTAGTGGTTACAAAGTGATTAGAACAAACATCCTTGACTTGTTAGCCTATTATCAATCGGGACTTGGGTCACTGCCCAGGTAAATGCAAGAACTTCACAACATTTAAATCAGTAATCTCACCCCCACCTCTTGTGTGCCGCCTTATGTGTGTGTCCTCCGTGTGTTTTACGTCATTCTGTGTAGCCAATGTTCATTTAGACTGAGCTGCATATTTCTGATTTTATTTTCTCTTTATTTCTTCTTCCCTGCCCACATTTCCACCCGAGGCAACGCACCCTCATCCTCTCTTAGGAAAAGTTTTAGTGCTTCTTTTAGTGTGTACTTGAAGGCAACGCATCGTTTCAGTTTTTCTGAAAATGTTCTTTTGTCCCCTCATGTTCAAAGGATGTGTTTCCTGGATAGAATTCTAGCTGGCAGTTATAGTTATAAAATCTACTCAGAAACATATATCTGAGAACTCCAATTTATCTATCCTAAACCTGCTTTGACTGAGCTTTTTTCCATGTTCGGGAAAGCCACTGCAATAAGTTTAAAATAAAAATCAAAGCAAGATGTAGGAAGATACGAGTTGCATCATTATTCACAAAAGTGAAAAATGGGAAACAGCATGAAAGCCAACATTCGGGCTGTGGATGGCATACCCATACAATGGGATACTGTGGAAATATTTAGATGACATTGATGGAGAATGTTTAGTAAAGTAAAATAGGTATGCTATTGTCATATATGGGGGAAACAAGATGCAAATGTCTATACATTGTGGGATTTTGGCTACATAACGAGGTTCTTTAAAAGAAGTCTAAAAGGATACACGTAACTCAGTCAACTCTCCTTGTCCATAGTAAGTGAATGGTGGGTGGTTGTTTTTCTGTAATGGAAATAAGTGATTTTCATATGTGGCTTCCTTTTCTTTCTCTGCTCCACTTAAGTTTAGAAATAGGATGTGGATACAAAGGACAGCTCAGTTAAGAACACTTATTTCAGAGGTTGAAGTTGGCGTGACCGTCTCCCACGCACAGGATCTCCCATAAAGGAAAACGTGGGAACGCACAAAGGGGCCCATTCACGCTGCGGTCATCGAGGGTTCCAGGTCTCCGCCCACCAAGGGACGCCCTCCTCACACAGGCGGCCTTCAGCGCCCGAACTGCACCTAAATATTCGCGTTGAAAACCGCACCCCACACACAGCTCGTCTGCAGGCAGAAGACCCAAGCCTTCCTCCATCCACGGCCGCCAGTTGCCCCGGAACCTCATTAGAGGTGGTGATAGTCCTTCCCCAACAGGAGTTAATTTTATGCTGATCACAGGTGTCCGTGCCTCTCACGGCTTTGGAGCAAGGGCTTTGCAAACCAGTCGCTTTCTCATTCGGGGAAGCTGGGGGTGGCCCAGAAGGAAGGCATCAGCGGGACTCGGTGATGTTTCCTGACTTGTGAACTGCCTCAGAGCGCTTTCGCACTTCCTGGGAGACGCTGGGGCCGCAGGCAGTCCTGACAGAGGTCATCACTCTTCTGACTCAGCTGGCTGACACCGGGCTTGTCAGCTCATTGGCGAGGCCAAAGCACCGTGTCTGGTCTTCCTCCTGAAGCTAAAACGGGCCATCATAAAAAATTTCTGAGAGATACTCCAGGAGTCTCTTCCTGGAATTGGGCATCTCTGACCTTGAACCCTTGCTGTGTGCACTCTGCTGCGTGGCCTTGGGAAAGGGCCTTTCTTTGTGGATCTAAGGTTCCTTCTCTGTGACAATGGGAAGAAAAGGCCCACGGCGCCCACGGGGAGGGACACAGCGAGCCCACACTCACCGAGTTTAAAGACTGGCGAGGAAAGAAGACTGTAAGAAACCGGACCAGAAAGGGAGTGTTGCTGTCCAGCATACAGCAAGTGAGGGTCCAAGACATCTTCACTCACTCAGATCTTCCCTCAACACTTCCTGGAAAACCTTGTCTATTTGGAAGGACCAAGATTCCATGTCTCAACTAACGGGGTGTTTCTGACACCCCGCACCTTACATGTGGAATGGGGTGCAGACACCAGTGCCAGGAACGGGTGGGAACAGTCGAGGGAGAGAGGCCGGTGCAACGGATACTCAGGATTCAGGCAAAGCACGAAAACCTTAAAAAAAAAAAAGTCCAGTGCAGAGATGGAGCGTGTTCATTTTATTTATTCAAGCAACTGCCGTTTATCGAGCCCCTCTGGTGTGATGGGCACAGCATGTTTCAGAGCACACGGGGGGAACGAGGTAAGGGCCCCCCTCATTGTTCAGCGCTCACACCCGCCTGGAGCAGCAGGGGCAGGGGCAGAGCCATGTGGGCTGTGGTGCGGGGTGATCTGAGGGCCAGTGTGACCTGGAGGGTCTTGGGCTGGAAGAACTTCGGAGGGAAAAAAAAAAAGGATCAACTGTTTCTTTTCTGAGACAAAAGAAAGCCAGCTTCGCCTTGCCCTGCCTCTCCTATAGGGCAAAGCAGATCAGACAGATCTTCCCAGCCCCGCAGAGAGAGCTCGGGGAACTTGCCGTGCAGTTTCTGGTCTTTCTGCTGTGCTCAGAGTTCTCTGTTTTCTAGTGAAATCATCGTGGCTATTTTTGGGCCAACCACAAGCAAATACGGGAAATGCCACAGAGAGTGTATTTCCCAATAGCCTCTCCTGGAACCTCTGTGACATTTTGCTGGAATGCACATTTAAAATCCTTTCTGGTTAATCTGTACAAAAAGCAATAACACCACAACTTTCAAAGAGGCCAAGTTGATACCCTGCAACACGCAGGTTTCAGAAGGTCAAAGTAGGGGTGCTATGATTCAAGAATCACAGAGCTGGAACCATGGGGGCTGGGGGAGGGTTTTTGAACTTCCAGTCCAGGATCGGGGGAGGGGTGGGAGCACCTCCCTTCACCTGGGGTGCAGTGACATCACACTGTGGAAGGCAACAGAAGTCACAGTGAAGTGTTCCTTACAGTGAAGTGTTCATTTTTCCTTGCCTCCCCCTCCCCCCCACACCCCTGTTAGCCAGCCTTGCTCACGCCCCCCAGGAAGGAGCTGGGCATGGTGAATGCAGGGTCTGCAGTGGGGGCCCCTGGCATTCCTCACCCCAGGGAGCCTGGGGAGAGTCCGAAATAGCCACACTTTGACCAGAAACATAAAGGCACACAAGGAGAATTTTCTGGAAACTGGTGCACGGGGATGGGGAGAGCGCCGTTTGTGTTTTGAGCAGCACCGGCCAGAGAAAGAGGGACTGAGGGTCCACGTGGGCACACAGGCCTGGGTTTCGGAGGGGCTGGCTTGGAAGGGCAGGGGGCTCTGGGCCAGAAGGTGCTCTGTGGCCCCAGGGGCAGACAGCTCTGTGGGAAGGGAGAACCCTGAAAGGTGCTCGGAGGAGGGGCAGCAGGGAAATTTCCGTTTCCGCCCTGGCCGAGTAGAGCATCATTCCCATACACCAAGGTTGCGGTCCGGTCCCTGGTCTGGACACAAACAAGAATCAACCCATGAATACATCAGTAAGTGCAAAACACATCAGTTTGCCCACCGGCCCTGCGAGCATCGGTGACAGGGTCACGCCGCCCGCAGGCAGCAGTGTCCACAGCCACAGGGGGACTCCTCACCCACACAGGTCACTGCAGCATGGACGGCCCTTCCTTTAGGACAAGGGGACTCTCCAATAAAGCCTGTCTTGGAGAGCTCCGTGAGGCAGTGACGAGGCAGTGACGCGGCAGCGCACAGCAGAACAGGCGGAGGGATGCCTGTCTCTCTAACAGCCCGCCCATCGCCCCCTTGCTCATCCACTCGTCTGCACCTGCTCCTGCAGGAGAGAGGCCCCTGACTTCGAGGCTCCAGGACACACCCCACCACCGAAAATGATGACTGCGGCTCCACCGATGCCGCTCACACGCCCTGCGGCCTGCTGACGGGAGCCCGCAGGCCGGAAGGGGGCGCTCTTTCATTCTGAGCATGGCCCAGAGAGGGAAGCAGGCGTAGCCTCCCGCGGAGGGAGCCCCACCGAACCTGTGCCCTGCAGGGGCCAGCTTTCCTGCTCCGTGTCACTTGCTGCTCTCAGCTCTGATTTGGTGGCACAGTTTACAGAGCCACTTTCCCGCACTGGGATGCCTCCGTTTCTCCGTAGATTGACACTGGAATGCAGGCACAAGGTGTAGGAATGACTTGGCCGAAGTTAACAACAGTGGACCCAGAACATTCGCTCCGGAGAGGCCCACCTGCCCGCCCCCCGCAGCTGCACCCCGGGCTGATCCTTTGGCAGAACAGCGAAGCTTTGTGTCTTCCCTGGTGAGTAGTGAGTTACTGGAAGCTTCCATTCCAGGGTCTGCTCCTGAGAACCCGGCTGTCGTGACCCTCAGACAGCAGACAGAACGGCGAGGCCCATCCCCCGCACCTCCTGCCTGTGACGCTGACGACGACCGCGCCAAATCACATTAACTGGGCCTACTTTCAAGTTTACGGAAATGGCCTTCCACTTCCCCGGCACACGCCTGCAGAGTGGGTTCTGACAGTCAGCACACGGGGGAAATAAGGCTGCCCTGTGTGAGACACGGGAAACCGAGCATCAGAGGGTGATTTTTCTCAAGATGCGCAGCCAGGAAGGTGTGAAGACACACACCTGGCAAACTCCCCTGGGATGAGACGGCCTGGGCTGTGAGGCATATACACACACTCACCCCACACCCCACACACCCCAAAGAACCTTAAAGCTGGCTCACGGGAGCTCGGAGGGGCCCACGGCATCTCCCCTTCTGCCCAACTCGCTGGAAATCACAGCGTGCCAGAGAAAGGAGGCCAGGCAGCTCTAGACGTGCTGACTGCCACAGCTGGACACATGTGGCTTCATCGACTTTAACTCCTTCTTGGACCCACAGAGGCGAGTCTGGGAGACTCAGCCCAGGGCAGTCCTGTCTGGGACCAGGCTCTCAGCCTCCAGACCATGCAGCCAATAGCCCCCTGCCCACCAAGAGGAATTTGGGAAGAATCAGGCTCCAGCAGGCAACTCGGTCCACTAACAGGTGCATACGGCACACCTGTCAGGCCAAAGCTTCTGGGAATGAAGAGCTACACAGAATGTGAGAGATGCCATAGACTCCCTGCAAAGCACCCCCATGGGGGTTTTCCTTGATTCTAGTGATGTCTCTGCGAAGTGTGTTAAGCAGGAAGTTATCCTCGATGAGTACACAAGAAAACAGAGGCTCTGAGTTTACATAAACAGGGGGCAGCTGACATTCGTTCAGTGTCCCCATTTTCAGGGTGAGCTCCGTCCTCACGATGGCCCACAATGCCTGTGGGAAAGGGGAAACCACGGAGGCCTGGGAAGGTTACACAGTGTGCCCAAGGCCATCCGGCCAGGCGGTGCCGGGGCTTCTGGCCTCGGGCTCAGAGCTGTGTCTACTAGTCACCAAATGCCGACACCTCTCCGCCAAGCCCCCTGGAGCCCCCGCCATGGACACAGGCACAGACGTGGCCTTTACCGGCTTGTGAGACCCCCGAATTGACAAAGTGACACGATCGGTTATGTGGGGTGTCTCAAAGAGGGAAGGTAGAAGTCTGGGTGTTCTCCCTAGCCGCTGTGTTTAGTTGACATGGCTAGGAGTTTCGAAATTGGACCCCATGTGGAGATAGTGCAGACGTGAGGAAGTCTGCAGGCTTCCCACAGGGCTGGACGTGTTCTGTGCAACTAGTGTGAAGCTCTGCTTCACAGAAGAGTTCTCCCGAGGCGGGTTCTGATCTCTCCGAAGATCTGTAGTTAGAGCAGGCTGCAGCGACCGCCTCACGCGCAGAGGGCACGGTGCCAGCTGGGACGCCAGGGCTTTTACTCAGCAGCACAGCGAGCGCCCGGGAGGGACGTGCGGACAGGAACCGCACCGAGTGAGCGCCGAGCGCTACTCTCCAGGCTTCGCGCACCAGAACGGCCGTCTCCGCACGACTAGGGGCAAAACGGTCCCTGCAGGAGAAGCTGCCGAATGTGAAGCTGGGGTGGGGGCTCACGGGACGGGAGCGGGAAATCACTGCACTGCACGCTGCGCGCGACGCACACTTGACCACGGGGTCTGTGCTCAGCTGCGGTGCACCCTGGGGGCGGGCGGTGGGACGGCCCTCAGAACCCCTCCAGCACCGCGCAGCACACTGGGAACTCTGCCGGGGGTGGGGAAGCGGGTTCAGGCCTCTGTTCTGGAGCACAGAGCCCGCACCCAGAATGACAGCGGCTCCTCATGCAGAGGAGGCCAGGGACGGCGCCCAGGGCCATCAGATGTCTGTGCCCTTCGGCCTGAGACGGAGGATCACCGAGTAAACAGAATGAGACGTCTTCTCGGACGAGGCACCACCTGCTTTGGGTGTGGTGGGTATGAAGGTACAGGAAGGACAGAAGGACAGAAGGGAGCTAAAACAACTGATGCCGGGATGAATCTCACACGCGTTACGCACAGCAAAGGCAGCCAGGTGCAAAGGCTACATGTAGATGGCATTATACAGCATTCTGGAAAAGGCAAAACTAAGGGACCAAAAACAGGTCAGTGGCTATTGGTGGCTGGGGACATGAGAAAGGGGTTGCCTGTGAAGGGCCAAGGACCATGTGGGGGACCCGGCGGTGGCTCTGCAGCTGAACTGACTGCACTGGACTGAGCACCACGAAGGATGGGTTTTACTCTGTGTAAGTCGCTCCTTAGCAAATGTGACGTCTTAAGTTTACCACGGGAAGCCTCAGGGGCTGTTTAAACTCTGTTTTCTGAAGAGAGTAACAGGGTAATAATAAAAAATACTCAGGCAACTCTGCCACCAAGTCCCCGGGAACGTGCCCGGCCCCCTCCCTTGGAAGACGCTACATGGCCTCGGCAGAGTCGGATGGGCTCAGGTTCAAGTTCAGTGCCGACAGGAAAGAGCATTTAATATCATTATTCATCCCAAAGGCAGAGTGACAGTCTTATCTTTCCCCAGGGGCAGAGAGATTTCAAGTATGAACAGGATCTTAACTAGACACTCCTCTATCCAGCCGGGCTGTGAAGAGGCCCCAGCGAGGTTCGAGGAGACAGGAGGGTTAGGTTAAAGTTGGTCATGGGGAAGACGGCACCGGGTGTGGACGCAGACCCCAAAGGGGGTGGGACAGGCACACTTTTCACAACCTCGTCCCCTGCCCTGACGGTCGTGCGCTCAACAGGCATTTCTGGTTTGACTTTCCAGGTTATGCATAGCATGCTACAAAAAAACTAATTTTAAATAATCCAGTTGAATGATGTCCAATTTTAAAATAGGAGCTTGAAAACACGCAGCAGCCTGCACAGAGGCCCTGCAAAACTGATACGTGTGCTACATTGGCCTCCTGACTGTGAACCACGTGAAAGGTTAAAGCTGAGGGGGAGGGGGAGGAGGAAGAAAGGGAAGAAACAGTGGTTGCTGCTGACGTTGATATTAAAAATCACGATCTCAGGCTATTTCAGAAACGCTGTTGTGGAACCCAGCAGACTTCCTTGGCTCGGGGAGGGGGAGGGGGACAGGGACACCAAGGGGCCTTGAGGTTCATCCCCTCCCAAACCCTGGCCAACGGAACTCAAGCTCTGGCATGACCCAGGTACCGGAACTCGTCTTTATTCCACGGAGCAGAGAAAAGGCAGGTTCCAATACCAGGCATCACTGAGAGCCTGGGGGAAGGGCCAGACTGAGCCCAGAGGCCTGACTTCCTCAAGCGCCACAAAAACGGGAGGAGAGGGGATCTAAGGAGGTTCCGTGGCTGGGACAAAGAGGGGAGAAGAGGGGGTGGGCGGGGGCTGCGGCTGGCCTGGCAGAGCCCTGGCACCTTGCGCAGAAGAGCAGGCAACCAGGCAGGGAGTGGGGAGGTGTCCAGAAGGCTTCTGCGATCCTCAGATGAAGGGCTGCGGACCCCAGGGCCCAGCCAACTCCATCTGCCACTGCCGCCCTCAGTCCCTGCGAGGTCTAACGGACCGTTTTGGACAGCAGGAGCCCGGGGCTCCGGAAAAGGTCCCAGTGATGAGTGGCACCGCCCTGCAAGCCGGGTCGGAGGAACGCCCCCACCTTCGAGATCGCACGGGCATGGCCGATGCGCCGGCTTCCCGCCTCCAAACGCTTTTCTCGGGATCCGACCGTTTTTCTGGTTTTGTTAGTATTATGGAAAGCGTCGTGAGGGGTCAGGGGAAGGTGCACGGAGGAGGTGGCCGTTGGAGTATGAAACACGGGGCAGTCTGCGCACTGACACCACGTGCGTCAGGGTTACAATCTCCCGACCCACTCTGTGGTCCCTCTCACTCCTTGGCAGGGCTGCCAAGAAAAGAAAACTCAAAGCATAGACTTACGTAGTCCTAGGCTAAGAAAAGGAAGAAAGCACGAAGTATATCAATATTGATCAGAAGACAGGTCAATGCATCCCTAAATCTGGGATGCTTAGCTCGACCTCGGCCCAGACGAAATCTGGCCAACCTGAAGTTGTCTCTCTTGAGAAAAGGGTCTTCCATTGTCTAAAACTGCAACACACACACGGTAAGGAAAATGCAATAAGCACGCATGTACTCTCCATTCACAAATAAGCGAGTATTGTTTTCCTCTAAAAACAACGGGTTTGCTGGCTCCCAATTGGAGAAAAGGGCCTTCCCAGAGATGTTTCCGATGGCGCCACCTGGTGGATGCATCCTAGAAGTGCTGTCTGCTCTCCCTCACTGTTAAAGGACCTGAGCGGAGCAATTCTAAGCAGACATCCCGCATCCTCAGCCTCCTCCCCTCCCGGCACCATCCACGGGCCCTTGACATTCCCACACTTCATTTCACGGCCATTCCGCTACATTAGAGCCACTTTATGGCACGATTTACAGCGACGTCAGGAATAAGAGAAAGCGGCTGTAAAATCGCCGTGGACGACATTATAAACTGGCAGTCAAGTTGGCTGTGCGGCACAGCTGGTAGGCGTGCAGGCCACCTGTTCCGGTTTTAGCCGCTCGCCACCGACTGCTCCCACCCCATTCACTGAGCTCTGCAGGACCCTTCCCTTGCCGCCTGCCCCTCCCCACCCCCACTGGGCTGCAGAAGTCACTGTCATCCCAGGAATGTGCTGAGGCCTCCCAGCAAGCTAGCCTTGATTGGCCCTGTGGCCAAGACCCAGCCTGGTGGCCCATGGCGGCTGATCCTCGCCCTGAGTCTTCGAGCGTTGCCAAACACCAGACACCAGACAGAGGAAAGTTGAGCCAAAACTCTCACGCCAGCTGCAGGGTACACGTGAATCCGAACACACGCGTTCACATCAAAAACAATTTGAACGGGGTGTTCGAGGAGCTTTGAACTGTCCACCGGCATGGGGAAGGCCCCAGAGCCGCGGTTAGTGGGAGCACGTCCTACATGGTGAGCACCAACACGGTACCAGCTGAACATTCGACATTTGTCATTTCTGGTCCTCGCCACGGCTCGGCCAGCTCGGCTGAGCCCACCACCGCTCACCTCTGCGGCTTCGGCGACCGACCGACTCTGTCAGTGTCCTGTGAGAAGCTGGCCTGTCACCAGTTCGGAGACGTGGTGAGAATCTCAAGGAACAGCAGTAATGGCGAAGGTTCACCAAGTCCTTACTCTGTGCAGAGTGTCCTCATGGGAGCTCTTCACACACTCATTCACTTCCTACGGCCACCCCCACCTATGAAGGGAGAGGGATCTCTACGCCCGGTCCCCAAAAGCATGCTGGGGTGCAGGGAAGTGAAGTGACCCACCAAGGGCCCCAGGTGGGAAGCAACAAAGCCTGGGTGTGGACCCGGCTGTCACAATCCGAAGCACCGTGTCCTTTAGGCAACTCTTGTAACTGCTGTTTTAACAACCGATTAAAAAACATTGATGAGTGAAGTCAGCATACGTGTTAAAGCAACAAAGACTTCCCAAAACTTCTCTTCCCCATAGAAGAAACGGGAAAGTTGGCAAAATTGACGGCGATAACTTTTTCCAAAACTGGAAATTCGTCTAAGGCTTGGAGCCACTGGGAAAGCACTTTTTTTTCCTTTTTTTGAAAAGCTGAGAACAGGGAACTCTGTGGTTTCTACCTTGCACAAGTCCCACAGCACTCTCTCTGCTTTGCGGCAGCCTTGAGAAATGCCAGCCTGGCCTCCCAGCATAGCCTCGGAGACACCCCAGTCGGAGCTAAGGGAGTTGGGGCCATGTCAACACCTCATTCCCCGAGCATCACCTCAGCGGTCTGGTCAGACCTGTCTGGTGATTTTCTGGAAGAGTCCACTCACAAGGCTATTTGTATTTGATCTGATTTAGAGATTGGCTGGCTCCAGGCACTTAAGGAAATCTCTGTCCAATCAGCTGACCACAAAGCAAACCAAGTGACTTCAGTGGCCAGAAGACTGACAGCTGATTTCTCATCAGAAGCCACGCGGGCCAGAAGATGTCGGAGGATATAGTCAAAGCACCAACAGGGAAAAAAAAATTGTCAGCCCAAAAATTCTATATCCAGCAAAATTATCCTTGGAAAATAAAGAGAAATGAGGGCATTCCTTTGCAGACAAAAACCGAATTCATTGCTAGACTGCTCTACAAGGAGTCCTGCAGACAGCAATGCAAAGACGATAGAAAACAATCCTTTATCCCCAGGTGAGAAAATAAAGTGTAGCAAGAAAGGCAACAACAGATTTACCTGGGAGGTATTGTAGCCTGGCTTGCAGACCATCACAGTGAAGTGAGTATCACAGTAAAGCAAGTCACAGACGTTTCGGTTTCCCAATGCACAGAACAGTTACGTTTATGCCATACCACGGTGTGTTAAAGTATGCAACAGCATTTAAAACAACAACACACACACGGTAATTTAAAAAATAGGTTGTCGCTATAAAAGTCCTACCAGCATCTGAGCCCTCAGCGAGGTGAAATCTTTTCGCTGGCCGAAGGTCTTGCCTCCATGTGGATGAAAACACAGAGCCTGAAAAGCACCATAAAGTGAAGGTCAGTGCAATGAGATACACCTGTCCACAGGTAAATGTAAAACATAGTATAAATGTATTTCTGCTTATAGCTCTTAGTTTCTCCCAACTGATTGGAAACAGAACTGCACAGTCACGATTACAAGTCTATGTGGCTGGACACACACGAATAAAAACGTCATTCTGCAGCACCTTTACACACGTGGGAGGGTCGTTACATAAGGGCACAGTCTTTGTGTGCTATCATAGCTAAGTTGCTGTCCACACAACTAGGGTAGAGGGACCATGGGGCGTGTCCACGGGAGTGTCATCGGTGAAAAGGCTGGCCCTTCACCTTCTCACTGCCTGGTAGGGGAGGTAACACGACTGTCCGTGGACGATACGCAGATAGACGGCCCCAGGAGTCTGGCTGTGGTGGCGGCTCCTCCTGAAGGTGGTGATGGGAGTTGACTACAGGAGGAAGGGCTGGCTCAGCAGGCCTGGGAAGGTGTCCTCGCCCTCTCATGCACCCTTCTCAGTGGCCCCAGGGGGCTCTTTCTAAACCACACCTGGCCACTCGCTGCGGAAAACCCACGTCACGGTTCTCCGCAGCCCAGAGCAGCACCCACCCCCAGCACACCTGACAGCATCGAGCACCCCACAGCATCAAGCACCCCACAAGCAATGGTCTCTCGGCCAGCACTTCACAAATGACCCTGGGAGACTCACAGCGCACACAGACACAGAAACGACGCTGAGCGTTCTCCACGGAAAGAGCTTCCCTGACTTCTCGGTTCCTGCTCGTTCCAAGGACATTTGGCCCAGGATGCCTTTTCCTCTCAAATATCTTTTGTCCACCCCGAGGTGCTGCTGTGGCCACACCAGGAATGGGTGTCCTGCCTTCCTTTGGAGGGCATGCAAGGCATGCTAGAAGCCGGTTCTGTGTATTACACAGCACCACCGCTACTGGACCCGAGGTCTATCTGGACACATCACTGCCCAGACACCCCACTCTTCAGCTTCCCGTGCAGTGGGTGTGGAGACTGACTAAGTTCTAGGCAACAAGGGGAAAACGGAGTTGTTCCTTGCAACTTACAAGAAGTCTCCTAATAAGAAAGGCACATGGCCTCCTTTCTCCATCATCTTGCTGTCTGGTATCAGGATGTGATGGCTGGAGCCCTGGGAGCCATCTTGGGCCATGAGGATCAGGCCACAGGTAGCAAAACTGGAAGCAGCCTGGGAGGCTGGTGACTTCATGGAGCTGCTACCACTGCCCAGAAACATACCTCTGAGCTTTTTCATGAGAAGGAAGGAGTATTTGATTGAGGGAACTTGTTCTCCTATGTGCCACCAAACCTAATTTGAACTGATATGCAAGCTTTGCCCTACCACAGAAGCCTTGTTGTATACAAAGCCCTGTAACATCCACTCTTTCACTGGATCCTCGCAGCCACCTTAGCAGTACGCATGCAAAGTCTTTTTTTAAAACACCAATGGAAAGACTGTCAGGCCCACAGCTGGCAGAAGGCCAGAGGCACTGGCAAGGACTAAGGCTTCTGGCCCTGAGCCCAAGCCCAAGTTCAGCATTCAATAGCCTTGGGGAGGCTCATTCGTGACCAGACTGCTCCCCAGCCCCCAAGATGACCACTCGGGAAAGCCCCCACCTCAGCCAGTATCTGCGTTCTCCAAGCCCCATCCTGGTCTGCTGAGCAGAGCGCTCCGTGCTGCATTAGATGAAGCCACCGCTGCCCCAGCCCACATACACACCCACGCACACACACGCACGGGTCTCCCTTAGTCACAGCCGAGGGCCACGCTCCGTGCTCTCACACAGTGTCAGGTAAGAAAGTGCCACGAACCGCCTTCCACCGTTTGCTTTCACAGACCTACAGCGGGCCGCCCCTGCCAGCCACAAGATCACGAGCACAGCTGAGCTCCGCCGCCTGGTCGGGGCCACACCACTCTGGGGCAGCATGTCAGGGTGGGTGGGGGCGAGGCCACCTGCTGCTGCGGGTCTGGGTCAGCCCAACATGACTCGGCCTGGACCGGGGGCGACACTCCCAGCCTCTTCGGTGCGGAATCTCCAACCACCACCCACCCCGGGCCCCCGGCTTCTTTGAGTCTGTTAGCTCCCAAGCTGGATGCAGCACTGGGGAATTTGCAGAGTGTTAAGTGAGATGAAATTCCAGGCCAGATTTAAAATACAAGGGCTCTACCCAGAGCAGATGAATGCAGGGGCAAGGTCGCCTGCTCAGGAGCAGAAGCCAGACAAGGAGGTCTGAGCTGCGGGATGGTGGGCCGGGGAGTGGGACCGGGAAGAGGGCACCACGGGTCATGGAGGGCCTCGGTCTGAATGCAAGGGAGCGTCCTGGATGCACCTTTCAAAGCTGGGATGAATTAGCAGCATCTGCGGGGGCCAAGAATGAATCCCCCTGATGGACTCCATACTATCCCCTTTCCCATTAGTGTTCCTTACCCGGTCTGTGGCCTCTGCATTTTAAGAGAGATGTCAAGACCCAGAGATGGTCCAGGGAAAAGCAATAAAAATGTTGATGGGGCGGGGGGGGGGGAAGTCGGTCTCAGTACAGGCGAGTGGAGAGAGTTGGAGATGGCAGAGGACAAGGCCGAGAGGGACCCTGACCGCGGCCTGTGTCGGAACAGAAAACTCCCGCCACCCCCACAGGCTCCACTGGAACCAAACGTCGGGGTATTTTGAAAGGACCTCTTTTAAAGCCTTTTTAGCTTTTTTTCCCTTCCGTTTTCACCCAGCCAGTGTGGTATGAGCCCAGCCTGAGTCTAAATCAAGTGCAGACATCTGCCTTCTGGGAGTTACCTCCGCCATCGTGTGCTGGCCCCTGGTTTGGGAGTTCATCCATTGCAGTGAACACAGGGACTGGCTGAGTCCTAACATTTTAGATGAAAAGCAGGTGCAAGAGACAGGAGATTTCCCAGACTGGTTAGAGGATGGATTTTGGAGGGGATGTGAGACAAAGGAGGGGGAGGGAGGGGAAGAGGCTGCAGCGTGGTCCATCAACTCTGGGCAATGCCTCGGGCGGGTGTGGGCCCTCAAATAAATGGACCACGATGCCTGCCCTCCACGTGTTCGGGGTGAGCTCAGAGGCCCGTCCTGGAATGGCATCTACCATCAGCCATGGCACGCAGGCCACAGAGACGGAGGGGTCCTCCCCAAGGCGGCTGCCCTGTCCCCAGAGCCCTCGGTGCGTGGAGTGTCCTCCAGGCCTCACTGGGACAGTCAGGGGGTCTACATTCTATATACAGGAGTCCTCGGTGTGGGCCCTGGGTTCGTGGAAACTGAGACTTTAAGGGAAATGAGGTACAATACAATGGAATCGATTCTCGGCTAATGAACAAGGGTTAAGTTTCTCTGGCATATTTCTGGCCACAAAAACATCACCACAGATTAGGGTCTCAGTAAAGACTCCAAGTACTTCTAATGTTACACGTGGAAAGAAACGGGAGTGATGCACACATTTCGGTGAGATGAACACAAACAAGTAAGATGGTGGTTTTCCGACCTGCTTATTCCAGTTCAGGGTCTTGGGAGGCGGGGGGCCATGCTGGCAGTGCAGGGTGCAAGATGGGACCCCACAGGGTGGGCGCCCTTCCTTCACAGGACCGCCAGCACCCACACCACCAGGCCTGGGGCCATCTTCCGGGGACAGAGCTCAAGAAGTCTTGTGGACTTTTGTAACCTCAGCCCTGAGGGCAACGAGCAGCCAGGGAGAAGAAGTCCAGAGACCAGGGGCCAGTCTGCAGGGAGGGAGCCCCAGCCAGCGGCTTGGGGGAGGCAGCCCTGAGAAAGCCCGTGGGAGTGGGGGACCGGGGACCTGGGCTTGGATCCCCCAGCTGAGCTCAGTGGGACCTGATGAAGGGCTGAGGGGTCCAGGAGACAGCAGGAACCAAGCCCTGGGAGGGACAGGCTGCTTCAGCCACCTCCAACCATCTGAGCCAAACCAGCTGCAGACCCGCCCCCTTGGGGAGCAGAGCGCCCTGCCCCCACTGCACCCTGTCGGGGTCCCTGACCCACTGCCTCCTATGACAGCAGGACGGCTGGGGTGTTAGCAGCTGCGTTTGGAGCATAGGTTTTGCTGCAATGCACACAAGACTCTGGACAAATCCTCCCCCTTCTCGGGCCTCTATTGCTTCCTCTGTAAATCGGGGCCGAGGGCAGCGCCCACTTCACTGTGTTGCCTACGGAGCATTTAAAACGGCCACCAGCAAAGTGCAGCCCAGGCCTATTCCAGGGCAGGCAAGGGTTTCACACGGGTCCCCTTGCTGTAAAGTAAGATACATTCGAGGCAGCCGTGGGGTAAGCTCCCAGCTGGGAGGCCGCTAATCGCGGCCGGTGCCTCTTCCATCGCCTGGAGTCGAGCCGAAATCAAGGAAGTCGTTCATGAGTGTCGCCAGCATCACTCCAGAAGAGGGGAGGAGAGAGTCACTGGGGGGGGGGGTGCAGAGAGGAACGCAGCCCTGCCGACACCCTAGTTTCAGCCCAGCCAGACCCGCGTGGCACTGCCGGCCTGCGGAAACGCGCGATGACCCACCCGCGTTTTAAGCCGCAGAGTTGGTGGCACGTGGCACGGCGGCACCCAGGGATGGCGACACAGGAGGATGATCAAAAATCGCCCCGCACCTCCCGGCATTCAGCCTGTGACCGGTTTCCCATTTAGGCCGGACTGTTTCTCTCGCTGCGGCGCGGAGCAGGGGAGGCCATTCGCAGGCCCGTGAATATGCATAGAGGCTGGCGTAATTAGTTGCCACAGGTAACCCCTCTCCGGCTGTGTGAACTCGGCTCATGTGCAAATGCGCCCGCACGGCGAGCAGGGCGGGTGAGTGGAAGCCCCGGTTTCATAGAAGGAAACATTTGAATAATATGGAAATTCACGGGATGTTATTAGCGGGATGTCAGGCTTGACAGTCCGTGTTATTGTGAAAATAAATGAGTTTTGACACACATAACTTAGGTATGCATTGATTTTTTTTTTTTTAAGCAAATCCCGGAACGAGGAGTTCCGTGCGGCGCGGTGGACGGACGAAGACGCTGAGGCTGTGGGGGGGGACCGCGCGGCGGACTGCTGATGAGCGCATTCCTGAAGCCGCTCTCAGGCGCAATGAGCGGTGCTTCCCCTAAAATGTATACTGCTCCTCTCGGGTGCTGAACTGACTGCGGCAACCGGCACTTAAGACAGTGAGGGGCTGGAGGCAGCGCGAAGGCGGTGAGTAGCACGGAGAACTCAAATCACCGTCTTGGGCACCCGGGACGCCCTGTTCAGTCTTTGAACTCCGCGGCATGTCTTTTCGGAGGGGTCTTCATCTCTCGGCAACCCGCCCAATGACATGTCTCTGGTCCTTTTACTTCCTTCCTGCCGGGCTTTTCTCTTTCCGATTTTTCTTTTCTTTTTTTTCTTTCCTTTTTTTTTCTGGAAGCTCTGGTTGACAGGCAGGACCCGGCGTCCAGGCGGGCACTTCTGTCGCAGGCCAGGCCCTCCCACCCCGCGCCTGTCCTTGGGGGGCAGAGGACAGTGGTGTCCAGAAGCCCCTCTGCCTGAGGTCGCACATCTGCGGAGAGCTTGACCTAGGTCGCCTCCACCCTCCTGACTTCCTGACAAGCATCCCACGCATTTTATTCCACCGCAGCCTCATTCGAACAGTGTGAGCTAAGCCCCCCGTGGTCTCCCACGTGCAGATGAGGAAACCGAGGGCCAGGCCGGCTGCGTCCAGTCCGAGGCAGCGCAGAGGGCGGCAGAGGCCAGGAACCGAGGTCGCCTGTGCCTCTCCCCTCTGCCGCCCGCCCAGGACACCGAGCAGCCCCCCTTTCACAAGGCCTATGTCTTGACCATTGTGAGAGTTTCCTCAAGTCAGCCGTGCAGTGACCCAAACGAGGAACGTCCAGCGTGAGCTGTTGGTTGGCCTGGGGTTTGTGGTAGCCACGTCTCAGCGTCAAAGTGGCAGCTGCACCCCGATGGGCAGCACCAGGAGGCTACAGTTGCCGGCCACCCGTGACGCAGAAGGTCTTAGGAGGCCACTTTTCACCAGCGTACCCTGAAATGTACGCAGATGCAGTAGCATTGTTGCACCTGGTCTAAAGAAAAACATCAGAATGAGAAAAGCGAAACGAGGGCCCTTCCATCAAGAGATGGATGGACAGTAATGGCCCCCATCTCGCAGGTGATTATAATTTCCAGCCGGGGACCTGAAGCCTTCAGATTGCTAGAAGGGAGGCTCTCTGCAGTGAGAAAGAGCCCACCTAAATATTTCATTGATGGTTTTCAGGCAAGCCTCGGGCTGCCGGGTCTCAGAGAGGGGGTCCCGGGGCAAATGAACACCTTAGGGTTTACCCCCTGCCCCCCACTGAAAGCATGGAGGACACCACAGGCCACCCTGTGTTTGGAAAGACTGAGAAAGTGGAGCAGGGTGCCTCTCCACAGCACCCGCACCGACCGAGGTCCTTGCCCTCCGCTGTCCGCTGTCCATCTGAGCAGGACTCCACGGCTCTCCTTCCCCTTCCCCACCCCCCCCCGCCTGGTTTTAGAGTCTGCCCCCCCACCGCCTGCGGGGCCTTCACATGTCAAGTTATGACAAGTGCTTCCCCGGGAACAGGCAGCGCAGCCCCAGCGCAAAGCCATGCGACCCGCAGTGACAGGCTCATTTAGAAACAAATTAGGGGTTAAGTAAAAAGTGCGTGACAGAGGCAAAAACGAGCTTCCCTTTCCCCCTTCCTGTCGGTTAGAATTAGCGAGTGCCGCTGAGCCACGAGTGTCAGGACGAGGAACGTGCGATGTCACTTGGGCTCCCTCTAATTGAAGCCGGGATAAATGGAGTGGAAAGGCTGCGTCTAATCCAATCCAAACATGAAAAAGGTATTTTGACATGTAAATTACAAACTTCCTGTGTATTTTGTCTCCTCAATTACACCCTCCCCTGTCATGTTTTTTTAAAATTATATCTTAATCTCCCGGTCTCCTAATAATTATGTCATCATTCTTGGGCCCTGAACACTGTGTAATGGTGTTTTATGGGACATGTCAGTCACTATTAGCGAGACGCACTCTCCGTCCCCAGCGATACCGCGTCTCACGGTGTTCAAATATGCCTGGTGTCAGCGCACGCCTGCAAATGCTCCAGCAGCCCGCGCCCTGCCTCACGGGGACATGGCAGTGAGCTTGCAGACTGCCTGCACACAGCCAGTCCGACCCATCGGCACCTTATAGGAGTTTCTGGGCACCTTCTCTCAATGGGGTGGGCGGTGGCTCCAAGTTCTGAATTACTCATCATTGGGGCTCACTGAAAAAATGCCACTCACAGAAATTTTACCGCTGTTCTTAAAGAGAGAGCCAAAACTGAGTTCACAAAAAAATTCAGATAGTAAAAAAAAAAGGCAGTTTGATAGGCAGAGAGTAGTTATACCGTGCTGGCAGCAAGCACTAGTAAATACTGTCACCAGTCGTTTCTCAGCAGGAGAAAACTTCGAGATCCCTGACCTAGGCCCCTGGGTTTCCAAGTGAGAAATGCGACAGCACCCAGGTAAAAGAATTTCCCTAGGTCTCTGTTCAGAGGGGGCAGAAACAGAACTAGACTCCCCAGAGCACCAACTGGACTACCCCAGGGCCCTGTCAGCCCTTCTAGAGCCCTGCTACATTGTAGAGCTGGTCGAATTCTAGAACCCTGCTATATTCAGGGCCCTGCTACATTCTAGAGCTAATTGCATTCCAGAGCCCCATTACACTCTAGAGCCCCATTGCATTCCACAGCTCCATTACACTCTAGAGCCCCATTGCACTCCAGAGCCCCATTACACTCTAGAGCCCCATTGCATTCCAGAGCCCCATTACGCTCTAAAGCCCCATTGCATTGTGGAGCCCCATTGCGTTCTAGAGCCAACGCAATGCTTTCAGGCCACTGATAAAGCGGAAGCGAGGCATCTCTGAGAACTCACCAAAGCCTTGGGTGGAACAGCCGCACTTCTGAGAGCAGCAGGTACTATGGAAGTCATCGGTGAAGAACCTTGGCTTCTGGGAGGCCCCCGAAGTCTGCAAACACTGTCTTTCCTTAAACGGTGTCCACACTTGGAGGAGGGGAACAAGAACCAACATGCATGTCCCTGACCTTGGGAAAGTCACCAGACCTCCCAGACTCAGCCTCCGGGTGCTCAGCCATGGAGCAGAGGCAGCAGTGCTGGGTCCCCTTCTGGGTCACATGCAGGCCGACTGTGTTCCCCGGACACGCTGTGCTTTAAAATCTAAACAGCCACCACCAAAATATTAAACTCCAAGTCAAGAACCCTGAACCTGAATTCGCATTCTACCGCTCACTACCCTGTGACCTCAGCTTCTCCTTCTAAAACTTGCACATAATAACACATCTCCTGTAGTTAAAATGAGGCAGAAGGGCCCATGTTTTACCCGCAATCCGGTCAGATGCTGAAAGGCCATCGGAGCCACAACTTCCCACTGAAGCGAGTCCCAGCGACACACGACCCCTGAGTGAAAGGTCGGAAGGTGGCCCTGGCTGGGAGGAAGGCGCTGAGAAGCTCGAACCCGCCGGCCTGCCTGCCACCTGCTCGGGGACAGCGTCCTGAGAGCACCTCGGTCACCACCCTCCCAGGGTGGGACCCCGTCACTGTGACTCGAGACTGCCGGCTTCAGGAACCCGACTGCAGGCAGCGGCCTGAGGAGGGCAGGGTCCTGGGCCCCGAACAGCCTGGCACCAGGAGGATACTGGAGGCCTTACGCCTTCCTTCAGCTCATTGAAAGCTGCTGTCCTCAGAGACGCCCGAGTAGGAGCGATGGGGAGGAAAGATTCCAGTGCCAAACCATGGAAAATGCCCCAAGTTCAGATGCATTTATTATTCTTTTTCACTCTGGAGAAACTGACCTCAGGCTAACGTGCTGTAAAGAGAGAAGGCCACTGAACACATTCCCGGGACAAGACACGAGCAGCACCCCCAGGCATGAGGGTGAAAGTGGAAATGTAAGTCACAGCCTGCCTGCCCTGGTTTTTTTTTTATTTTTCCAGACTCTGCTTCCCGTACCCTCAACCACATTCTGTCACCTTCGCTCCCCCAAAGAAGCCACCCTCTCCCTTTCTCCACGAGGCCAGGCCTGGCTCCCCTTTTGGACTCAAGAATAAGGCCACCCTCTCCAGGAAACTTCTCCTGACTCCCCCGCCCTGCACACACCAGGCTGCATTAGATCCTCCCAAAACGGCAGCCATTATAAAGCAAAGAAAGGGAAGAATAAACACAGACCATCAGGCAAATTTATGCAGCAGTTTAGCGCAGCTCAGATGGCGGTGCAGAACGGTACCGGTGGAGATGCTAATCCCTAAAAGGATTCTGGACCGCAGAGGATTTTTCCCACAGTATCAGAGCCTAGCCTATACTTAGCAGCCTCGCCGCGGGGGAGCGGCTGAAACGAAATTAATGTCTGAACTGCCGGGTGAAGGGGCGCACGCGGGCAAAACATGACAGTGATGCATGCTAAAGTGGCCCCTGCTGCGCGCAGCGCGCCCACCAATGCGCCGCAAATCTCCGCTCACACCGCCCTGCAGGGCGCCGCCCCATCTCCATCCCCGGCTTTGATGGTGGGTAGCGTGGCGCTACCAGGAAACTGCGTGGCAACGTTACAAAGAGCGTCGCTGCTACGGAGCCACTTTCTTTTCTGTTCTGAGGGTGCAGGGACCTAGCTGCGGGGAAGTGAAGCCCGTGCGAGGCGGTGTAAGTTCAGACACGTGCCCAGGCCCGCTGCACGCACATGGGTGGAGAAGGGCCGCGGGCGTGAGTGCGCTGTGCAGACAGGCCGTCTGCGCATCCTGTTGGGTGAGGGGAGGACTCAGAAAATCCCATCACTCCACCTCAGGCATGCCAAAGAGTCCCTGCCACCCAAACCCGTTTCCTGGGGTCGGGGAGGAGGCGGGGAGCCCACCTGCGCTCCGCCACTTCCGAGCATGCGCGGCGTTCCCGGGCATTTTGCGTGGACAGCTCACTGCTCGTATTCACAGCTGGAGTCTCTCCCAGGGTGCGTCCTTTCTCCCTTCAAGTGCATAGTATGTACCCAGTGTAGGGATTTGCTCAGGAAAAAAATAAATAAATAAAAATAAAATAAAATAAAATAAAATAAAATAAAATATATATATATACACATACACACACACATACACAACCGCCTGAGAAGAAGGAATATTTTCAGTCGAAAGGAATAGTCTATAGTTCGCCCATTAATTTTAGTCCGCCCATTCTTTGACTAATTTTCCAGGGAGATTTAAAAGCTCCCTGGTTTTGCCAAGAGCTTACCTGTTGTTCTGCGTGCTTTATGATGGCATGGATGTAAGTGAAATACGTGAGCGATGAACAGGCGCATCATGGTATTTGTTAGGTCCTAATAAGCCCAGGAAAGGGCCCGTGCATTGATTGTGAGACTGGATGGAAGCCCCAGCCTGACACCCAGTGGCTGACTCGGCTCCCACACCCCATGCCAGGTTCCTCTGTCCTGAAGAGCCGCCCCCTCCTGCACGGGCAATCACAAGGGACAGCCTGCCTTTTACAGCCAGGACAAGAGCCAGCAGAGGTCTTGGGCCTTCGTGCAGTCTCTCAACGAACTTGACAGCCAGGGGAACCACAGCCACTGTTCTGGCCAAATCTCCCACTAAAAGGCTCTCCCTATTGGTGATGTGAAAAGCCGGTCCCCAGCGTCCAGTCCAGGGCCTGACACCGAGTGGGTCAAAAGAAATAGTCATTGAATAAGAGTGTAAGGATATAAATAGAATTTGGTAAATGAAGTAGCTCAATGTGTCAGAAAAACACGCCGCCAAGAGCCTTTCCTCAGAGCCTCTTGGCTTTGCTGTCCCCAAACAACGCCCTTGCCCAGCAAACAGAAAGGATGTTTCCAGATCTCAGAAATCTACCCGTGCGGCATTCAACTGGAGAAAAATCTCATCCTGTCTCAATAGATAAGAGTATCTTACTCCCCTAGACACGGAAGGGAACTTGCTTGAATTGATAAAGAGTATATACTGGAAACTTACAGCGAACATAATTAATGGGTGAACTATAGACTATTCTTTTCCACTGAAAACAAGACAAGAATGCTTATTACCGCTCCTGCCTCACATTCGTCATCAGAGGTCCCGGCCCAGGCCTGACAGAGTGACTGTGAGGAACTGTGCAAGGACAAAGGAGCAAGCATTGGTATTTGCAGGAAATGTGTTCCTCACCGAGAAAACACAGTAGACTCAACAGACTATCTCTGAGAGAGAACCTATCAGAAGCCCTGAGATTGCTCAGGAAGCTTGCTAAACACAGAAGTCATTTAGGAGAACATTAATGGCGTTTTCTAGGCCAGCAATACACATCTAGAAAATATAACCTTAACAAAAGGGAACAATCCTGGAAAATTATAAGCGATCTGAGAAATTACTTAAGGCGACAAAATCTCTCTGAAGAGCATGTTTAACCTGGACCAGAGAGATAAGGGTGGTCTCTGAATAAGTGGGGAGAACTGCGAGTCAGGGCTACAGAGACCCCGGGTGTCGCTGGGCAGCGGGGGCGGGGGGAGGGCAGGAAACGCAGCTACTCTTGGGAGCCACCCCACTGGCCACTGCTGAGTGAGGGGACACAGCACTGCTGCTCCTGGGCGTGGATTCCCGAGACCCTCAGTCAAGTCCACAGCGGGAGAGGGTAAGAGCGCTCACTTGGGAGTCATGGTCGGGGGGACATGGAGAGAGACAGGGACCCTTGTGAGTCCAGGCGTGGGGGGTGGGAGACACTGTGTGGGGGAGAGAGGCCTGGGTAGCAGCTGGAAGTGAGAGACCGGAAGTACACCCAGCATCACCAATACATCTCTGAAGCACAAAACTGAGAAGGAAGGACAGACAGAATGAGGCCCAGGCACAGCGCCGTGTATGTAAGTGACTCAGACTACAGGACACAGGCTGATAAATAGATGGACGTATAAAAAGACCTCAGTGCAGCTGCCTATGTGGGGGGCATCCCGGCTGGACAGGAAATCGAGGAATGCGGATAAGGAAAAAGAATGAATGGATGAGAAGATAATTAAAAGAGAATCTTTTTATTCACCGATGTTGACACACAGGCCAGCAGATGCGGTGTATGATCAGCCTCGTATCTGAATGTATTATGTGTGTTCACGTTGCTTCTAAAGAGTCTGTGCCAGGATGTATTTCAACCAGCGCCACAACCGTGCTTGAAATGGCACCGGGTTTCCCCCCAACGAAACCAGGCGAGCAGCACCGGGAACGTGATGACTCCCTCTCCTGCCGCACGTAGAGAGAAAGTGTCCCAGTGAGACACTCCAAAAGGACACTGGCAGCCGTGCGTAACCTTTCAGTTGTGCCTCGCCCCGCCCCAGAAAGGACGCAGGGACTGTACGTACACCGGGAAGAGGGAAAACAGCCAGAAGGGAGGAAACGGGGAAAGGACATGCAACAGGGCAGTGAGAAATGAAACTAGAGACGATCATTGTATCATTCCCTGACGGAATTAAGTGCAAAGTGACATGCACGACGTGGCAGAAAATACGGCTTCCTGACTTTGCCTGTCACTCCTGTGACCTCGCATGCCCCAGCGTGACGGGGATCTGACAGTCCATCGCCTCGGTCTGTCTGTCCTTCCTCCCCTGCAGTAACTGGAAGGAGACTCCAGCGAGGCAGCTAGCCAGCCAGGCCCGGAGGTCCCATCCGCGCTCCTCTACCGCCACCTACTGCTGAGAGGCTGCTACTGCCCCGCGCTCGCTCCCACCGCCCTCCGCCTGGCGGGGCCTCGAGGACGGGAGCGCAGGCTCCGCCCCTGAGTCACCTGCCCTCGGGATTTCCCGTCCAGTCTGGGTGTGTGCCTGGGCTGAGACTGAGTGACAGTCTCCAGCTGACCGACTGACGGGTCACTGATGAGTTACTGTTCTCTTATTGTTGATTTCACTTTTGACAAGACAATCATCACTTAAATATGTTTCCTTTTTTTTAAGAGGATGTTGGCTTAAATAGGGAAGGAAAACTCACACATTTTTGCGGTGGTTTTCAAAGCACACTGTTCCTCTGTGCGAGTTACTATCTACCAGGCCTTTCTTCTTGTTTTGTCTGGGTTTGGGGGTTTTGGGGTTTGGGTTTTCATTTTATTTTCTGAATTACAAAGGGGCATTGTCCCACTGGCTTAGTTAAGGGGGCCGGGCAGTCAGCGAGGAGCTTAAGAAGTCAGGCCCCTTTGGCGATGGGCGCCCCAGGCCAGAGCCACGGTGTGGGACTCCCCTCACTCTCGGGCACTGGGAGGGCTGTGAGGGGGGGGGGGTTCTGTCAGCACAAAACAGGGCCTGTAACTCCACGGAATCGGCTCATGAGTCCGACTAAACGTGAGTAATGGGAGAGAGAGGTCAGAGTGAACGCTTGTGAGCGTTACCACTGCCGCGGGGGGGCACCGTCTCCTCTCCCCCTGCCCCACAAACCGAGGGGGGAAGATTCACCTTTAAGTTCAGTCTACAGGACCCGTTTACCCAGAAGAAATTAAGTGTCAGTTTTATCTTGATTCATCAGAGGTCTTTAATCACCATCCATGCATTGCCCCCCCCACCCCCATGTGCCCCCATCACATGCTGACCAGGCACCGCGGCAGGGAGCATCCCTGTGCTGGTTGACACTCAGTGGTCCCTCCTCCAGCCCTGGGGCGCAGGGGGTGGCGGAACTGCCCCTGAGAGGGGACTTCTTCATGGAGACCGGTCCTGGATGAGGCCAGTGGTGATTCCTAGGCAGCAGGACAGTGCATGCACACGATGGACATTACTGGTCCATAAAACATCTGGAGATTCACAGCGGAAACCAGGAGTCCTGCGTGTGGAGTGTCAGACTGGACTAAATGAGCCCCATGTGGTGAAGGGGCGATCAGTAGCCCTACCAGCACAGGATGGGGGGCCCTGTGGGAAGAGCTCAGGGCTGGGACATGGGGTTCACATGCCCAATCTCCCACCTAGCAACTGTGTGACTAGTTCCAGTAATGGCGACATTGCCTGCTATGCGAAGTGAACTTCTCAAGTTCAACTGCTAGAGTCCGTGACAGGGATAGACAGAGTTTAAAGCCGGAAGAGGGGACAGACTCTGCCCACTGTCCCAGAGAAAGAGGGAGACAGACCCCAGAGCTCGGACACCCCCAGCTCAGACCTCAGGCTCCTCCTCACATGCAGGACACTCCGATGACAAAGGTCCTTTCTCACAGTCTGCCCCCTGCTCAGGGCAAGCCACCTGCCCCATCAGGTGACGGACCAATGGCTGAATCCAAGGCAGGAGGCGAACTGTGTTGTGCTGGGTCTGTGGACAGTCCCCTGTGGGGTCTCGGCGTGACCTGAGTGTACGGAGTCTTCACTGTGTACTTTGGGACCCAGCCCCCGCCCAAGCTGCTTGTCCACCGCCCTGAGCTCTCTAAGGCCCCTGTTTCCTCTCTGTGAGACAGAAACCGGGGCGCCGCCCTGCGGGGAGAGTAGCATGGAAAGACCCCAACACCAGCTCACCCACAGAGAACAAACCCCACACCCGGGTCAGGGACCTGCCCCCACCCTCGGTCGCTGGCTCCTGTGCCCACACCATGGTCCCCTCGCAGGTGAAGCGAGCTGGCTGCAGGTGCCTGGCCCCACAGCCCTTTCCAGCCCTGCCCTTGTGCAGCCTGTGACTGTCACCTATCTCACACAGAGAGAACCCTCGTCACAGAGTGGACCTCGGCTGAGGGCTTACTCTGGTCAGGCTGGGCCCTCCCCTGAGCTGGGGGCTGTTATCACCTCTGACCGCAAAGGAGGAAAGAGGTAGAGAGCCTCCAGGAAATGCACCCCAGCCCCCCGGGGGGAAGTGGGCTTGGAATTAAGCCTACTCCTTTAACCACCAAACGCTAGAACTTGCTTTTGAGTAAAGCAGTCCACTGACTCATTTTCCCACTTTGTCGGTCATCGGCCAAGGAGAGCCGTGTGCGGTGGCCCCGCCGGTCCTGAAGGAATGAATCACGGGAGTTTCTGGTCTCTCGATGGAGGTCGAGAAAGGGTGGACGGAGCACTCTCCCTTCCATTCAGTCCCTCAGAAACTCCCAGTGCAAGCGCGCACCCACGGGGGGAAGGACACACACCCTGGGCTAGGTTCAGGAACTACGGGGGACGGGAGAGCGAGCAGCAAAATGAGACCTCTGAGAAAGGCTCTGAGAGACGGAACCGAGGCTGGCTGGATGGAAGCCGATTCCACACACACACGCACACATACACACACTCACACTCACACATACACACACACAGTGGGAGGTTCCGTCCGCGCCACAGAGCACGGAAGACAAGCTGGGGGACACCAGAGCCGGTCTTTCTGGGGGGCGGGGCCGGGGGCAGCTCGAGGAGCAGGAGGCAAAGAGGGCGTGGGAGAAGGGGGCGGGTGGACCAGAGGCCTCCAGCAAACACAGAGACGTCCCTGCTGGATTTCCAGGCAGGTGTCCGAGGACCAGCCCCGAGAAGGTCTAACATCCCGCAGCGTCCCCAGGGCACACCCGCCCCCCCTCTCCCCAGTCTCCCGGCAGCGGGGCTGCGCACCGGGATGTGCACGGGCGTCGGTTCAGCCCACCCATTCGACGTGGGCGACCTGGCAGTACCATGCGGCTGGGCGCTCTCCACGCAGGGTTTCTTGAGCCAAGGCCGAGGGGACCTGCCGCGCTGTGGGGGTGCAAGGGCAAACCCATCCAGACCCACCCCAGAGGCGTTTCTACTGCACGGTGGAAACACAGCAGGACGCAATCACCTGGCTCCCCTCGTCTGCAACAAACACCCAGAGTAGCGGACCCCCCGGGGGGACCCCAATATCCATGTGAGGTCATCAGAGAGGTAGGCGTTCCTTCCACCTGATGGGAGGGGGATGTCAGGACAGGCTGTCCCCAGAAGCCTGGGCAAATTTCTACAAGATGGGGAAGACGTCCTTTTGTAAGGCCATTGAGAGAGAGAGAGAGAGAGAGAGGGAGGGGAAAAGAGAGAAAGAGCGAGGGAGAGAGAGAGAGGGAGAGAGAGAAAGAGAGAGAGAAAGGGGGGGAGAGAGGGAGAGGAACAGAGGAAGATCAGAGGAGCGGAGGAGGGGCACGCTGTCTTGCCCACTGAGTGACAAGTTCGCATCAAACGCAGGCACGTTGACAACACCAGTCTCACACGACAGCACGCGTATGACGGCTCCCTGCCTCCTGGGACCAGCCGGGCCAAGGTTTGACAGCCTTTGCGGCTCCTGACCGAGGTCCCAGGTCTGAGACGCTGGTTTATCAGAACGAAGGAGGCAGCCTTGAGCTGAAGCAGGTCGCAGAGGTGAGCGAGAGGGTCTGGGGTCGTCGCAGGAGGGTGCCCTCTCTCATGTGGGACCGTCTCCCCAGAACAGGACTTTCGGAGCCGCCATGCTAATGTGGCCACCGGATGTAAGGAAATCGAACCCGCCCAGGGCCATCCCCAGCAGAAGTCCCTCTTCCGAGAACTCCTAACCAGCCCCCAGGTCCCCACCCAGCTGCAGCTGGACACTAAGGATTGAGAGAATCTGAATCGGAGCCTAATCTCTATTCCCAAATTTGAATTTTTGTGGCCTCTCCAGACCCGGTCATCTCATCTGGAAAATGTGAGGGATGTCCCGTGAGGCGCCACCCAGCGCCGACCACACAGTGCAGGTGATTCATTGAACTGGCTTGGGGTCTTCTTCTTTTCCCCCTGAAGTGGTAATTCAGTGTAGCTCTCCCGATTCATTGACCAATTAACAAGTTGTAAAATTCTGCACCACTCAACAAGCATTTCTGCAGGGAAGCACTACGTAAGCCAACCTAAATACTTTTTCTAGTTCATCCCCCTCCCCGCTTCCTCTGTGGCGGCCCCCGACTCCGTAGTGTTTCTGCTTGTCCACCATTCCTGGACGCCTTCAGCCAGTCTTCAGGTTCCCACGGCTTTGCTAGTTCATCATAACTCACAGGAAACAGCCAGATGTCCTCCGAGTCACTCTGAATTTGGTGCGGCACGTTGAACTTGCACCATGAGAACTTGGGGTCTGCTGGCCCTCCGATGTTGCCCAAGGGGAAGGGAGGCGGGTGGCTGTATGCTGAGGGCTGAGCAGCAGGCACTGGAGGCGGTGATAGAGGCTTCGCAGGAGTTATTCTTGAATTCATGCGACAGGCGGAGTGGGCATGACAGCATTCAAAACCAGCCCCCAGACGTTTACAGGTGTAGGCAATGGTGTGTGAGAAACGCCGAAATCTGGGTGAAGACTGGCCACTTGTGTCCGTAAGCACTGAAGAACAGGAGACATGAGGAATAATTTGTTGCATTCCAGGCAATGAATGGAAAGTGCAAAAATGGTAAAAACAAATATCTATCTATGTTTAAGTACCTAAGCGTCTGATGTGTTGGAACACCTTGGATATAAACATTCATCGGTGCCACTGGACTTCCGAGACTTTCCGGATCACTCCTGCTGAAACACTGGTATGTTTTTAACTGCGCTTACAGTCACTCACATTTCGTCTCCACCGTCCGCAATGAGTAGATCACTTTTCTGCGCATTGCATGTTCAGTGCTACGACTGAAGAGGGTAAGAGCAAGCCTCTGCTGCTTGTCACGAGCCAACCATATGAGGGCTTTCTACGCCTCACTTCATTTTGCTGAAACATCAAATCGACTTTCAAGAAGGGCGGCGACACCCCCGTTGTCGCAGAAGGGGAAGCAGACTTGGCCAACAGCGCCGCGTCCTCAGGGCCCCCAGCAGAGGACAGAGGATGAGACCCAGCCCCAGGCACCAGGCTTGAAGAGGCTTCAGCCGACTGCACAAAGACGCCACCCCATCCCCCACCCCCGTCCAGCCAGCATAAGAAGCTCCTTGCAAAGCAGTGGGGGACCCCTCCTCCCCAGCCACACCCCAGCAGAAGTCGAGGGGTCCAGGAGCTGTGGGAAAGGTGTCTCCCTCAGGGAGATGAGATGCTAGGAAGACTCTGGTACCCTCCTCCTCTGGTCATTGGAAAGAGAGGCGTCACGGCCCTCATTTTGACCAGTGTCAACAGACATGCATGTGTCCGACGTGTGTCTCTTAAGGCAAAGCTTTAAGAATGGGGCATGACTGGCCCAGCTCCGACCCCACCACCTGTGGGGTCACGCAGGCTGGTGTCGGGGTGTGGCTCCCTTGGCCTGGGCTCCAGGTGACCTCCAAGGAGCAGAGGCACCTGCTGGGCTTGGAGGGCACACAGTGGCGGGGAGCCGTGACGCTCTGGAGGTCGCACACGACTGAGAGTGGGCTCTTTTGTCACCGCGGCACAACCCAGCCCAGCCTGACGGAGCCAGCGGCTGGACCTGGCCTCCTGCATGCCCATGGAGGGACCCGGGCCATCCTTGGCGAGCAGCTCTGCAGGGGTGGACAAGTGACATGGACAAAGGGGGCCCCTTTTGATGCTGAGAGTGTGAGGATGGGAAGAAATAAGTGCAGCAAGGGAGACTATTTCCGCTCAAGGAGGAGAATTATCCCTGGCACTCGCTTGGGCAGAAAAATCCAGCAATTTGCCACGGCAGCCTCCTCTGATCTCCCAAGAGCAAAGCAGTGGGCTCCCTTTCCGGAAAAATATTGACCTTTTCTATCGTGCAGACAGAGCAGCAGCAATTTAACAGTGATGCCTGCAGTTCGTCCCCCAGGACCTCAGCTGCGCAAGGGAGAATATTGATTTTCATCTTTTTAAAAAAGAAACTTACTAAAATAAGCACCATGATGATGGTGTGCTTTTAAATGTAGAAGCAGGTTGGGTTTTTAAAAAAAAATAAACAGTGAGTCATGGCCTCGGGATCCTAGGAAAGGGACGGACATGCTGGGCTATCCGGGGCCAGCGCACTGAGGGAAATGCACACCCACTCCCCTCCCACCCCGGGACAGCTGGTGCTCAAGGATGATTCATTTCAGTCTCTCTTAATGGCCTTGACATCTGCTGTTGGGCACCACAATGCCTAGTTTCAGGAGCTGTAACCCCCATGGCTAAGGCTGAGTGACCTTCAAACCATAAGCCACTAAGGAGACAAAGCTTATCTCCCTCGCAGGGGCACTGCTTCTGCTCCTTTTACTTCATCCATAACTGGCCCCCAGTGCTTGATCAGTTAGCCAGTGACGGGTAAGATTCCCCGAAGGGGGGAACGACCTAAGACAGACATGATCATGGGGAGTCCCCAGGGAAGGACTTGGCGGCTACAGAAAAGGGGTGATGGACCCTCGCCCCTCGGCTTTGACACAGCCTGAGTCCTCATTCTGTCTGTGAGAAGTCTCCTAATCTCTTGACTGCCTTACTTCCCCTGCCTGACTTAAGCCTGAGACAATGCCAGTGGTGGGTTTAGCCTGTGCTGGAAAGAGCCGGTTTCCCAGATGATCAGGCCTAAGAAAGAATATGTAAAATCCTGTGAAAACTGCTTTGTTTAGAATGCTCTCAATTAAATGATAAGGGTCCAAGCAGGAAGTGAGTTTGTTCCCCGAAGTTTTATGGCCATTTAACTATCTGACCCTGACTCAAAATGGGCCCTCAGAGTTCTTTGTATGTTATCTATGGTTTGATCCTTACTGCCTGATAATGATTAATGAGATTTACGTATACACCCTGTGTTCCCAGGCCAACTAAATCCAGTAACAACCTCTTGAGGCAAGGGTAGGGGCGCTCTGCCCTTGAGAGAGAAAGAAGCTGCGCCGTCCCTTTTCCTCCACAGGGCTCGGTAGTCCGTGTGAATTTATCTCATCTCGTCCATAATGCCTCGGACACTGAAGGCCGGGTCCAGGTCAATCTGAGTCTCGAGGCAGGCCCTCTAGGGCAGCAGTGTCCCTGGGAACAGCAGTCACCGGGAACCCCAGATGGACCTATCTGTCCTTCCCACACGTCTGGCCCAACAACTTGGCCTCACCTGTGTTCGGTCACACGCACAGCCAGCTATGAGGGTGCAGACACCGGGGTTTCTGTGGCCCGGGAGGGACTCCGGTGGAGAAGGTACGTGCACGTGACACAGCTCCAGCAACGGGGGTTTCCGAGGGAGCCCCGTCCCCTGCCCCCTGCTCCATCCGCCCACACAGGTCCCAGGAAAGGATCGGCTCTAAACAGTGAAGGCCATTTCTGAGGTTACTCCTGTCTTGTGCCTCAGTATGCTTTGTTCTGGTTCACTCCAAAAAACAAAAAACAAACAAACAAAGAAAAAAGCACCACGTGACAGGCCAGCACATTAGCGGGGGTGTCTCAGACTGTCTCAGTGGTTGCCCACCTGTCACATCTGTTCTCCAGGAAGGGCCTGCCACTCTGGGTTGGGGGCTCAGTACGGGCTATTGAATGAATGAAATGCAGGACAAACACGCAGAGGGAAAGCGAATTCATTCATTGGGAAGCTCTGCGCACCTGTAACGGTTGTCTACTGTGCCCCAGTCACCCGGGTTCCAGAAGCATCAGCGCCGTGCACTCCCACATGTGGGGCTACGAGCGGTCTGCCAGCATCCACTCAGCCTCGCCTAGAGGCTGCCATTCAGCGACTGAGTCCAGCACGTGTTGGAGCCCCAGGTGCACCCTGGGAGGAATAGTGCCTGACCTCCCCAGAGCAGCTGGGCATCCCTTTCTCGTGTCTCCAGACACCGGTCACACTGTGTTATGTCCACTTGCTGACCCCGAGGTTCCTACGGGCAAGGCCCAGCTCTAACGTCCCTTCACATCCCCGGTGCTCCATGTCCGTGTGGCACGGACGCAGCAGGTGCCCGGCACACACTGGGTGAATGTGTGGACGAGAGACTGATGACCACATCCTACCGAGTGCTTCCTACTGCGCAGCAGCTGACAGGGAGACAGGAAAGGAGAGGAGCCTGCCGCCATGGTTCTCAAACTCGAGTGCCAGTGGAAGACCCTGCGGGGCTTCTGAAGATGCAGAGTGCCGGCCTCCAGACGCAGCCTCTGAGTCTGCAGGTCTGGGGGGAGGCCTGGGGTCATGCATGCCTCAGCTCCCCTGGCATACTGATGCTCCAGGTCTAGAGGCCGCACGGAGAACTCCTGGTGTCCCAGGAAGAATTCACCACAGTCCTCTGAGGCCAGGGAGCTGGGCCACTGTGACCACGTGCTCACACAGAGGGAACAGGAAGAAAGGAGAAGAGAGACTATCCAGGCGGTGCATGACAGCCAGGTCTGCTGCGTTCCAAACCACTGGGTGGAGACAGTCCAGAAGGCGGCTCTTGAGGCTGGCTGGCTTCATCGCCATTTTCAGAGAGAACGGTGTCCATTCTAAGGAGCCGAATGATTTGCCAGAGGTCACACCACTCGTCAGCTGCACGTGAGCATTCTGCAGCACGTGCCGGAATGTCCCTTTCTGCGTCCATCGTGGGCTCCAACGGGGAACACCAGTTTCCACGGCAGTAAGATGAGTGAGGTGGTGTACGTTCATGAGAAGGCATGCTATGTGGTATTTCTTATAAAGAACTACAGCGACAGGCAACCACGCGATGAATTGTACCGATGCTGAGGGTGGAGTCGGGCCAGAGGGACACATTTGCCTAAGTCCAATCACACAAACGTCAGAGACAAAACTGATCTATCATGGTGGTCAGGAGAGTTACTTTGGGGGGATGAGAAAAGCAATTGGGGGCCCCCACCTACAGCAGCTTCTGGGGTGCTGCTGATATTCTACTTCTTGACATTGGTGGGGGTTACAAAGTAAGCTGTTTAATATTTTTGCATTTTTCACCCTGGCCTAGAGGCTTCGTTGGTTGGAGCACTGTCTCATAAACCAAAGGCTGCGAGTTTGATTCCCAGTCGGGGTGCAAACAGGAGCGAACTGATCGGTGTTTCTCCCTCACATCAATGTTTCTTTCTCTCCATCCCTCCCTCCCCTCCTCTCTAAAATCAATAAACATATCCTCAAGTAAGGGTTAAAAGTATGTGTGTATGTGTGTGGGCATGGCATTTTTCCACATTCAGACTTCAAACTACAGGGGTTTTTGTTTGGTGGGTTGGTTTTCAGGTGGCGGAGAGGAAGACGACAGCAATGGAGCTAAGCCCGCGCCAGGCCCCCGTGTCGGAGCAGGCACAGAGCCCCCCGAGGCAGCCAGGGAGGCGGCGGTGAGCTCCCCAAGGGGCAGAAAGGAGCAGGGCCCTCCAGGGGCTCACTCCAGACCCGGCGCACAAGCGTGACCAGGAGACTCTCACGTCACCTTCCACACGGGGTCCCTGACTGCGTCCTTTGTGAGAATCGTGGAGCTGGGACGCACCTGGGAGGCCATTAGACTTCAGAACCTTTTACAGCAACAGGTCTTCCAGCTTCTCAGATAAAGCAGCTCGGTGTTCATCTCAGCTGGGCGGGGGCTGGGTGGCGGGGGGCTGGGTGGCAGGGGCACATCTTGGGGCTGAACCTCCTCCTCTATAAAGATGTTTTCTCATCGGACCTGTAACCTTCCTTCCTCACCATTCAGGAAGACTTGGGTCTTGATTCCTAAGGCAACGAATTCCTTTCCTAAACCCCCTTGATCTGATACATTCTCACAAACTGCGAGGGACCCGAGGGACTCGGAAGTGTGGATGCCAAATCCATTCGTTGCTGGGAGACGTGGCGCTCCACACAGAGCAGCCCACCGCTGCCTGGGCCCTTGGCGACGTCGGGCTGGCCGGCCGCGACAGCCTCCGACGCGGTCCGTCGCCACCAGCGGCCGCGCGGCAGGACCAGAACCCACGCTTGCTCGCACGTCATAAACCCGGATCCCAGCGCAGGTGAAGGCAGTCGTAAATATGAAAGGCGCCCGAGCGGAATGGCCTTTGATTCTTTGTTGATCGCGGGCTAATTAAAGCCGAAGCGGCGCAGAGCTCAGCTCTTTAATGGGGGTTACCAGATGTGTCATTACGTGACCCTGCCCGGCAAGGAGTCCGCGCATAATAACTGTAATTTTTTACTTCGTGCAGCAGCCCTGCCACAGCCCAGGGTGTGTCTCCCGTTTGATTACAAGGCCCGCACGTTAAGGGGTGGGGGCGGGGGGAGGCTGGTTAACTACTGAGAGCTCTGAGCACTGAAACTATGATTAATATACGCCCTGCCCTCGAGTGAATTCCTGGGGGCCCTGCGCGCTGTGGTTACGCGCCGTGCCAAAGACACGTCCTCCCTGGAAGCGTAATTACTGACTTTTAAAAGTCACCTTTCATCCCGGCAAAGCCCAGCCCTGGCGCACGTTGGAGAGCCATTACAGATCCCAGTCGGAGCAGTAGCCCTGGCCACTCAGCCATCACCGGAGAACAGCAGGGCCCGGGAGCAGGGGCAGACGGCCTTGCGGGGCGGCCCCTCTGAAGTTGGGGTGCCACGGGGAGCCGTTTCCCGTGCAGTGGCCCTGAGTTGGCGGCCCGGGAGCTCCGAGCATCTGGAACTGGCCACACGTTCCTGTACGGTGGGTTTAGCGAGCACCGCACACACTTGGGCACACCTAACGCACAGTGTCCTCAGTGGCACCACCTACCAGCAGCAGCTCCCAACTGCTATCCGCCTACTCGGAGGCCTTGCCAGACTCACCTAAACCCCAGACTGGTTCCCCTTAGCTCTCTGCTTGATAGCTTTCTAAAGTGGGAAACCACTGTTCTGGCCTCCACCCGGGAACCTCACCACCCAGCACTTCTGTATTCGCTGAGTCCCCCAGCCTGCACTTCACCTTCCAGGCCTCCCTCCCTCTCCACAGTCAGCATGTACCACTCCACCTGCTGCCTCCTGGCCTGCACCCTCCCACCATCACCTTCCATCTCACCCCCTAGAACACAGGTGGCAAACACCAGGCCCGCGGGGCAAATCCAACCCTCCACCTTGTTTTAACCGGCCCAGCACCGTGTTTCTACCTGGTGACAGCACCAAGCTCTCACTTAACTGTTAAGGAGTAGTTACATTTACACAGTCCTAAATTACACTTGGCCCTTCCAAGGCAACCTCGAGGCTGATGTGGCCCCTGGTGAAAATGAGTTTGACACCCCTGTTTTAGGGCCTAAAACTAGGGTTCTCAACCGATGTCAGTGACACGCACACGCACCAGGGGACATTCAGCGATGTCTGGAGATGCTGTGTGGCTGTCACACTGGAGGTGGGATGGCCCTGCTCCCTGACAGAGGCCAGGGGTGTTGTGAGCACCCTGCAAGGCACACAGCAGTGCCCAGCACAAAGCCCCGTGAGCCCACACCATGAGCAGCGCCAGAGTGAGAGGCCCCGCCCTCCCACATCTCTCGTGAAACATGAACCTTAATGCGGAGCTGACATGCCCACAGCCCTTCCAAAGGCACTGCTCCTGGCACAGCGGCCCTGAGCCTCTCCCCTCCCAGTGCAGGTCCTCACGCCCTGGGTCTCGGGCTCTCGTAGACCCAAAACGGGGAATCAGTGTCGAGCTCCCCGTGAACCCTAAGCCTCAAATCCCACGGTTCCTGTCTCCACCATTGCCATAACATCAGCTGCCACATAAGGGCTGGTCACGTTGTGTCTCTTGGGACACGAGAAGGGACAAGTGCAGCAGGCCTGTGTTTAACAGACAATTGTTAACCTGCCAGCATTCAGTGGTTCAGTGTCACTTGGGAGAAGTGGAAATATGATTGCATTTGTCCGAGACTCTGAGTTTCCAAAGCCTCACCTCCCGTTTAGCTGTCCACCGCTTCTCTTTTTCTTCCCCGTGTGAAAACCATCCCCTCTTTCGGCGAGGCCCCGAGACCTGCGTGTTCTTCACATGCACTCCTCTCCCTGTGTGGGGCTGTGGGGGTGCGGGGGGGCCCAGGGTGGGTCTCTTCGTCTTCTTGGGCTCACACTGCAACAGTACAGACAAAACACTCCCAGAAATAACAGTCTCATTACAAGTACACAGGGCTGCCACCCACAGGTCTTCTGACCACCCTCCAGAAGTGAGAGCAATGCGGGAACATCTGCCTAGTGACATCTGCATCCCCTCTGGTTGGTAAACAGGCCAATGAATGAATGAGTGAATGAGCAAATGAATGAATGACTGGATGAATGTACAAATGAATGAATGAATGCTCAAATGAATGAATGAATGAATGAATGAACAAAGGAACAGATGAATGAATGAATGTAGAAATGAATGAATGAATGTATACATGAATAAATGAATAAAAGCATGTGCAAATGAATGAATGAATGCATGGTGCACATCACAGACACACCAGCGCAGCCTTGACAGTTCACACCGGCCATGAAGACGTCCTCACCAACTGAGTCAGTCACTCGTTTGCCACAGGGATGCGGTGAGGCCATGAGGACAGAGCGTGAGCCCAAATCCCCTGTTTCGACTCTGACGTGAGGGTCTGGGCTGTGAAGGTCGTACGTTCTGTGGCAGAGTCGCGTGACAGTGCCAAGTAGCTTTGATTTTTAAGTGGAAGCTTCAAGTGTAGCTGGAACCCAGGTGCTTTGGCTGATGTGGACTTGAAGTCTGATTTCTTCTAAGATATAACTCACACTTCTCTCATATTTCTTCTGAGTCTGGTCAGGCCATCTGACGGGTCTGGCTCCTGGAGAGGAACGGTCGAACCTGTGGAGTTTGAGTACCAGCCAGCCACAACCTCTCGTGCGTTCGCCTGTCTCATCGCGAGAAAACCCATCGGCAAGCTGAGGGTTAAGCAGCTTCCCTGTCCTGTTTGCCCTGAACTTGCCCAGTGAAATTGCACCAGCGCGGGTCCCCGTAATTACCTAATTGTTAGTGTTGTGCCTTTGCGTAATTTATGATGTAGCATTCAAGTCTGACCCTGGTTTGAAATGAAGTGTGATGCTGCTGACATCCCAGCTCAAATTAGTAGGTAAGCACCCAATTAACGGCTGCACTTCTGAGCCTTCATTTCCACCTGACCACACTGCTACGCTCGTCAGTTCTCCATGCCTCTCACCTTCCCCGCTGCTAAGAAGCATTTTCTTCTGCTGTCCGTGCTCTCCGTGACCACTGCCTTTCATGTGGCTGCCCAGGGCCCCGAGGTCGGCTCGATGGACCCCTGCCTCCCAGTTCTAGAGCAGCGACCTCTGCGGAATGCCCCGCTTCCGTGGGTGGCTGCTGTCTGGCCCTGGATGCCCCCAGAGGAGGAGGGAGCCCCTGGCTGTTTAGACCATGGAGTCAGTGAATGCTCTCTGGTAACGGACATCACCGAAATCACCACCACCAAGCTAACTCCTGGGAAAGTAGGGGTGAAGCAACACCAGGAGGGGGAAAATCGGGCCTGTCTCCCATTTCACACCCCTTTCATGCTTCTCGTCCTGCCTCGGGGACAGCACTGCCCGTCCCCCCACCTGTTGGCAGCTCCGCTTGCACAGCAGCAGCTGAGCATCACTGTCAGAATGTTTTCAGAGACTTGACGTGTCATTACTTTGACCTCGGCACTGTATGTAAGAGACACTATGTGGACGCATGAATGAGCGTCTTCACGGGCAAGAGACCTGCTAATCACCCCATGTGGGTGCTGTCTCTGTGCCTGACCTGCGACTCCGGCCTTCCGGTCTCAGTCCTCCCAGGGACCGGCCTCACTGGGCATGTGGATTCCTAGGTACCTGAGCCCTCCCAGCCGCACCCCCTACAGGCGGATTCCTGCGCAGGGATTGAGGCACACGGGATGGAGATAACTCCCCGAGTGTGATTTAGGTCATCCTAGAGCCCGACGCTGGAGGGAAAGGGGCACTTCGAGGACAGAGCCCACCCCTTCGCCACCCTCGCACCTGGCAGCTTCCCCCATCTCTCCATCCAGCTGCTTCCCCCAAGTCCCAGCACCCCCACTTCTGCCTCCCGTTGCCCTGTGTTGGCTGGACCCACGAGCATGTAAGATCGAAACACATCCCTTAAAGCCACGGTCACAGATGGCAGGGGAGTGGACAGTCTCAGGGGGCATGGCACCACGGGCCCCGCTCCTCCAGCGCAGGTTCAGTGAGCAGGGGCTCCGAAGGGGGAGGGCAATCTCACCTGAACTGCCCCTTAATCCTGGGGGTTCTTAGACCACCGGGCTGGCAAGAGGAAGTGCGTTTTTCTCGGCGGCATGGTCCGCAGGCCTTCCTCAACCCACTGTGTCTTGATATCCATGAGTGCGCACGAACCTGAGAGGACGAGTCTGGAGCCGGGAGCCCACTCCTCTTGTCTTCCCTCAGTCCCACCATCGGAGGAAGTTTCCTCCCCACTGGAGCTCCGAAGAGGATAGAATGAACCCAAGAGTGTTCGTCCAGCCGTCCGCATGGACGGATTGCCGTCTGCGCCACTCCAGCTGGACGTGAAGCTCCTTCCTGGATTTTTCTTGCCAAGCGCACAGCACAAGCTCGCCCTCATCCTGGACAAACGGGGCCGTGCACTTTTCCCACCTTGCCGGCCGCCAGCCTGCTCCCCGTTTGGGACACTCCTCCCTCTGCACCTGCCCCCTGTCTCCCACACTGACGCTCCTCACCGCAGCTCTGGCCCCTGGGCCGGCCTTGGAACCCAGCCTGAGCTTGGCCTGCGTTTCACCTGTGTCGTTCCTGGGACAGCGGCAGCCCAGGCCTCTCCAACAACACGGCACCCTGGAGGAGCCGTTCCTTTGGGAGTAGGGTTCCCTGCAGGGGCGTGGCCTCTACTATAATTAGGAGGTGGACACCCTTTATCCGACACACTTTCATTGGCCTGGCCGAAGAACGAACGCCATCTCTTCAGGCTTGGAGTCTTCATCTAGGAATTCAAAAGACTGTTTCACTGTGACAAGAGTTCTCCACATTCACATTCTCTTCAGAGAAAGTTACATGTGGTCTTAATGAGACAGCCCTGGCTGGTGTGGCTCAGTGGATTTAGCACCAGCCTGTGAACCAGAGGGTCGCTGCTTCAATTCCCAGTCAGGGCAGAATCCTGGGTTGTAGACCATGTTCCCCAGTAGGGGGCGTTTGAGAGGCAACCACACACTGATGTTTCTCTCCCTCTCTTTGTCCCTCCCTTCTCCCCTCTAAAAATAAATAAATAAAATCTTTAAGAAAAATTTCGGCAAGTGTAAATAGATGAACAATTCCTATTAAAAGGAAGAGGATGCCAGACTGAATTTGCAAACAATCCCAAGACCCACCATCATGCCAGCTATAAAAGAAGAACCTCAAATGTGAAGCCACGTATATAGGTTCAAAGGAAAGGCTGGAAAAAGACACATCATGCAAACTAAGCATAAGGAAGTAGGAGTGGTATCAAAGAAATAGTATCAAAGAAGATAAACTTCAAAGTAAGGCCGGAAAGAGGAACATTTCACACAGTGATCAATGAGCCTGTCCATCAGGGAAGTATAAGAATTCTAAAGAAGTAGGCGCCTAACCACCGAGTCTCAAAATACACCGAGTGGAAACTGGGACCCGCCGTCCTAGCAGGAGACCGGAGCAGCAAGCACACACGTCACCCGAACACGAGGAGCACACTGAGGAAGGGCGGTGCGAACACCTGCCAGGCAGGCCACGGCTGCCGAGCCCTCAGAACAGACCTTTGCAGCGCTGCACGGCCTCGGAACCCCTGCCTCACCAGGCATCACAGCGGCCCTCGGTATCCACGGATCCCCATCTGTGGATCTGCCCAACCACAGATCAAAGTTATTTTTTAAAAAAGTTAAGTTGTTGCTAAGGTGTATTGCACGGTCACACCTATGAAGGTCGTTGTCCGTACTGAACACGTAGAAACGGTTTTTCCTTGTCGTTATCCCTAAATGATCCAGTGCCACAAGTATTTACAAAGCATTTGCATTGTATTAGGTATTGTAAATAGTATGGAGATCATTTAAAATACACGGGAGGGCGTGTGTAGGTTATAATGCAAACACTACAGTATTTTACCAAAGGGACGTGAGCATCTTCAGGTCTCAGTAACCAGGGAGGGTCTTGGATCCAATGCCTGGCAGATACCTAGGGTCTATATTGCTTTCGTCAGCAGACCAAAGGGGAGGGACCAGGTACGCCAGGTGTGCGAGGCTTGGGACAACGCACAGGGGGGAAAGCATGTGGATCTTGTAACCACGACACGGCCTCACAGGTACGGCAGCGACAGACGAGCTGTGACTCCTTCCATGAGAACACCACCACCAGCTTTCTCTAGAAGGTGTTTTATTAGATGGAAAGTTCCTTGAAAACAAGAGCTGGGCCGATTCCTCCACGTAGCGCTCTCTCGCCAAGCCTGGGGCGGAGCCTCCCGCATTAGAGAAACATTGCAAACATCAGTTCACAGACAGAAATAATAAATAATCCCCTTCTTTTCTCAAGGGGGCGAGAACCCTTGGGCCACACCTCCGTGTACATTCAGAGGGACGACGCGGTTGTGCACGAATTCTTCCGTCGCGACAGTTAAAGCCAAGCCAAGCAAAACCCGCTGGGCCGCCGGCACCTCCTGCTGAAGGAGCTCTACAGGAGTGCTGCTGAAGAGCAGCATACGCTTCTGGTGGCGGTAAGGCACACTGTGCTGAAGAGCGAGGAAGGATGGAACTGCTGAGTGTTCGTGCACATGAAGTCTTCTTGCATACAAAGTCCATCTCTGATGTGGCCTGAATCTTTCCCAAACGTGACAGCCTCTTCCAGGACCTCTTCCGCGTGGGCTGGGAGGGAGAGGGCTCAGCCTTGCCCCTAGGCCACCTGCCACCCCAGCCGGGTCCAGAGGCCGGGGGTAGGATGCCGACACTTTGTTTGGAAAGTGCTGTGAGTTAGAAAAGAAGGGAGGGCGGGACTCTGGGGGAGGCAGCGCCCTGTGCCCCAACAGCCCCCGAGGCACTGGGAGCCACAGAGCGGAGGCCTGGCACTCGGCAGACGTGGTTACTTAGCCATGGGACTTCCCTGCGCAAAGAGCGGTCCAGGAAAGCAAGAAGGCGAGGGGCAGGGGTCTGTGCCAGCCCGGCTCTCTCCCATCTCCCATTTCCAGGGCTCCAGCCACTGCTCAGCACTTCTTAGCTGCAGCGCCCTCTAGTGGCCTGTCTTCGATCCAGATGCTGCACCCTATGGGTGGTCTTCACCCAGAGCCGAGAAAGGAGGGGGACTTCTAGGGGTGGGCGATTCAGAGAGAGGAAGAAGAAGGCACTGAGGGCTTCGGGGAACATGCCGGAGCTTCAGCCCCAGTCTGCCACCATGCCCGCTAGTCCCAGGGACCAGTGGGGACAGGGCACCAGGATGGGACAGCAAAGCAAGGCTGTCCCTGTGGTTTGCAGGTCAGGGAAGCTGGGATGGAGTGTGGACGCAAGAACCAGTGGTGGCTTCCGAGAAACGACCTGGGTTTCTGAACAGAACTTCAGCCTTATAATCAGAGAAATCTCGGTCTTTGTAGCTGTGCGACTTTGGGCAAATCACTTAGCCTCTCTGAGTGAAGCTCCTTCAATGGGGATACAGGCAAGCGGTGTAAACAGATATCACGCCAATTCAGCACTTGGCCCGGCATGAGGCTCTGGCCCCCCGGCAAACGTGTGTGCTCAGAGAGTGCGGGTCAAAACCCAGTGGGCCTCATGTCGCTTAGTGAACATTCGTTGGCGGGTCATTGCCTGGTAAACCAGAAGCGTGAAAGCAATGTCTCCACACTCAAAGCACATGGCACTGCCTATAAACGGCATGAAGCCCCCAGTGAACGCACACAGGTATGTCTGGAACGCCTTGGTCCCCCCTTGCTGGTCCCTGGGAGTTCCTCCGACGACACCCATCAGCTGCAAAAAGGCCTCAGAAACTCAGGGTGAGGACAAGCGGCCTTCTTCCTTCCCATTTTGCAAGGACAAATGTGACAGAAATGGAGGACCTACGTGGGTGTTGAAGCAGCCTGTGTGACAGCGAAAACCTTCAGCCCAGCCGTGAAGGACAGGCTTTATGACCACACCTCCCCCCATACAGATGAGCCCTCAAATCAGCGTGGGAGCCACGCAGCGTCGGGCGCCGAGGAGAGAGCGCCGCCAACGGCCCTGCCGCAGGGCATCCATCACCATAAGTGCCCAGGAACCACGTCTCTGATGCCTCTTCATTGGGCCACCGGCAAATGAGGCACTGGATTAGGGTGACACGGGCCTGGCGCGGCCGAGCTCGGCCGGCATAATTAATTGGAACCTCGCCGGCTTGACAAATTGGGGGTGATGAATCTGCTGGGCATGAATAGGGAAAAATGCATAATCAGTCAAAGATTTCGTTAGGACAGCTTCCGTCGACTCCCTGCCACCGCCGAGTCCATTAAGGCGAGGCGGCGTCCCTTCCAAACGAGGCGATGTCCTTCGTGCGCTCAATTTATATCTGTTTCTCCGGGATTTATGGAGAAGTCAGCGCAGACGCACTTCCCTGTGCCGGGAGAGGCGGTCTGTCTCGCGCGCTGGAAAAACAACTTGTGTCCGGCGTCCTCTAGTTCAGTCGGACATCCGCGCCGACGGATTTTGGGGGGGTTCCATTATTAATTCTTCACGGCATTTTAATAGCGCCTGAACCCAGCAGGATGCTCCGCCTCTGGGGGGATGATTTAATGTCCGATAGAAAAAGAACGCAAACTTTCTAGTCTCTCCCCGGTGCTCAGATCACCGGCTGCAGGCGGGGGCAGATTCGGGGGTGGGTGGGTGTGGTCCGCTTCCTCCCTAACCGGCAGGAGGGATCGTCTTCTAGCTCCTCCTACCACCCAGGCGGATGGACTTGTGATGTGAAAAGTATCAGTTAGGTGATTATCCAGCTAATGTGACACACGATAAAAAAAAAATCAAACAAGATAAATCGGCCCCCCCCATAAAAAAGAAAAATCCTCTTCTGAATTATCGACGGGATTCACTAGAAGGTCACGCCCGGGCAAGACGGAGCTTCCCAGAAGAAAGAGGGGGCGGGCAGCGGGCTCCCGCCGCCTGACCTGCAGGTGCTAATTAGGGCCTGGCCCTTCCATCTCTGGGACCTTTGAACGTTTAATGTGCCCGAGGCCCTGCTTTCCCTTTCCACGGAGTGACAAAGCGACTCTCTTTGTTGGCGCTCACCCGCTGGAAACCAGACGCCGCCCACAGCTTTCACCGCCCGAGGCTCGCTTGCAGGCCCGGATGGCGGATGGCGGTCTCCACCTCTCTCAACCTGCCCGCGGTCCCTTTCCGCCGGTCACAGAATGAAACGCTAACCCCGCACTTCGATGACAAGGTCATCAATGCCAACACCTCCTGGGCGGTCCCACGGATGACCTGCCACCAACAATGGCTTTGCCCACTGAGGCACGCCCTTTGGGGCACCCACGGGTGCCGGCCATCTGTACGTGCCCAGGTGGGAGCCCCTCGAGATCAGTGGCCTGCAGCCCACTCGTGAAGTGCGCCGCAGTCTTCCGTGGGGCGAGAGGGGGTGGGACCAGAGGGGAGAGGGCACCAGGTGCACTGTGAACAGGGGTGAGGCACAAGGACAACGACCAGAACCCTGGGTTCCCGCTCTGTCCCTTTTCCTGCCAATTCACTCCAGAACACACGGCCTATTAAAAAAAAAAAAAAAAAAACGTATCTGTGAAACTCACTAAATACCACTTTGGAAATGGGCTCGGCCGTCCTGTAATTTGAATCACACCTGAGCTTCCCGTGGCACGGTGCCTTTCTCACCGGTCACAAAAACTTCTCACGCTCAGTGACAGTGAAAAACCACCAAGTGCGGGGAAGGGGCCTGATTTCCCCTTCGTGGTCTTTTTGTTTTAAAAGAGTGTAGTCTTTTTCAAAGGACGCAGACAGGGCCACAGGCAGAGGGGCTATATTCCTGGGAGAGAGGCCCCTCGGGACAGCCCTGGAGAGATAGCTAGCAGAGGGCAGGGCGTTCTGCTGGAGGCCCCAGAACCCACACTTGGAACGAACAAGGCAGACTGGGCACACTGGAGCCAAAACTTTACTTCCACCCCTTTTCAAAATCTCTCTTTTTAAAAGAAACGTGATAGTGTTGCTGCCGGGTTGCAATCTTTTGATGATGCAATAATCTTTTTCCTTTGGTTTTTGCCTAAACAAGTCCCACCTCCCCGCCGTTACGCGATAGGAAACACTTCCCACGTGATAGGGATTTTCGTTTTTAGTTAATGGGACTTCGTGTGTTATCTCGAGTGGCCCCTCTCAGCAACACAGAGCAAGAACTGATGTTCACGACGGGCCCCACACACTGGAGGCCTAGGTGGCTGCAGGGACTCCGACCCAAGGGCCTGGGGTCGGGGGCAAGCGGGAGAAAGCCTCCCCAGGATCTCCACACGGCAACGCCCCACCACCCTGTGCCCCTTGCCCCTTCCCAGAGACCCTTCGCGGGTTTCTGGTTTGGGTGATGAGCCGTGCCCGCCGACTCCCCCACTGCCCTGGCTGACACAGATGTGTCTCTCTCTGTCTCTCTGAAATCAATAAAGTTAAAAAAAAAAAAAAAGACTGGGCCTGCCTCGTGGAAAGCCACTCATACACGACTGCCCTAATGGCAGGGCCACCCCAGCCACCACACAAAGGCGCATCCCAGGCCCCCGCTGTGCCAGGTGTGGTCCTGGGCTCAGCCAGGTCAGGCCTGCTTGAGAACTTGCTAGAAATGAAGAGACCCAAGCCCACTCCAGGCTTAGTGGGTCAAGCACCTGCGTTTTCACGAGATCCCCAGAGGACCTGCATGCACAGGAAATGAGAGGAGCACCCCACCGGTGGTGGCCTTCCTGCCCAGGGCAGGAGGGGGCCCACCGGTCACACTGCGGATCAGCTGTGTGAGGGCAGCCTCCCTCCCCGAAGCCGGCCACTCTGTCAAGAAGGAGCGCTGGACCAGGTGCCGGCAGGGCCGTTCCCTGGCCGTTTGATCCTGGCCGAGTTGCAGGGACCCGGTGATTCACAGGACTGAGCACCCAACCTCAGATTATAAATCCTCAAGGGGTCCTGTCCGCTGCCCAGCACACCAAATAAGTATGTCCATTAAATACGTGCGGCAGGTTTCCGCGGCCCCTGCCACCCGGAAGGCCGGCAGGCGCCACCTGCCCAGCACGAGGGAGACTGCACTGAAGTCGAGCACCTTTCATCTTCCCAAGACCTGATTTCCGGCGAAACAGGAATGACCGCCCATCCCAGGGGGCGGGGGGCGTTTACGAGATGGGAGTTCTGAGGCAGAGGGAGAATGCAGACGCTCACTCACTCATCCCTTTTTTCAGGGACTGTGTTCTGACCCAAGACTGAACTCGCTCCAGTGGGCAGTTTGCTTCTCCGTATCTGGGCGAGGGGTTGGGGACTGTGCAGGGCCGCCGTCCTGGACCCACTCTGTCCCTCGGATACTAGGTGTCTTTTCAAGTGGTTTAAGTTGACTTGAGGGGGGATGAGCAAGGGAGACCTGAGAATTCAAGGGAAGAAGGCAGCCATTATCATCTGTCCAACAAGGCTCGAATTCTGGCTGTGACTTCGCACCCTGGGGGGCCTGCCCAAGACGCAGGTCCTTGGGCACCTGAATTGCACCTTCTGAAAGGTGGGGGTCACATGCACCTTGTGGGCTCGTTCGAAGAAATGAGGACAACGTCATTTCACATCATGGGTATTCCACAGGAGAAGACGTCCTGTGCCTGTTCGTGCCGCCAGGGGTCTCCTGGACATGCAACACGCCAAGCTTTGGGATGGTGCTTGGCCCCCAGTGTCCTCACAAGGACCAAACAGCCAACGACGGCGGACGCCTCAGCACGCTGCCTGCCTGTCATCCGCACGCACAGTCCTAGGCACTGTGACCATCTTTGGAAGCAAACAGGTGCCTTCACACTCAGGGACAGGCGGCTCTGGGACCCTGAGCCAGATGACTGATCGTTAAGCCACCTCGCTGTCAAATTCCCTCAATGTCTTCGACCAAAACAGTAGGATTGTCTGGAAGATACACGGAAAAATGCTCCCCAGTATTTTTCCTCTTATTCCCCCAATCCACGCTCTGCTCGGTGATACCCTCAGTCTCCCCCTTTCATTTCCTTCCTGTTCCAGGTCTCCCCCCGAAATCCTTGTTCTTCTTCCTTTTTTAAGGCAGTGTGGATTTTAAAGCTGTTGACCAAATGCTGTGTCTGATAAAGTATTTCTAATGGATGTGGCCAGAGCAAGACGTGCTTTTAAAATGTTGACCGATCAATGTTCGCCATTTCGCTTTATACCGATAGTTCATTCATCGAGGCTGAAAATGAGCTGAAAGTTTCAAAATGCTGGTTTGGAGAAAAGTCTGACAGGATTCTTTTATAAGAAACAATGACCTATGTCAAGAATAAGGAATATTTACTTAATCATTAGTTCAAGCAGCGCCTTGATTGGGGAAAATGGAGCCTTCTGGGACCTCGAGTCTTCCTGCGCCTTTGCTGTTGGTTTAAAGACGCCCTTAAATGCCTCAGCGAAAATAAATCACAGAAATGTGAAATACGGCTTTGGATTTTCATTTGCGCATTTTTAATTCTTGAGTAGTCCAAGAGTGCCATGCCGTGCTGCATATGCCCACAGCTGAAGCAGAAGATTTAATTCTCTCTTGGAGGTATGGCATTCATATTGCTGTTTTAAAAACTGAGTGTTTGGGCATCCGATAGCTGCTGTGTCTGTTAACATTCCCATTGACATCTGCTACTTCTGCGACTCTTCGGTTATCGTCAGAGGTATCAAAATAGTGCCTTGCTACAGAAGCCACATGATGTGATCGCCCCCCTGGCTTGCAAAGTAAACTGGAGAGGGAAATCATGCTGGTGCCGCCGTAAGTTTCGGTTCAAGTGCAAGGGGAAAACCTATCTGGGATTCAACGGAAAAACTGAACAGTACCCTAAACAAACTGAATTTTAAAAAGGAATACTGCCCCCACTCCCACTGAAATTTGAAATGAGGGCACTCATGTGTAAGGTTTATTTTGATTCAAGTTCTATTGTTTTCACTGTACACTTTACGCGCTGTTAAAAATGGTGTGGCCGTACAGATTCTGTATTAAGAGGCACAGCAAGAGACTCTGCCCCAGAAACCAGACTTCGGAGTCATCGTTTAAAGAAGTAACCACAGTGCATGGAGAGGAAGATAATCTCTTTTGTATTATCTGTTATTATCTGGGAAAACTGGAGACGATTCATAAGCCTGACAAAAGAGAGCCGGTAAGTAAAACGCAGACACAAGTCGGAACAGAACGGCACAGCGCCACCCACAGGTAGCCACGTGGAACAGTTTCCCTGCGCAAAGTGCCCCCGAAGGACAGAATATGAAATGATGCATTCTCTGCGGCTGGGACTCTATGAAATTACGATCGGGGGTGAAAAAAAAATACATGACTCAATAGCGGAATAGCTTGTGCATGGGGTCACACAGGCCCAGGCCTGAGCGCCGGCTGGGCTGCCTAAGAATCGTGACCTTGGACGATTCCTCCACACTTTCTGAGCCGACAGAGCACACCTTAGCGACCTCTAGTGGACACAAATCACAAAGCACTGCTCCAGTTTGGAACATTTGAGGGGATGATGGGTTAATCCCACCCCGCAGCACACGCCTGCCCACTTCCTGTTCGAATCCTTTATTCCGAGAAAGGACGGCCAAGCAGGGGCCACCCTGCAGCCACGGTCATGCTGTAAGAGAAACTGCTTAGTGGTCCTAGTGCCGTGTGCACTCAGCATGAATGACTACAGCTCCCCTGGGTCCCAGGGGCCTGGCAGGTCCCTCCGAGGGGGACTGTCTAGCCCCCTTACTTGGGTAGAAGAGCACCCCAAAGCATCAATAGGTTTGACATCACACGATGATTCCAGCAACGTCACATTCCAAGTGCAAGGCCGGCCAGCTTGAGGCAGTCTGCTGCCGTGTTTTCTGCAAAATTTAATACTGACGGTGTCTAGCCAGCCATGGGGAGGTGTTTTATTACTGGGCATTGAAAAGAATTAGTTGGCAACCCAGAAAACTGACATATAAGATCCTTTTAATCACCGATATGGCTTTCAATTATGCAGCGTAAACTTATTCACCTTTTTACTGCTGAGCCCTGATTTACGTACGGGATTTATCTGCATGACCGTCACGAGCAGGGGTAGACAGTGCACTATCTGAGGTGTCGGCATTGGCGATGGAGAGCTGCTCCTTCCATCCTGGAGGCTTAAGTGGCGATGGCAGCCTCCTGCTGCACCTCTCGAGATTCATTTTTTACCTGCCGCCGCTCAATCACGGTCACGACTTTGTAACCGCACACCTGAGCACGGCCTCGACCCAGCAGGACCCCAACCCAGCTCCTCCGGCTCCCTCTCCAGAACATTCTCCACGCTCCCAGCAGCTGTGCTCCTCACTGCTCCATCCCCTGGCCCATGTGTTTTCTGTCTTAATGGAACTGCCACGCCTGCCCACAGCCACCCCCACACACCCACAGCCCTGTACACGCTCACACAGCCCCTCACACGTTACCGTTAAACACCCCCACACAATCCCATACACATACCCACAACCCTTGCGCACTCACACCCAAACTCCTCCACAACATCTCCCACAGCACACACCCACAATTACCACAGTCCCTACACACCTATAAACCCCCCAAAACCTAACATGCACTCACAACCCCCTTCACATATACGGTGCACGCAACATTTCCACGCTCACTCACACAACACACTCACGCACATGCCCCTACTCTGCCTGTGGAACCTCTCCGGAGACCAGGTTTTGGTGGTGGGGACCCCAGAGCTCATTCCTCACGCGCTCCCAGCATCCACTGAACCTCAGGGAACCGAGGGCCACAGGGAGTGAGCAGCAGAGTTCTGCTGTCAACAACATACCTGTGTGTCTAGGGCTGAAAGCACAGGTGTGCACCTGTACCACCTTCAAAACGACAAACATCCAGAAAACAGGTCTTAAATGACATGACACATGAGACAGAGAGGGGGCACCCCAAGAGTCATCAGAAACAAGCTCTCTATTCTGACACTCTGTGCAGTGCTGGCCCAGAGCAGAGAGGTGGCCGAGGGCAGAGCCAGCAAGGGGGCTGCCGAGGGATGCTCCGGGAGTAAGGGGGTGGCCATCCACATCCTAGAGCCGAAAATGCATGTCTCCTGGGGTCACTTTCTATGCTAAGCAAGGAAATCGAGTGCTGCCTTTATAGGAAGAGGTACAAATGTGAGGCCAAGCGCCCACTGTAGAGCCTGGGGTCGGGAAGAACAAGTGGAAGGCCTGGCTTTCCTGCCATTTGCTCGCTCTCTGCATGGGCACAGGCAGGGTCCCTGCCTCCCTTCCAACAGGTCCTGATTCAGGTCCCCCGATTACTGATGGCGGAAACTCTCAGACTCTGTGTGTCACCTTCGGCAAAATGACGCTAAAATCTCCCAGAGTTGCTGTGCGGGTTAAAGGAGAGGCAGCCTGTGGAGGCCCCTAGGACAAGCCGTCCCCCTCAGAGGGGACCCAGCGGGCTGCCTGGTTCTTGCTGCTCTGCTACGGTGGGTGCAGGCACCTGCACCATCAACCCCCGCTGTTGCCTCAGCACATGCACCAAGACTGCTGGAGACCGGGCCACCATGGTGGGCCCGCACGCTTTCCTCTAGTCAAGGACAGGCAGGCCCATTCCACGCCATTTGTACGGGACACCGCCCTCCTAGCTCCCCACTCGGGTTCTGACCCAGCGTGTCCCAGCTGGCCGGCCCGTGATGCAGGCTTTCACCACAAGGGTCCCGACGCACCCAGCAGGGAACCGGGACCCACGTCCTCCCCTGGACCAGGGCGGGTAATCAGAAAAACTGAAGGAGACCCTAAAGGGAGAAGCCTACCCCGGAGAGTGGGTCCCACCACCCCTGGCTGGCAGTGCCACCTCCAGAGGCCTCAGAAGCCGGCCCAGTGACCTCACCACACTCAGGCCCACCCTCCGTCGTTACTCAGAGAACCTCGGTGACTTGGCGAATACCAATCCCTGCCCCGTCCTCCCAGCACCGCGCAGCCAAATGAAGCCACCTCCGTGGCACTGTGACAAGGGAAAGCCCGCGGCACTAAACAATGACATATGTGCTAAGTCCCCGAAGAAGTTCATTACCTGAAGGACACATTACCCCCTTGCCTTCCCATGAGTCAGCAGTCAGGAGCCCTTCCTAATTGGTCGAAAGCCTGGTATGAAATATTAGGGTGCCACAGCATGTGATGACACAGCTGTGTTCCTGAGGGGACAGCCGAGACGGATCTCTGCGCCGGCGAGACAGGTGGGGGCCCAGGGAGCAGGTGGACCCGGGCTGTAAATATACTGCAACTTAAAAAATAATGGGGAGCTGCTTCTCCCGCAGCTTTCTGGTGCTTCCCTGCTAATTAAATATTGAAACCACGAGAGGAGAAACAATGCCGTGCGGCTCTTCGGATCGGGGGCGTAGATGTAAATATTTTGTGCCGTTGACTGCAATTCATTTGAAAAACACGCGCCTGGTCTGGGAGCGCCAAGTCGTGGGCACAGGAGCTGAGAAGGAGGCAGATTTAAGGGGAATATTAGCAGCTGACAGTGGCATCCATTTCTCTGCAGGCCGTGAGGGGGTATGAGGTTCTGCGACCCGAGCCAGCGTTCTCCGAGGCTAGAAAACCGATGGGCCCTTTAAACAAAACCGTAGATTCCCGGCCATGAGGACCGCCTCCAAAGTCACATCCCGCAGAGCAGAGAGGCTGCTGCCAAACTCAGGAAATCGTTGGGGACTCTCGTGATTCACACCGCAGAGCGGCGGTTGCATCATTTACGGTCCCCATTTGCCCGGCTGGCGGTGCAGAGACACTGGGACCTGGCGGGCGCCGATGCAGGATCCAGGCTGTGCAGCGGGACGATCTGGAGTCTGTACAACTGGGCAAGACGCTTCTGGGACCACAAGGGTCCCGGGCACCGGCGTCGGCTGGCCGAATGCCCACCAGGACTGACTGTTCTCCTGACCAGGGTCTGACAGTGCTGTCTACTTAACCGCTTGCCAGCTGCCCCAGCCCTGCCACAGACAAACCAACTCTCACGTCCCCAGTCCTTCTGCAATGGCACCACGTCTACGCCCATGGTTTCAAGTGACAGAGTGGGCGGTTTTGCTGCAGGATGCAAGGAACACTGAGTCCTCTTCCCCCTGGACGGATGGGCTAGTTATTGAACGGTTACTGGTGGAGGGGCCCGGGGCCAGCGCCTCTTCTGCCTAGTAGTCCTGCCCACCCCCCAACTGTGTGGGTTCCACCTGCAGCCAGCGGATGCTGGAGGAAGGCGGGGCTCCCAACCCCTCTCGCTCGCTCACATCGACCCCGACACTGCTTCAACGGTAACCTCGCCTGTGTGCATAATCGCCAACTCCAGGCACGGAATTCTTATGTCACTGGAAAAACTTTTGTTTCAGTCCCATGGAGGTTTTCACGGCTCACATGCTCCACCAGGTGCGGGAGGGTGAATTGTAATCATGATGATTATCAGAGAATAAGTTTTCAGGGCTTTTTTCTACCACAGGCCGCCGAAGCACTGAAAGATCTCACTGGAATTACAAAAAGGAGTGTGCGACACACTTTACACAGGAAGAACACACCCCTTTCTTTCCAGAGGGTGAGAATGCAAACTCTGAACGCTGGGGCTCTCCTGTTTGTTTCTGATGCTGTGTCTCCCCTCCACCGCTGTGCCCTGAGCCCTTGAGATATTCCCGCCTGGACAGGGCCGGCCCAGAGGTCCAGCGAGCGGTCGGCAGGAACCCCGCCTGGATCCCCCAGGCCCCCGCTTGATGCTTGATCCGGGCTGCCCTGCCCAGCACGCGGGCTGAGAGCCAGAACCTCCACGGGGTGCTTAGCAGCAGATCAAAAGGTCCTGCTCCCACCTCTGTGAGCCCAGTCATCTGATTTTTGGCCCAAAGTAAATCGTATCAAACATTTTATTGGGGAGCAGGCACTAGTTAGCGTTCTTCCCAAGACCTGTGTGGACCGATCTAACAGCTGTCTCGGTGCTTCAGGCACTCTCTGCAGAGATTACGGCCTTTGGGTGCCAGGGAGCACGTGTGGGAGTGGGGCAAGGGCTGACCCCAGAGGGAGGGGGAGGCAGCAGCTGGCACGCACTGAGCCAGCTCCAGATACCCAGAGGGAACGGTGGGACAAGGTGGTTCCCCTGGGTGGCCTCAGGGTCAGTGCTAGGAGGGCTCCAGGGTTCGAGGCTCCAGAGGCAGAGCCCCTGGGCTCACAGAGTTAGGCAACGCTGTGGGGAGCAGAAAGAAAGACCAAGAGCAAACAGAGGGCCCCACGCGGTCTCCAGAGGCAGCACTCAAAGGCCCAGAAGTCCTCCTTACCGAAAAACCACCGAGGCAGGCTGGGGGCAGACGGAGTGAGGGCGGGCCGCCCTGCTCTGTTCTAGCTCACGTTACTAAGAGCGCCCTTGTCCCTGAGGAAGGGGCTGTCCTGAGAAGAAAGGGTCCCGCAGCTGTGCCTGGACAAAGAAGGCACAAGGGTCATTAAGCATGGTCAAGGAGATTCTAACCCACAGCCCCAGTGAGCTTGGCCTCCCCAAAACGGTGACTCTGAATACAGGGCCTCAGGAGGAAATGGAGGGGTCCAGGGCCGCCCCCAGACCAGATGGCACAGAGTCCCCAGCAGTGCGGCACAGGCGCCGGTGTGTTTCAACCTTCCGGGTGATTCTAACATACACCCAGGGCAAGAAGTGCAGGCCATACAGAATCCTCGGTGGAAGCCGAGAAAGAAGAAAGAATAAGGAAAGAAGACTCCAGAAGCACACAGAGGCCCCTGCCTAGAACTTTCTGCCTCAGGAGACACCCGGCCCCTGGCTTCTCACTGGGGAACAAAGAGCGTGTGCCGAGCCAGTCAACTCTGGACAGACGCCAGCAGCGCACCCTGAAGCCTCCCTCCCGAGAACGGGTCTGGAATGCCCTGGCCGCACCATCTCCTCTGCGAGTTTCCACACGCCCTCCAGGGTGTTTAACGCCTGCCTCCTCCACCCCAACATAAAAACCAGAACCTAAGGGGACAGCACCCCGTTCCACAGAGGGAGCTTTCCCCTGCCCTTCCCTGTGGACCCCACGTGTCTCCAGACCACCGGCTCGCCCACACGGGCCAGGCTCTGGGTGACACATTCCTGCAGTGAGGGCGGTTCTTCCTCAGCGAGGAGGAACCAGAGCCGGGACACTGTGAGGACCACTCACGCTGCGCCAGGTGAGCTGCTCTGCCCCCCACTCCGCCCTGAGCACTGTGTCTGCAGACAGCACCCCGGCGAGCACTCACCGAGACTCAGAGGCACTGCCATGTGCACGCTGCAGGTGCGGCTGCAGCTGAGCAAGGTTCCAGCCCCACACAGCCCCTTCCTCGCTGGGCTCCAGCCCTGACCCCAAATGGCTCCTTGCAGAGGTGCCTCAAATGTCGCTGTCCCTGTAAGGCCCACCCCTTCCCCACTCAGTCACCCAGGGAGGGGTCCTCATCCCTGAGGTGTCATCCCCCCTTGTCTACATCTCAAACAACACCGTGGTCTCCAGTTTAAACACGCGTATTCACCACAGGAGGATGAGACACAGACAGTGAGCACTTGGTTTCCTGCGCCTGGGCTGCTCCGAAGCCAGAACACTATCCAGTGTGGAACAGGGTCTCAGTGTCTGCTGAAAGATGAATAAGTGTGTGAGTGACTGAGTGGATGAGTGAGTGAGTGAGTGAATGAGCGAGTGAGTGAATGAGTGGATGAGTGAGTGAGCGAGTGAGTGAGTGAATGAGTGAGTGAATGAGCAAATGAGTGAGTGAGTGAGCGAGCGAGTGAGTGGGTGAGTGAATGAGTGAATGAGCGAATGAGTGAGTGAATGAGCAAATGAGTGAGTGAGTGAATGAGCGAGTGAGTGAGTGAATAAGTGGATGAGTGAGTGAGCGAGTGAGTGAGTGAATGAGTGAGTGAATGAGCAAATGAGTGAGTGAGTGAGTGAGCGAGTGAGTGGGTGAGTGAATGAGTGAGTGAATGAACGAATGAGTGAGTGAATGAGCAAATGAGTGAGTGAGTGAGTGAATGAGTGAGTGAGTGAATGAGCAAATGAGTGAGTGAGCGAGTAAGCGAGTGAGTGGGTGAGTGAATGAGTGAGTGAATGAGCAAATGAGTGAATGAGTGAGTGAGTGAATGAGTGAATGAGTGAGCGAGTGAGTGAATGAGTGAGTGAGTGAATGAGTGAATGAGTGAATGAGTGAGCGAGTGAACACACAGCCTGGCGCCTCCTTCACTGAAGATGCTCTACTCAGTCTGTTCTTCGCAGAATACCGGAGCTCACCCCCACGTCTTTTCCTTTCTCCCCTCCCCATGTGACATATTAAAGACATATGTTTTCTTTGCCACAGTTGTCCCCCACACGCACCCCCTTTTTCCTCCTTTGCCATGACAGTGGGTGCGTGTCGCAGCCTCTGGGGTCCGTAGGGGCGGCGATGGCGTTCGCAGAAGGAGGCAGCAGCCCTCGCTCAGGGGCGTCTCTCTGCGGTGAGCGGAAGGTGGTCTGCTGCACCCGGGGGTCGGGGTGGAGGCGCAGCGAATGCCAGAGCCAGCCCAGCGCCCGGGGCTCCTGGCTACTCCCAGGGCTGGAGGAGCAAACCTTCTCCCCCAGAGGAGCCGCCGGTCTCCCAGTTCCCTTCTAAATTAGAGGGGAGTAAGGAAAAGGCCGGGAACGAGTACTTTCTGCCCAGGCGACTCAGGCCTGGGCCCCTGGGCGAGGGTCTCCTAGTTGTCCCCTTGTCCCTCCCAAGGCCCCAGTACTCGAGTTCAACTGTCGATGCAAAAGGAAGGACACTGTGAGGGTGGACACCAGTGTCTAAGTGACTGGGCATCCTAAAATAAGCCTGGCCTCGCTTCAAATGTTCCTTCAAGCGCAGGAAGGTTTGCACATCAGGGGAGTCCACTGGGAAAAGTTGGGGCAAATATTAGTGACTCTTCTGGACATCACGCTCTTCTCTAGAAATTGTTCTGAACTACTTGACAGACGCCAATGCTTATTTGTTAACAAGGGCAGAGAATGAAATGAAAGAACAAGCATCCAAGTAACTGAGCAGAAAAACCCGGGAATATGAATCCTCAGGATGCGTGAGGCGTTTCAGACTCCGTCTGCACTTCCTAAAGCCCCCGAGTCTAGGTGGCTGGAATTACACGTTAACACTGAATGGTTTTCTGCCCCTTCCGCCTGAAGACATTGGAATCTTTCGGCAGTGAGTTCCCTTACTCGGGCAGCGTCTGCACCTGAACCCTGGCGGGGTGTCCCTCCTCCCTCCCCATCCGGCCCCCTTGGGGCCCCAGGGCTGAGCTGGAGAGGAGAGGAGAGCTGGAAGTGGAGCTGGGAGGAAGCAGGAGCTGTCCCCACCCCTGTCCTCCACGCAGACCGAGAGAGACGCTGGGCCCCGGCGGGGATGCCCCTTGTGGGGCTCCGGTGCAGTGACGCCCCACACCAGGGCCGTGCCCGGGCCTGCAGGGTCTCGCCGCACCCCCGTTTTCCTTCTGCTTTGATGGGGTCCCGGGCCCTCATCCTTGGGCCAACATCTCGTAAAATTTAATTTATAACCCAAGAAAATTAAAATCGATCACTCAATGCGAAACCTCGCTTGACTCAGCTATCCCAGTCTCTTGAACTTAATAAGCAACGTATTTTCATGAGAAAAACCAGACAGCATATTAAAACGACCTTTCAGAGCGAAAGGGCATTAAAATATAAGTGCAGCGTCGGTTTCTTTCTTCTTTCAACTTCCCAGTTGGGATTCGCTTTTCACTGGGAAAAGAGGAAAAGTCACATAGACAAGTACACACACATATAGGAGCATGTGCGTACACGCTCATCCCATGCACGTCTCCAAACCTGCGAAAACCGGGAAGACCCGCTGAGAGTCTGGCCCACAGCTGCGGAGTGGGAAGGAGCCGAGAAGCACACGCTACGCTCGGAGTCCGTCCTGGGGGGACAGCCCCCCGACGCAGCTCAGCAGGGTCCTCCCGGCACGGTCCTCCCGGCACCGCGTTTCTGAAAGATGCAGAGGGGTTGTGTGCCAAACCCAGGCCAGAATAGTCTGGGAGCCCACACACTGTGGGGGACGGACAGATACCTGTCCGATGGTCACTCGCTGCGCCATTGCGAACAAGAATGTGACCTCTCTGAGCTGTCACCTCCTCGCCTCTCACATGACAGGGTGGCAGTCCCTGCACTGCAGTGCTGTGGGGAAGGGAAACAGAACAGCACCCCAGCACCGTCCCCGACGTCCCCTGGGATGGGCGGGCGCTGCAGGAGCAGGAACCCTTGCTTGCCCCAGCCTCTCTTGCAATGCCCGCCGTCGGTCTTCCCACTGAGACGGACTCCTTTTGGGCAGTGACGGGAGCTGTCGGCTCCCCATCTCATGAGACTGCTGCAAGGACTCTGGAGGGCCCTTTGTCACCCTACATTATTCCATTTTGGTCATCGACCCTGAATCCCAGAGAGCGTTAAATCCCAGAGAGCAGAGCAACGGACGGACAGAAGGAGAAAGCACTGCGCAGTCCGTGAAAACACTGAGCACAAATGCCGAGAGGACGTGTCTCAAACACACGAGCTGAGACAAGGAGACCACTGCTGTCCTCACTAACTCGTCGAGTGGACCTGTTTCCTCCATCCGAGGCTCTCGTCTCCCTCTGGAAACGGGCGGCCCGTTCACATTCTTCAAAGGATGCTGTGACTTTTCAAGCCACACGTCATCAACCCTCCTCCAAGGGACCGATGTTGATGCGAATTCGGAGCTGATGGCTCCTGAGTGTCCAGCACGCCTGCTCTGGATTGGACAGCCGATGAGAAAGAAGCCAGCCCCGGAGCGGGATCTCTGCTCAGGAAGCTTGGTCACTCAGTCCTGGGTCGGACTTGAACGTGAGGTGTGCTGTCCCGTTCTCCTAGCTCTGTCTGGAGGCAACACTTTAGCCCATGGGAACGACATCCAAACGTGCCTCCCCACGGGCGTTTGGGGTTTTCCAGTCTCCCCCTGCCCAGGTGGAAATTCACCTCCAAATCCAGGTATTTTTCCCTTCTTACATACACAGGTGGGAAGAAAGGCTCTCCCCCCTCAGAAGGGGGAGGAAAATCTTTTTGATACCCTCATTTTCACTTGTGATTCGGAGCCCAACCTGGCCCCAAAAGTCCTCTCAAATTCAAAGAGAAACTGACTCCTGATAGGGTTTTGCCTGCTTTTGTGTACATGTTGGGAGACAGAGAAACTTTTATTAATAATGATCAAACACAGAGACCGGCTCACTGGAAGTCGCACCACCGGAGTGGGGCTCGCTTTGACATGCCAGCCTTCACAGGGCCACGTCGCCACAGCTCTGCTGGACACAGCCGGCCAAGCGAGGCGCTGTGGGTGCACTGCACAGGCTGGCGGACGCCAGCGGACCCAGAGCCCCGTCTGGGGCCGGGACCAAGAGGTCGGGACCTGTGGCTGGTGACAGCGCCAGCCCATGGGGCCTCAGCCCTTGGGGGCCTGTGATTCAGGGTCCACATCCATGGAGGGGGTGCCCAGCAGCACCTCGCCTCCCCCAAGGTTTCATTTCCGTGGTTTCAGCCCCCCAGTCCACAGTGGCCTGGAAGTGTTACATGGAAAATGGCAGAAACGAGCAATGTATCAGCTTTAAGTTGCATGTCATTCTGAATAGCATGATGAAACCTCACGCCATCCTACCCCGCGCTGCCAGGGCATGAGTGATCCCTCCGTCCCGCACACCCACGCTGCGGACGCCCCGACCCATCGGTGGTTTAGTAGCCATCTGGGCAATCAGATGTGCCGTCGAGGTGTCACAGTGCTGTGTTCGAATATCCCTCATCTCCCTTACCAAGGGCCCCAAATGCCACCACAGTGAGGCTGGCAATTCGGACATGCCACAGGGAGGCCTCGAAGTGCTTCCTCTAAGTGCAGAGGTGAGCGCAGTGCAATAAAATATTTTGAGAAAGAGAGAGACACACACACCACATTACATAACTTTTATTACAACCTATTGTTATAATTGTTCTATCTTACTAGTTATCTAAGTTAGGATCTTACAGTGCCAATTTATAAACTGAATTTTATCATGGTTACGAATGTACGGGAAAATGTGCAGTATATATCCCGGGCCCAGGAATACCCGTGGGGGTCTTGGAACATGCCCTGTGCAGATACGGGGGGGCACTGCAGCCTATTTTCTACTAACAGTGACTGCATTAAAAGGAGTGTCGATCAGAAAAAGCCGAGTGGCTTCAGGCGTCAACAAAAACTGGGCCCTCTGACCGCGGATGGGGTCAGTGCTTTCGTGTCCCCAGAGCAGGATGCTCTTCAGAAGGGACTCCAAGGAAAGGCCTCTTGGGTGTGCCCCCCATTTCATTCCCACTCCAAGTGTCCGTCCAGGCTCCCAAGAGTGGCACAGCGGTGGGAGGCACTTGGGCCACCTGCACCAAACAACCCCACAAAAACAAGGCTTTGAGGACATCCAAGAGAGAGCCCCAAGGGCAGAAGCCCAGAATGCTCTCTTTTTCCGTCCACGGGAGCTGGCCCTGAAGGTCCCCTCGCCGCTTCTGCATGAGAAGCCGTGTTTTCATTTGAGAGCCTGACACCCTGCCAGAAAGCCAGCGTTTTCCTCTCCCCAAAACGCCAGCCTCCACTGGAACACTCGAGATTGTCTGGTTCACGTCTTAGCTTTCCCTCGCAGCCTGCGTGCCAGGCCACCCCTCCTCACAGCCCGCACGCCTGACCCGGGACCCTTCCTGGCCCTCTCCTCCCTCCCCCTCAAGTGTGAAAAGGCCACACTCTGCTCTGAGATCCGTCTCTACCCACCCCCGGTGCTTGCGCGCCCATTGTAACAGCCCCTAATGTGCGCCTGCATTCGATTTTCCTTACCCAGCTGGAAACCCTCTCATTCTAATTACCGGGTCGGTTTTCTCCTATTTCCCCCTTGAGATGTCTCAATTAGTGTACTTTTTCACGCCGCCTGTCACCTCCGAGCGGCAAGGTGGGTCTAGGTCCAATCGAAACCGCGCAGAAAATAAACGAGGAGCCGTTCTGGGCGGCCGGGCCGAAGGTGGGGCTGCGTCGCAAGACCGCGCAACTTTAATTGATGATAAATGGACGGGAAAGGAGCCTTATTAATCCGGCATCCCTGATTCGGTCGCTGCGCAGTGTCCGCTCATCACTCAAAGGCACGGAGGGGGCCAGCTGGGCTCGGTCCTGGGCGGAGAACTTCCACTCGGAGAAAGAGAGCGAGAAAGCTAATGAACGTAGTTCTGGTCCAAGTCGGAAATTAACTCACCTCCTTAAGACCACGGCGAAAGATGCTATTTGTCTTTTCTGTAATTACACTTAGAGGTAATTATGCCCCACTGCGCGCAGAGCCAGTGAAATGAAGGGGCGGCTTTCTCCCCACTCCGGTCACGCTTCTCGTCCCAGCCCCGCGGACGACGGCGCGGGATTAGAGGTGTCTGCAGTCTGCCGCTCCCACCAGCGGGGGCCGGCGTCGCGGGCTTCCCCAGGAAGCAGCCAGGGAGTGGTGGTTAGTCCCTCGCCCGCTGGGCCTGCAGCGTCCTCAGCTGAACCCTGCAGAAGGTAGAAGTACGCAGAAGGCGAGCTGGGCTGGAAATCCTCTCCCACCCGCTGGGCTCCGCTTCAGTCTGTCTGCCGGGGACACGAGCGGGGCAGGCCCCGCCCACAAGACTGTGTGCCCATCCGCCAAGGCCCTGCGGGTGCTGCGACCGTGCTGCCACATCAGCTCTAACTGAAACCGCCCTGTGGTCCCTTCCTGTCGCCTGGACTCTCTTCTAGTACAGTTAGCGTTTTAAGGGTCTTTGGGGGTCGGGGGCAAAGAAATAAGAGGGTGCACGCAAGCTGGCAATGTGCACATGCCCCTTGGATCTAAGACACCAGCTCACGGCTCGCTAGCGGAGGCCACGTTCAGCCCTCCGGGGAGCCATGGACGTAGCTGGCTGGGTCCCACTGCCCACACGCCACTGGGCAGAGGAGGATGGTCCCCGTTTTGAATCCCACAGCTCCAACGGGATGTGCTGGGGACTTCAATTCATCCCACAAATTAGTCCCTCAGGAATACGAAGGGTACAGCCGGTTTCCAGTGGCAAATCCTTGGAAGGCTTCAGGAAAGGGCAAAGGGACTTTGGGGACCCCCTCCCCCGTGTCTGTTTCCTTCCCTGTCTCACCGCACACGCCCCCGCTTGCCTTCACACTGGCTTCACGCTCTCACCCCCCCACCCAATCCTACCAGGTCCCTCTGGACCCTCTCGGACCTGTGGCAATTCTGCCGAGCGGTAGTGAGGCTTTCATTTGGATGCTGCTCCAAGCCGCCCTGCGGTGCAAAGGTGACATCCTCTCGCCTCCAACCCTCAGCTCCCAGGGTGCAGTGACCCGCACACAGCCGTCCAGAACCAAGCAGCGAGCACTCCCGGCCGCACGCCTGCTGGGCAGGCACGTGCACGGCCTCTCCTGAAGCCATCGGGCAACACGTGTTAGGAGCAACAAAAATACGGGCCATGAAACCTTTGTGGGGAAGCCACCTTAAATTCAGGAAAACACTCGGCGCAGCATGAAGATGCGACACACACAGTGGTGACAAGCCAATGCCCTCAGCTGGAGAATGTTCACACTGATACCCGGGACTGTCACTGCACAGGTCACACTGTGTGACCACTGAAAGGGGCGGTTATGGAGGCTGTGCGGAACCTGCGTGACTGGTCCCAGTATCAGATTTTGAAATTCAGAAAAATAAAAGATACCAATCAGACAAGGGACACAATCACGAAAATCACACCAAAATACTAACAGTGACAGCATTAAAAGGAGGGGGTCAGGGCTGAAAATTTCTCCTTTTCTCTGTTTTCCAAATTTTCTGCAAGACATTCATTCTTCTAATAATAAAAACATATGTTGATCTGGTGTGAAAAGGGGAAAAAGCCGTAACTCGGGTAAACGTGACTCGAGGGGAGCCTGCCGGTGGAACCCAACCTGGGGGGCCGGGGTCATCGGCTGGCCCTGAGCTGAGGTGGCTGGGACCGGCCTTGCGCCTGCTCACGTGGGCAAGCCGGCTGAGCTGCCAGAATCCTGCGACCCTCCGAGCTCCTCTGTCCACGTGAAAAAGAGCAAACTCCTCTCACGATGGCTGCCATTGTGTTTTGTGGGTGTCCGTGGTCTCGGTCCCTCTGCCTTTCTGTCTGTCCACCAGGACCCTTCCCCAGTTGCCTTCAGGGACCCTTTCCTCTCGTGAACCCGCTCAATGCGGAGGTCTACGGACGCTGCCCCCTGCCTCCTCTCGTTCCTCCGTGTCCGGGTGTCGCCCACTCACTGCCCACAGCTCACCAGCTCTGCTGCCTGCCCTGGGGCTGTCCAGCTGAGCAGCGTCAGACTCAGTTTCCAGACATTTCCTCCCCCACCTGCTGGGAGCCTGGTGCAGACAAGGGGCTTCCTCTCTGTCCCCATGGGTGTGGCAGCTGGGAATCCTTCAAGGACTTCGGGACTCAGGGGCTCTGGTCCCCGTTCTTGGAGCCCTGCGCAGCCTCCCAGCGTGGGGCTGTGTGAAGGGCCTCATTATTTTAGGGAGGGCTTCCTCTTCGTGCCCTCACGGGGAAGCATCAGTGCAAATTACGGCAAGCTTCGCCAGCGCTGCTGGCGTGAGGGAGAGGAAAATCAATTATTTGTATCACTGTCTCCCACTGACCTCCCTCCTCTTTTTCTCTCCTTGGCTAATTGGCCAAAGAGAAACAAACTAACATGAGCCCACTTTTGAAAGTTGCTCATTTACGATGAAAATTTTTTTGACATTCGGGGCTTTTTTCTCCCCTGACTGGACCCTGATCATTTCCTTCAGCTTCTGAATCTGTAACACAGTTCTGCTCACAACTGTCTAACTATTCGGGGGGTGGTCTGTTTGTTTTCCTGGGGGCCCTGCCCAGGAAACTCTGAGCAGCCACTCCGCACGTGGGGAAGAGGACGTCTCTGACGCTCAATTGCCCCTCATCCCACACCCAGAGCATCACTCCTGGCCCCGTGGGGGGCCTGAGCCTGAGGCCTCTGCAAGCGCCCCCTGCCCCAGACTATGCGGTTCTCAGGGACCAGCTGCCCCAGGCCCCTCCGCTTCTCAGCGCCAAGGACAAGGTCCGAGCCGCGGAAGGATACAGACGTGGCGAAACAAACACTCAAACGCGATTGCGCCTAGACTTCTCCCTGGGAATTGACGATGTCACGGGAGCCCTAAAAAACAGCAGCAACAACAAAAGCCCCTTTTTTCATTAGAAGCAGCAAAGTGCGATGACCGACGCCGGACGGAAGAGGGCGTAGTGCTGCGGAGGGAATGACTCTGGAGCGCGAAGCTCAACCTGGCCGCTGCTGAGACTGGGGACGTCCCCATCCACCCTGAGCCCGCAGATGCAGCCAGGAGCGCCCGTTCCTGCTCTCCAGACAGCCCTGGCAGGGCCACACCGATGCTGTAGGAGTCCGAGCAGGTGCAGAACCCTATGCCAAACCCTCACTGAAATCCCTGAAGTCCATTCGTAAAAGCCACAGGGTGAGACTGGAAAGAACAGAGCCTTGAGAATTCTGCAGGTGCAGGTTCAAATCCCACATCTACTGCTTAACAGACACGTCACCCAGGACAAGTTACTAAATTTCTCCGGTAACTCGGCTTCCTCTTCTGGAAAATGGGATAACAGTGCAGGATCCACCTTTCCAGACTTTTCCAGTCGTTGAGCACAGCCTCACACTGCCGTCAGCGTCTGCTCCCACCCAAGAAGGCACCTGGGTGAGTGCTGCAGGCTGAGTGTGAGGACACCAGGTGAACCAGAGGGAGAGGGCGTTGCTTCTGCAGCCCTTTCTGCACCAGAAGAGTGTTCCTTCTGCACCAGTGATGGCCCAGGGCCCTGCCTCCACCCTGAATGGCCACTAGATGGCACTGGTGAGTATGTGGTCAGTAAATGACCCTCCCACTCCCAGTCCAAAGGGGAAGGTAGACAGGTGAGGGGTGTCACAGGTACGGTGCTGTGAGGGAACAAAGAAAAACATTCTGTCACGGTGCTCAGGGGCTTCATTAAAGCCACCCGTGACATATTTTCCAGCCCATCAAGTGGAATATAGATTGTCACGTAGCTGAGGGTAGAGGCGAAATTGCAACCACAAATTTGAAACTGATCCGTTCATTCCCCCATGGTGGTCAAAACTAATCACTAAACTAAATCTGTGCAAATATCACAATCACTAAAACTGCCCACATTCTTCCCAGAATTTTTCTCTTGGAATTTACAAAGAGGAAATAACCAGAGGTTCATTCAGAGATCTGTGTATCAAGCTGTTCTTCATCGCAGTATTATTAATAAAAAGAACCCACACTTGGAGATGGAACACTGATTTTTATAATATTCCTGTACACCTCCGTAGTACTGTACTCTGTGCACCATCCAAAGCTACTTACAATAGCAGCATAAAGCCACGTGACCAAGCTTACTGCAGATCAGCACACAGGACAGGACCCCCAGTTTGTAAATACATGTTATATTTACTGCACTTTCGAGAAAGGAGAGGCACATCACCCACAGATTCCCTCAGACACCAGAGCTTCGCGGCTGGAGTGCAGGTCGCAGAGACGGCCTGTGAGGTCGAACTCCGACGCCACCTTCTGAAGTGATGTATGTCACTCCCGCGCCTCAGCTTCTTCCTAGGAAGGAAGTGGCTGCGAGCTGTCCCGACTTCGTGGAGGCTTTGCATAGGGTGCGAACAGTCCGTGGCTCCAGAGAGACCGTGGCACCCACTCACAAGCCCTCGTAGACGTTATCCGTTGTTACGCATTATCATCGTTGCCAGCAGATCACTGGTCACTTCGAGTCTCTACTTCCTCCCTCTGTATCATTTCCGCACGAAACCCTGTGGCTCCTAACCACGAAAACAAACTAACTTTTAATCCGTTGCAGTCAACGAGATACAGTCGATGCCAAGATGAGTGCAAACCGCTCTGTGGTTGTTGACACACTCCGCTGCTGCTTGAACTGGAATCAAATAAAATGCAGTCAGCTCCCGAGCCCACAAAGGCACTCATTTATCTGTGGCTAATCTCGCCTCCCTGCTCTTACTGGCCTCATTAGGCACGGGATAGGACGTCGTCTGTTACAGCTCTATCCGGGGTCTGTCTGCTCTCTCCCCCACAGTCAACGGCGCAGCACGAGCCTAGTAAACCAATTCATTTAATGATCTTTCCAGTCGGGGAAGGTGGGAATCAATGGCATGGGGAGCCTGGAGGCGAGGCCAGCGGCTCTTCCTGGGAGAGGGGCCCTGTGACACCCGTTCACCTGGGTGGGACGGGCAGGAGGCTGAGTGTGGCCGGTGCCCGCAGCAGGGAGGGGTCCTTTGGGCAGCGCTGCAAGGAGAGTCGAGCAAGGTCTATGGGCCACAGTGCCTCCTCCCAGAAAGCAGCGGGGAGCAGGAAACAGGTCTCCGGAAGGGGCGAGCGCTCTGGAGACACGCAGACGCGCTGGAAATTCGGTGCTCATGTTTGGCGATTGGTCATTCGCACCAACCACGTTGTTTCAACAAGGACAGTTATTCAATGTCATCTTCTCAACTGAGATGGTCATCAGTGCACCGGAGTCTTTGGTACCGGCCAGAGCTCATGCACAGAGAAGCCCATGCCTGGCTCGTGGCAGACACGGCAGAGAAATGCACTGTTCTTCTCAGCTCCCTCCTAGTCAGCTTTTAACCACAATGTTTCACTTAAAAGTGTATTTGTCATGGCCAATGTGGCTAAAAATAATAGATAACCTACCAGTGACTTAAACTGACGGGGCTCACATTTCTGCCATACTAAAAAGTCTAGAGGCAAGTTACTTCTGGGAGTGACTTGTGTGAACCTAGGTCTCTGCTTTTCTCTCAGCCTTAACCTCAAGGTTGCAAAATAGCTGCGTGAATTCCAGACATCGCATATACATTCCCAGCAAGAAGAAAGAGAAGTGAGTGGTCTCTGACAACGGTGTCTTTTAATAGAAAAAAAGGGGGGGTTCCCAGAAACACCCAACTGTGGACGTGTTTCCGACATAACGTCAACTAGCTGTACGCTGTGGTCATTCAGAGAGATTGCAAAATCACATGCTTGTTTTGTGTCTCTGCAGGAGAAGGGGTCAAGGCTGGGAAAGGCTGTCAGGACAGGCAACCTACAAGGTCTTCCCAGATGACTGGACATTTTCAGATTAGAACTACCCAAGAACACAGTAAGTAAAGTAAAACTAAACACATCAACCATCAACACCACAAAGCCAAACAGACACAGTTTCCCACCTACTATGTGGGTTCTGCCCTTCCGTGGTGTGCCAGGTCCGCAGCCTGCTGCACGTTTGAATTGCCCAGGGAGCTTGTCAAACTCAGCCTCACTGGTCTCCCCTCTGACCAGCAAACTCCCTGAGCTGGGGCCTGGGGTCTGGGACTCACTGGGAAAGCTCAGGCCCACTGGGCTAGGAGTCCAAGGACAGTGCACAGGTGAGCCACGAGAGGGCGCAAGAGGATGACAGAGGAGGCTATGGAAGAACCCTGATCAAGGTCCGGCGGCTTCCCATTTACCCAAGGGCGGTTTCGGAGGGCAGCAGAGGCACTGGGCCCTACAGAGATGCACCGGCCACCCGGAGCCACTGGCCAGGTCTCCTGAAGCCTGGCCACGGAGGACACCCTGCATGGCTACGGAGCACACACTGCTTTGTCTCACTGGTGGTAGCTTGGTAACCTAAACCCAGAGAGGCTCGGACCCACCTGTGAGCTGAACCATCTGCAGGGGCTGTGAAAGGCAGGCAGCCTGTCCTCAATGCCTGCCCTGGTGCCTGCACCCACTGGTGCCTGTGGCTGCAGCACCCCCTGCAGCTCCAGCAGGCTGGCGGTGGTGGTTGTCTCCCTTCAGAGACAGCCAGTTTGCTGACGCTGCCAGCGAGCCCTTCTCCCCATTTCCTGCTGCCACTCTGGGGAGCAGAGAGGAGCAGGGCGGTGACAACCCTCACACAGCACACAGTACTAATTCCCCACGAAGCCAGCAGGAGAAGATCACATTACCACATGAACTAGTTTAAAAACAAAATAGAACAGATGTGAGGTTTCCAGAAATGTCTGGAGGGCCTAGTAAATGGCCAGAATTGATAGAGAAATTGCAGGCAGGCTGGAGACAAAGGCTGACTCAGGTGTAATCACGGCCCGACATGTGCAGTCTGAAGAGGCTGGCGCCTCCGGCCCTCGCCCCTGTCCTGCTCGGTGAAGATGGCAGGGGTGGGGGTCCACAGGCAGCCAGTCTGCTGCACTTGAACTTCAATTACCAACACCAAGCGCCACCCACAGACTCTGGGCAAGTGTTCATGGTTAATCAATTCAATTGATCACTGTTTATTAAGTAAAAACCTGCTTTCTAAACAGGTCCCCCCTTCACGGTGCTTTTGCAGGCTGCTAGAAAACAGAAGACTAATTAGAAATTTTAATTTAAGTCCGCATGGGGGGATGCGAGCATGATCGGAGAGCGAGGGGGGTCTGCCCAGCAAGACGAGGATGACGCACACTCTCCCAGAGACCTCCCCTCACCTGCTGTCATCTCCCCGATCAAGAAGCCACTGGGGCCAGGTCAGAGGAGGACAGTGGGAAGGCACAGAGATCATGGGGAAGTCTGAGCCCCGTCAGGGCTGTGAAATTGATCGGCTCCATTCAGCACCTTGCGAACCAGGATGGGAAATCGATGGCTGGCGGACGGGTCAGGTGCCGAGATAAGTGACCGTAGAGTGTTTTTGTCATCTCTTTACAGAGAGGAGCGGTCTCAGCCACCCCGAGGGGTGGAAGTCCAAGCGAACTGCACACCACGGTCCAGGCCTGGACACGGCCCAGAGGTCAGGGCTGTTATGAGTGGGTGGCATCTCCCATGGGGGGCGGGCCTGTCCTGTCCAGGGTGCAGGTCTTCCTGAAGGTGGCCACCCGGGAAGGTGAGGCAGTGGGCCCAGGAGGAGGACGCAGGCCAGCCTGGTCCACCTCGGCTCCACCTGCAGCACGTGCTGGAGGCGTGGCCGAGCGGCAGGGACGCCACCCCTCCCCACCAGAGCCTGCCATGGTCAAGGCACCTCTGACACATGTCGCAGCTGAGCCTGCCCTCCAGAGAGGAGAGCCGTGAGTCTCCTCTGCACCCCTGCCTCTTCTGCAGAACTTCTGAGAACTGCACCTCAAGACACTGCGGGAAAGGGACAGGCGGCCGCACGCAGCACCCATCTGTTCTCATTAAGTGTGGTTTCCAGGTCTCCGGTGCCAGCCGCCCTCGGAACCCACACTCCCTGATGAGGACACCACAAAGGGCCCTAATATGTCCCATGGGTCACAGGCAGAACCCCAGCGAGTAGGAGCCATTAGCAAAAGGAAGCTCGAATTTCCACCTGCAATGACGTCTGAAATTTCTGCACAAACAGACACCCAGGGCGTTGGGAATCCAAACAAGGAACAGTAGGGACGTTCTGAAAGGGACGCCGATGTCGGGGTTTTCATTTCTGACTGGTGGGCCATTTTGAGCTTCAGGCCTCCTGAGTCGACCACATCGGGTGCAAGTAATAGTATTCTGCACGCTGGGTACAAGGGACCTCTCGTTTCCCCGAGAACAGAAAGGAGAAATTCTGGAAATTCCAGACAACGGTTTCCACACCATTTGGTCCGCCCCTGGTTTTTGCTGGCCCCTAACCGGGCTTGTGTTAAATCCGTCTCTGCCTCAGTCTGAGAAAGAAATAAAAAGGGAGTGACCAGCATTAATTCCCGAAGTGACGGTGCTTTTCTCCTCCCGGAAAACTGGACAGCAGAACGACTGCAGGGTGGGGAGGGGAGTGTTCCGGCTGCGGCTGAGCTGGGAACAGCAGGGCCTGGGGCCGAAACAGCCACGCATCCCAACGCCCACGGTTCTGCAGGAAAGAGGGAGGCTTGCAGGGGAGCCGGACCGCATCAAAGCCACTCACAATTAGGGACAAATTTGGCCGACGGTTCAGCGATTTACACAGATTGGTGGCGCTGACCTCCAGGCCCCACGGAGCTCCTTGCACATACATGGTCCCAGAGCGCCCTCTAGCGTTAGGAGGGAAGGAATTGACGTTAGAGAGAACATGGAACACCAGCCTCTCCCACGTAGCCTCACTGCGGCCCGTACGGAATCTCCACAGAGTAATGAGACACAGATGTGGTCTTTCTGTTTTGCTGCGCAAATCACCTCTAGTTAGAAAATGTTCTGACCCTTCTCTCCTGGAACCTTCCAAAGGGTTTGCATGATTCAGAGACCTACACATTTTCTTCCTTTTCACTGTGTTGAGGTTGTGTGAAATGTTCTTTTTAAAAAATGTGAGTGCTTTGTGATACTCTCTGTCCTACAGACAATTCACTGCCGTATTGTTCCTTCTTAATTATAGATGCCTAGGTCTTGAATGACTGGAACAAAAGGTATCAAATATCCTGAAGAGCCTTATTTTTTCACTGTGGAGGAGGCCGCCTTGGTGGCACACACCCGCCCTCCAAACACGGTGATAAACACGGAATCACACGGGCTCTGATGGGGGAACCCCGACAACCACGTGGGCCCTCCTTTCTGACCCCGAAGTGCCGGCCAAGTTCCTCCGAGATGAGAGAACTCGGAGCCAAAACGCCTCTACGGATGCTCCCCGCCTAGAACTGCATCGGTGACTAGGACTCGAAGCCCCGCCCCCAGCCCTTCGAGGAGCCCGAGGCGTGGGACCGAGGTCAAACTGGCACCGGGTCTCAGGGAGTAGATGGTACAGTGGATCTAGTTTTGCAAAGAAGAAAGAGCTGTGGGCAAATGTATGGGCAAGTCCCGTCTCCTGCAGAGCTCACCTCTCACCTGGGAAACCCAGGAGAGGCCCCTGCGCACCCATCGACCACAGCGCCGCTTTAAACCCTTCTACCCCCAGCTCCCTCTGAGTGGGTGGCGGGCACCGGACTCCACTTGGGCCCTCGATGCCTGGGGTGCTGACAGGTGAGGGGCTCTGGGAGCCAGGGGAGAGTGGCAGCGACAGATCCAAGGACCCCAGAACGCATATGGTCCCCCGACCACTCTAAGTGCAGGGATGGTGGTGAGAACGCACAGTGCCATCAGCCTTGAACTTGGCTGTGGACTACAAAGGGCGTCAGCTGGAAGGAGACTGCCACTCCTGTGTGGATGAGGAGCATTACCTCCTCACCTGGCGTGCGGTCTGCTCCCCACTCCCTCCCACCATCTGACTCCCCCCGGGGGGCGAGCAGCCAGCCCTGAGCCGGCTCTGGTTGTGGCAGGGTCCCCGGGGGCTGTGGCAGCGAGGAGGAGGCTTCCCGGTGCCCAAGGAAGAGCAGGACCGATCGCTTCTGCCCGGTGAGGATGGCGGCTCAGACCTTGCCCAACCCAAACGGCATTCCAGACGGTCTCCCCCCACGACCGGAGACGGAGCAGACAGGCAGCCCGGCAACGTGCCTGCGGCAGGACGAATGAACCAAGAAGAAAGGAGAGGGGGAAGAGGGGACTCATCCCATGAAACCAGTCTTCCCAACTGGATTTTTTTTTAAATGGACAAGGGGATTTTTTTTAAGCTATGGCTTAAACATCCACAGAATCCCCCAGATCACAGAGAAACTGAAGGCCTTGACTCTTCCTGGGAGGGGAGGGGACCCTGCCACCAAGACTTCACACGGGCACACTGGGACCCTGGGCACCTAGTTGCAGCGGGGAGGGGGGGGGCGACCCACTGTGAGCCCAGGGCTGCATGGGGCTCAGGTCTCCCCGACCCTAAGCTCTAAGTCTCCAGGAATAGCATCAGATTTTCTACCCCATTCAGTGAACTTTTGGCTGAGAACATTTTATTAAGTGATTTTTTTTTTATGAGTTGCAAATACTAGGTACTTGACCCAGAACCTCAGAGAGACTCACTGGATCAAACTGTCACTTGACTCCTGGGGTCTGGGGTGTTACAACCGCTCATTAACCGGCTCTGTGACCTTTGCCAGGCCTCTGAGCCTCCTTGCTGAGTCTCCCCATCCATCACGAACCCTCTGTCCAACGACACACAAGCCGCGTGACCTGGAAGTTTGCGTTCCACCTGAGGAGCGCACCCACCTGCAGACCCGCGCCCCCCAAATTCCCGGTTCTGCAGGTCCAGGCCAGGCCTGGGATCTGCATTTGTACAGGAAGCATCCCTGAGAGTGTGGGTGCAGGCGGGGAGGGCACCTCATGAGAAAAAAACAGCAGTGTGTGCCTTTTTCTCACCCAGCATGCCGTCGAGGAGCAGATTTGTAAACCACGGAAAAGAGGAAGTCACAGCCAGTCGAAACAATGAGTCAGAGGTGTCAGCATACACTAGTGCTTTCGCGGGAACGGGGGAAATGTATTTTGATAGTAAATCATGAGCCCAGCAAACAGTAGGAGTTAAATAACTGAGTAGATGAGTCCTTTTTTTAGTATTCAAAAAAAATGTCCACATTCCCCCTGCTCTAAAATAATAAACCATTTATTGTCAATCAGCAAGAGCAATGGCCTGGGTCCGAGGGACACGGAGTTGGTTTCGTAACAATTCTTCTCGAAGAGATTTCTGTCCCATCTCCCGGGCCCTGACCCAAAGCTGCAGTTCCCCAGCTCACAGGGGACCAAAGTGAGCAGAAGCGTCTGTCTGTGGGCACCGCCAGCAGTGAGGCCCAGGCCGGAGTCCCATGGCCGCCGGGTCTCACGAAAGCCTGTGCTCCGGCATCACCAGTCACGTTGCGGTCAGCCCCAGGGGAAAAGCCATGAAGGACAGGCATGGGTGTGTCTAGAGGGCTAAGGCCATGGTCCTTTTGCTCTCCCCAGCATCCCTGGCTTTGGGCCTTTTTGCTGGAACCTTCCATGGCCATGGGGAAGATGGAAAGATAGGGTCCCGGGTCTGGTTCTCAACCGAGGTGTGACCACTGCGTGGACACCAACAGAGGCCCACCAGGTGAGAAGCAGCACGGGCCTTCCAGGGCTCGCTACAGTGAGCAGGGCCCTGTCACTTGCATTGCAGCACAGGACTGGGAAAGCTTCAGAGGAAAAGCAGAGGGGTGCCTGATGGGAGGCTGATGGTGAGGAATCAGGAGGGAGCTAATAACCAGGAGGGGACATCCTCCAAGATCGGTTACAGGGGTGTTTTTGGCTTTGGCCCTAAGTTGGGAGCAGGGACAAAGTTCGGGAAGCTGTCCGTTAGTAAACAAGGTCCTGGTTCTCCGGGACCTACTGCCTTGGGTTGCTAGCGGCCACCGCAGGGCGGCTCCCTGCTGGAAGACTCGTCCGGTGGGCCTCGATGTGATCTGATGTTCAGTCCAAAGAAAAACCACCCCCAACCCATAATGCCTCTTCAAGGGGGACGATCACCTGACAGGTGCCTTGGAGGTAAACCGTGGCACACCTGAATGCTAGGTCATGTGGTCAGGGACCCCCCCTCCCACAGGGCTGGCCACTGCACAGTCAAAGCCTCGGACATAAGGCCGGTGGTGCAGACAAAAGAGCCTCATCAAAAACAACCGGCGTTGCACAAACAGGTTCACTTCCCGCTGGGAGGGAAACGTCCCTCACTGCCCGTCGCTGCCCCTCACCGCCTGTCCTGCTCGCCCCTGCCGGTCCTGAGGCTCCGCTCTGCAAAGTCACAGTCTGCCAACGGAGCACCAACCCCCCAGCCCCCGTGCATGCGTAAGCGGCACCACACGCGTCACTCTGACAGGGGCCCCCACTCGTCAAGCGTCCGCCACCGTGTCCCCGGCCCAGTCAATCCAGCCTGCTCTGCACAGGCAGATACCAGACCAATAAATCACTGGGCCACTCTCAGCCCGCAGATGGTAAGTGTGGTTCAATGCAGGTAATTATTAAAAAAATGACTTTGGGAGCAAAAAATCAAAACACGGGAGTGTGTGTCTGATAGAAAAGGCCTGCAGAGAGATCTGGGAGTTCTCACGGCTCCGAGGAGCAGGTGAAAGGTCCCGCGGCCTGATAGGAGGCTGACTGACAGAATCGATCTCCTCTTCCCGGCAACTTCGCCAGCCCCTGCTGGCTCCCGCTGGGTCCCCCGTGCCAGGTGGCGGGCGGGGAGGTGGGCTGAGTGCCCCTCCTGCTGTAATCTGTTTGTAGAAACAGCCCCCCTCCCCCAGCCCATCAATTACCAAGGCTGTCAGCCTGAGTTGGTGTGGGGACAGCATCGGGCTGAGCCAAAGCCTGCGGGGCCAGGAGGAAAGGTGCCAACCGGACACGTGAACCTCTCCTTCTGCCTCCAGCTCCTGTCCTCTGCTCCCCACACCCCTGTAAAAGTGCGTTTTCTTTTCCCTGTAACGTGCACACGGACGTTACGGCCTCTGAAGAACGTGGCACCGAGGACGCGTCTGGACTCTTCCAGCCGACGTTCATCTTTGCACCCCGTGCTGCTGTGAGCTGCCAGCTCCCTCCCCGTCTCCAGCACCAACCGCTGGGCAGTGCCCTGCCCCTCCAGCCTCCTGGTACAGAATCTACCTCCAGCTGTGAAAGGTACCAAGCGGGGACTTTAGAAACCTGCCGAAGCCTGTCCATCCTAACAGAAGGCATGGAAGGGAAGCTAAGCCCTTGAACTTCGGAAGTGAGGCAGTCGGCACCCGGGAGCCGATTCCCAGGAGAGTGCTGTGGGTGCTGCAGCCCAGTGGGTGAGCCCGTGGGTCCGGACTGCGGCGTGAACCGGCCGCAGAGTTCAGACACTGATGGAAAAGCACTTCATTCTACTCCCACCGTTACTCATCCCCTAACGTCTACAGGGCAAGGGGAAGCGGGGAGAGGGCAACCATTTTCTTTAGAATGCACACACCCCTCCTCCGATGCAGAAAATACTCAGCTCACTGTTTGGGGAGACTCGATTGCCACGCGCTGAAGGGCAGGTGGCCGAACTGCCTTCGCGCCCACCCCAGAGGTAGTTGGAAGACAGGGTCGTGTTTTTAAGCTCTAAACCAATTCGCAATGGTAACAATTCCTCAGAATGCAGAAAACTGAACCTTCGAACGCGCACACATGCACGCACACACGTGCGCACTCACACACACACACACACACGCACACGCACACACAGGCTATGCCAGGTCTCTGGCTTCCCGGAGCCCAAGGAGGCCAAGAGCTACCACGTAATTAACACCTTTTCATACCGAAGCCTGTCAGGGTGAGGCACAAAAGACGCACTAATCATTTCGACACTCCGCCAGCGGTGCCACAGCAACCTGTGAACAGGAACCAAGGGGGAAGGCCTCCGAGGCTCCGCTTCCTCGTTTCCCCCTTTCCTACGAGCCGACCGAAGTGTGGCAAACCACCAAATAACCTTGAGTGTTTGGCAGGCTCGCGTTACACGAATGGCATCCCAGAAAGAAAAAAAGGCGCTCGACGGTAACAGCAAGAAAACAACATTGAGTGCGGAGCAATTAAAGCAGAAAGGAGCAGCGGTCTGAGGACTTTCTAACACTTCTTGGCTGCCCCCCACACTCAGCTGGGGCAGCCCCGGGCGCAGCAGACTGCTGGGATGCAGGCAGTGATTACGGGGTCGCGCCGTGGGGCCACAGTACACGTCTCACCTCCGGGCTGGGGGCGCTGCCCGGGTCCAGGCTGCGAGAGGAACTCGGGTCACGCCCAGGGAGGGTCATTCTCGCGCCTCCCTGACCGTCCAGGCGGAAATTAAAGATCCCAGGGTGCTTTTCAAACGATCACCCGGGTGTCAGGCCCCGGTTTCAATAAAATCCAACTTAATGCTCCCAGCTGGGAAGGCGCCCTCCTCAGATACAGAGGAAGTCTGTGTGCAGGCCCACAATCCGGACGCTGTCCTGGAGCGCCGAGGGGACCGTGGGGCCCACAGAGCGCTGAGACCACCTTCTCCCAGGCTGCTGTAGAGAAGGCAGCCCCATTGCAGGTCGCGCGTGAGTCCTCCACAGAGACAGGCCAGCTCAGCCGATGGAAGAACCTTCCAGCAAGTGGATCCACAGGGGTGCACTTCACTACCACGGAGCTTCGATCCCCGGGAATTTAAACCCCAAAATGATGACTTCCAATAAAAACATAAATTTGGGGGATGAGTGTTCGCACGGTTAAAAAGATTCTCCAAAAGTAACACTTCAGTAGCCCGGTCTCCTGTGCACTTGACTGAATCAACAGTCCATGCTGACAACTGTGAGGCCGTGGACCGGGGGGGCGGGAACCCCTAAACTGTGTTAAACGTCTTTGCCTCCTTTTCCAACTGACCAAGGCGCTTTTGGAAAAAACTAGCACCGACCTAGGTATTTTTTAGGCCAATAACCGTCTTCCTCGTGTGATATATTATTGATTCCTATAACATGACAGGTTTCATTAGAACTTGAGTAGGAGGTGGCATTTTTTTTTCTCGGATGGGTGGTTTTAGGAGGAAAACACCTCACCATCCATCCAGGCGTGAAGTGTGTCTTATGCGAACCACTCGGCACCGGGCCCACCGCTGTCTCTCACCGAGTCTGCGACCGGCTAAGATGCCCAGATACTGGGCCGGCGAGTGCCTGGAAGCCCTTATCCCCACAGCACACTCACCCTCACACGAGCCCTTTAACTAAACGTAAGCGTGTCCACCGAAGTCTTACGCGAGGGTCACGCGGCATGTCCACGATGCTTAGGGTTTCCCAAAGGCATCTCCGACGCACCGTGGACCAGGTCCCTGCAGTAGCTGGAAATGAGTCGTCACACGCATACCATGTGCGTGGGAACAGATGGGAACACAATCACCAGAGCCAGACTTCACTTTTTAAGGAGACAATGCTCGTGTTTTATGAAGCGCTTATTCAAATGAAAAAAAAAAGCCCCACTATGTGACAAAAACAGGCCAAAAGTTATGCTGTTTGAATACTCACACTAAAAGGTACAGAAGTGAGCCAGCCCGTGGAAAACATCGGTGACCTAAATAAGAAGAATCGAACCGGAACCATCATCGGGCCACCGCAGACCTCGTCCGTGAAGGAAACAAGGAGGCTCAACCCAACACGGACGAAACCGCAGTGAGACTGTGAGATTCACTGTTTGGTGGGGACAGTACAAGCAAGACTAGTTCTTCTGGGAAAGTAAGTTGACTATATATATTTCCTTTTTTTAAGAGATTTTATTTATTTATTTTTAGACAGAGGGGAAGGGACAGAGAAAGAGAGGGAGAGAAACATCAATGTGTGGTTGCCTCTCACGGGCCCACAGCTGGGGACCTGACCCAAAACCCAGGCATGTGCCCTGACTGGGAATGGAACCAGTGACTGTGAACCTTTAGTTCACAGGCTGGCTCTCAATCCACTGAGCCACACCAGCCAGGGCTGACTATATATATTTCTTAAAAAAAAAAAATTCCGTAGCCAGTAACCAAATATTCCCATGTGTAAAAAGTTTTCTTTAGAACACAGTTTAGAAATCATTTGCAGAAAGATGTTCATTGAAGCATTATTTACAATAATAAGAAAAGAAGCCCTAGCTGGTGTGGCTCAGTGGATTGAGCGCTGGCCTGTGAACCAAAGGGTCACTGGTTCAACTCCCAGTCAGTGCACATGCCCAGGTTGCAGGCCAGGCCCTGAACAAGGGGCACATGAGAGGCAACCACACATAGATGTTTCTTTCCCTCTCTCCCTCGCTAACCTCTCTAAAATAAATAAGTAAAATCTTTAAAAATAAGAAGAAGAAGAAAAGAAACTACATGTTTACTTTCAATAAAACAAAGAAAGGTTTGTTCAAATGACTGCACCATCCAATCCCTCTCTCTCTCTCTCTCTCTCTCTCACACACACACACACACACACACACTACTTGGCAAGCAGGAGAGGAAAAATTCAGTCTCTCCATTCCTATCACCCAGAGGGCATCCCTGTGGTAGCCCCTCACCACCTACTGCTGGGGGGGGGGGGGGCTCATCTCCGCCATCAGCAAACAGAACCCAACAGATATTGCTTAGACTTGAACGAGGTGTTTGACCCCCAGCCACAAAGGAAAGTGTCTGTTTGGTTCTCCCTCTGCCGGGACATGCAGGAAATACCAGGAGGAGGAAGCGGGGTCTTTAAGGAGGTTTTGCACCTCAAAGAACCTAGTGCCTTAACATCCCCTCTCAGGGGAAGGGAGGTCCCGCTCAGACCCTGAAACGCGGCGCTGAACGTGGGTGTTGGAGGTCCCCGCCTCACAACATTTCTGGTCACTCCGTGACATGTTTACTGGTCTTGGTGGGGAAGGGACAGAATGGGAAAGCCGCCGGCACCCGTCTGACCGTCTGTGAGCGCACTGGCCGGGAACTGGGCTTTGTTCAGCTCCACCTGCTGGCTCCAGCCCCGCCTGCTACTGACCCCTCACGTCCGATTCACCGTAAAATGTGTGCCAGCAAGTCCGGGGCAGTTAAATATATGGCCTGAGTAATTAAACTGGGTTACAGATGAATATTATTTGGTCTGCAAGCAATTCTGTCCAAGGGCTGTGTCATGAGGATTGCAGCTTATTTGTGGGGTTTTGCCAGGAAATGGCTAATTTTGACACCTGCAATTGGGCCGTGGGGACTGGCCACCTTGTATATACGAGTGCACGTGGCCTCTCGGGGGGGAGCCACAAGGGTCTCCCACCACAGAGAGTGGCGATCACACGGCCTTGTTAGCAGCGCCTGTGGAGAGAAGGGTCACTGTGCAGGGCTGGCATTTCCCGCCCACGTTTCCCAGGCGGCCAATCTTAGGGGTGTCAGCATGACGACCAGCCCCTTGCATGCTCCCCGTCCACACCAGGCCTTCTGAAGGCACTCCCGCACTTCTGTGCAAACGCTGCATACTTCGCAGATGGGATCATGATGGGGAACCAGTCTCCCCGCCCCTGTAGTTGAGGGCACTGCTGAGGGCACCGGGAGCACTCGGCTCTGGGTGCAAAGGTGAGTAGGGGTGCTGCAGCTCTCAGTGGGTTCTCAGGCAAGCCTGTGGCTTCACGGCGCCAACCTCAGAGGGGGGCGGCTCTGTGGGGGGGCTCACAGAGAGGGCGTGGGGGGAGGCTCAGGCTGCCCTGCGAGAGTCACCCCTCCTCGCCCTGGGCACCCAGCTGGCCCAGTTCCCAGCCTTCCTTGCTGGCAGGTGTGGCCGTATAACTGGGCTTTAGCCAGCGGAACTGGCACAGGAAGATGACTGGGGATGGCGAAGGTACAGGGCATGGTGGGAACCAACACACAAAAGGGACCTGGATCCCTGAATCACTGCGTGGAGGAAATCTCCCCCCCACACAAAACCCCGCCAGCACGCTCCCAGAGAGTCGGACGGGGGCAAGACTGCCGCCTTTCCATTCTGTTCCTTGCCTGTGGGGACCACAAAACACGGCAGGAAGCGATCAGAGACGTCTGAGGCTGGGATGGCGGGCGCCAGCACGCAGCACCGTCTTGCAGGGGTCTGAGCCGGGGTGTGTGTCTGCACAGGACAGCCCACCCACCCCAACGCAGGGAGTGGGGGCCAGGGCGCATTCAGAACAGGCCTCATGTTTTAAACACAGTTTCTGTGATGGAGAGAGACATCAGGTGTGCATCTTCCTGCGATGTTTCTGGAATTAGCACTTTTCCCAGTGCCCTCATATCCCGTCATTCCCGAAGCACCGACATCTTGGACAAGAAAGCATTTAATGTACAGACTGGCTACAGGACCCTCTCCGGGCAGGAAGGCTTCCTACACCATTCCCTGCAAATGACAGCCCATTTTCCCCCGGATGTCTCCAGGCCCCGTGTCTGGACAGCTTCCTGCTCGAATGATCCCACTGCCTGACCGGCCTTCATGGTCCAGAATATTCCTTTCCTCCACATAGGACTTTGGTTTGCCTTTTCCTAACCTCAGCAGGTAACTGGCCAGGCTCTGGTGAATGAACCAGCCCCAGAGGAAAAACCAAAAGCATGGCTTTTGGTCACTAACATCAGCACTCACCGAGTTCCCCTTAGATGTCATGTCATTAAACCATCATCACAAACGCCTGGAAGCCGCCACCCCAGAGGCGGGGTGAGGCCTGGACTCCACCCCGGGTCCCAAGCCCCGCCCCGGGGGCCCAAGCCCCGCCCCCTGCCCAGTCCCCGGTGTTCCCGGTATTCCACGGGTAAAGGAATGCGGAGGGAATATCTGGCGTCACCCAGGACACATGTGACCCGCCCTCCAACGTGCCGCAGGGTGAGCTGACAGGACAGATGCCAGGCTGCCCTTGCGACACAGATCTTGGTTGCACTGAGTACATCGTTAACTGGGACGCATCATTCTGTGCGCTCCCTGCCCCCAAAGTGTCACGGGACAACCCATACTGCACACGATTTGCAGGCGGGCTCCTGCCCTCCCAGAAGCTCTGAGTCCTTTCAATTAGCATCGCCGATGAGCCTCATCAGATAATGAAAGAAAAGGGGGTTCGGAGGGAATACAGAAATCAAAGCCGCCGGACCCCAGTACTGCATTCTCCCCATTCAGTTGGACTGTGTCATTAACAGTGGGGCCACTTTCCACTATTTCACTTCCAAGTGGTCCCAAGAAGAAATGAGCGTTGTTCGGCTGCTGACACAGACCCCTGAGTGTCCTCGCAAACTCCTCCAACAAAAGACAATTACTTTATGTTGCCTTAGGCTCTCTCCAGCCAGCAGAATGTCGTCAGTGTCAGACCCTCCAATTAAAAGGGACACTTTGGAAAAAGACTGATGGAAACTTTAAAGGGGAAGCCTGTTGGGCAGTCAGGCCAGTCCTCAGCGCTCTCTCCCAGCTGGCAGGGCCCCGGGGCCCCGGGTTTGAACCCCCACCCTCTACGGGAGCAGGGAAGGGGCGGTTCCACAGATCATCTCCCTGGCTGGGCTTCAGTTCCCTCGCCCCTCAGAGGATGGTTGTCCATAAAATTTAGGAGTAAATTTCCTTTTCCAAAAAGTTGTATCCAGAGCTTCAGTTTATCCCAAAGTATCTGCTACAGGTCGGTAGCGTCTCTCAAACAAATATACTCATAGACTGCGTCCCAACCCTCCCCCACCCAACCTCTGAATGTGACCTAATGGAGACCGAGTTAAAATGGCATCACAGCAGTGGCCCGAATCCAGTGCGACTGGTGCTCGTAAATTCAGGGGACGTGCAGGCACAGACGCACGCTCACGGGCACGACGGTGTGAGGGTGCACGTCCTCCGAGCCCAAGGACACGAGGAGCAGGAGGGAGGCCGTAAAGGGGCCCTTCCCACCCCCAGCACCTTCAGAGGGAGCCCAGCCCTGTCAAAGCCTGCATTTTGACCTCCAGCTTCCAGAACTTGAGACAATAAACACCTCACTGTTCTACAGCACCCAAGTACGGCACTCGGCTGCGGCAGCCCCAGCAAACCCATACGGCATTAACGCCGCGTTAAACTGTCCACTGTTCAGAGTCCCACCAGCACACCAGTCACAGCTTGTGTTCTCGGGGACCCGAGCCCTGACTCCTGCATCCTCGTCCACGGAAGAGCACTTCTTCTCGGGACACGTGGATGTCAGGTGCACAGGCACGCAAGGGACGTCTTCGGAATGACCAGTGTGTCCCGCTGATCAGCTAGTCTTCATGGGAAATCTAACTGACCTGCATATGCTGTGCCCTACTCATGACGGATAAAAGGGAAACCTACCAGGATTCATTTTTTTTAATATAATTGGTAACAGAGGAACAGATATTAATGCCTGTTTTTGTACCCTCTCACAGGCTGTCTGAGTTTTGGGGTTCCCCAGGGGTCCTGGGACCGTCCTTTAGGAACTGCTGCTTTAGAAGATCTAGGGAATGCTGGAACCGGCCTGGAGCAAGGCCAGGTGAACCAGGGCGGTTCTTACAACTCGTTTGCTCTGGTTTGAAGTGTCTCTCCCTTACCCAGCCGCGCACCTCAGCCCCCATGAAAGAAAACTAATAGTGAATTCATGCGAGATGACAGTCAGGGGCGTGGCAGGTTGCAGAGCAGGGCTGGGGCGGGAGGGGCCATGTCTTCCTGCCTGCTCAGCGGCGCCGCCCCGTTTGCAGCCCAGTTCAGACTCCCCTCCAGCATCGTCTGCACATGCATCTGTGCCATGCCTGCAGCAAACACGTAATGCTCTATGATGAGAGGGCCTCCTGAAAACGAGGAGGGAGGGTCAGAACGTCCAGGAACCTTCCCCACTTTCTTCCACAACCAGGGGCCCCAAGACAGGCAACAACGGAGAGCAGGAGGAGATGGACGACAAAGCCCAGAAGACCGAGGCCCACGCCAGACCTGGGGTCGGACTGCGGTGTCTCATCCGAAAGACAGCGAACGGCCTTTTCTGAGTCCCTGTTTGGCCGCCGATGGGGCTGAAACGCAAGCCGGGAGAATCCGGTGGGACCCTTCGTTGAAGTCCCCAGGGTCCCCGTTCCCGCTCCACAAGCAGGGGGAGAGCCCAGGAGATCACGGGCTGGGCAGTGGCTTGGACACAGAAACCGCCCTCCACGCAGGACCACACCAGCACACACGGTGACTTCTCACCCCCAAACAGAATAGCAGCCGGCTTGACGGCCTGGGCCACTTGCCAAACTCATCTGCCTGCAGGCCTTCCTCTTGCCAGCCAGAGTGGCTGAGAATTAACAGGTCCCCCAAATATTTCCTGGGATGTGTCATGAGGGAGCTGCCCACTCTGGCCACTGCCAACGAGGCCAGAAGGACAGTTACCATGCGGAGAGAGGGCGGGCACAGGGAACACGCCCCAGGAGAATGGGGAATGCGTCCAAGAATTCACGGAGAGGGACGCTTATTCTAGATGCAGTTTCTGACCTGCAGCCTTAGCAGGCTGCTGCTAGGAGTGGGGGGGTGGGGCATGTGGGAGGGGAAGCCCCCTTCCATCAGTATAAGTACTAAGTGTTCCAATGTACAGGACTTTTCCCTTAAAACCAGCCACACAGTACACGCTCCCCTGCCTGCGGGGCAGGGGAGGGTGCTGATAGGAACTGGACAGGAACCGAAGCGGAGAACACAGGCTGATGGGAGATGATGGAGCAAAAGTTCTGGGATCCTGGTAAAATATTGATTCTTTAAAAACAAAAGACAGATTAAAAACATTTCCTTAAAAACAGGAGGGCCATAGCAGATTGTCAGCTGTGGTCTCCCTCGGAGTGAGCATGTCCCGGCCCAGGGCTTTGCACACACACGTGTCCCTCCGCGCCTGCAGCGCCCCCAACCGGGACACGTTTTCACCTCCACTTTCCCCGTGAAGAAACCCACCGTCAGGAGGGGAGGGGCCTGCGGTCTGACACGGCCCCACCAGCTGGAACCCAGCACCACGGGGATCCAGGGATCCACGCGAAACAGTACGTCCCCCTCAGCCAACTGGGCCCCTTCTCAGGAGGAAAACGCGACTCTCCCAGAAGCCCCACCCACTCGGGCTTGCACTGAAGTCTCTCGGAGGGAACAGGGCCGCGCCCACCGCAGCCAGGCCACTGGGGCAACAACATGCTTCGATCTGTACACCGAAAAAAAAAAATCTGCTAATAACGAAAGGAAATGGGTACAATGAGGTCCGCCAGGACTACTGGCCACAGTGGATCCGAAAGGTCCACAGAGGGGCCTTAGGAGAGGAGTTAGGTCGGGAGTCGGGAGGAAGGCGGGCGGGATCCCTGCTCGGCACCCTCTCTGGTGTCCCCCCGCCCCCCACCGAGGCCCGAGCCTGGGACCAGACAGCCGGAGCACCGTCCACCCGACCTCGAAGAGCTCCGTGTGTGTGTATGTCCACATAATTGTGATTTTCTCCACAGATTTCATGTCCAAGTTTATCTTCCCTTTAATCCAATTTCACGCCTGTAGCAGAGGGATTTCAGCAGAAGGTCTTTCTTAACCTTCCGATATCATTAATTATGGCTACACTGGGAGCCGCAGCGCACAGCACGCAGGTTTTTAAATAGAAATCATTTGTCTCTCAGCAGGGAGACCGGCGGCTTTATTTCCGAGCGCTCGACGGCCTCCCTTGAGTCCTGGGGTGCACGGTGGTCCCCAGCGTTCACCTCCGAGCGGGACAAATCCTTCCTCTTTGCTGCCCGGCCGGCCGCCGATTCGCCACCCGCAGCGGAGGCGTCCGCTTCCTGCTTTATTTGCCAGACGGGCTTTCCCAGCAGAAAAGGCCCGTCTTTCCCTGAGCTCTGGGCTTTCGGTCATGTTTCCTGGTGATTTTCTACTAAAGGAAATCCCCTACCTCATTAAAAAACAACAAAAAAAAATAGATTAATTGACCAGTTCAGTAACAAGTCGCCCCAGGACCCAATAAACTTTGCAAAGAATACATTTCAATTACAACTGTGCTCAGCGGGAACCCAGTGGGTCAGCCAGCATAATCTCCCTTCTGCATGCAGGAATTTTTACATTTTCTCCTCCATTCGTGACACTGTTTTGCCTCAGCGTGGGCCCTGGGTCCACACGCGGTGCCCCCACCCTGCCCGGTCACGTCACTGGCCACAGTGACCCAGAGCGCCAGCAAGCGAGTCTCTGGAACCAACAAGGGCTGCGTGCGCAGGAGCCCTTGCATTGGGGGCCCTGGGCTGAGGGGGGACCCTTCTCAGGAGGTGTTTGTGCGCAAACACCCGGGAAGCCGGCAGAGGCCCTCGGGATGCCGCTGCAGCCCGCCCCCCACAGCGGCCAGCAGGAAGCAGGGACTTAGGGAAGCAGCCTGCTTGCAAAAAGCCAGGAGAGACCATGTGAAATGACCAGTCTGCAGAGAACCTGGGCAGAAGACGCTCCCCAGTGCAGCTGCTCGCCCGAGCAGGAGCTGCGCCGTCACCTGGAAACCTTGGACACCACAAAGCTGTCCCCCTACAAGGACACCACATCACGTAAGAGATTTCATGCACAACGAGCCTCTGGATCCACTCCGCACACGTGCACCAAAGCACATCCAACAGGTCAGCTCAGACCCAGAACTCGTGGGTCGCAAAACCCTGAGTCCGGGCCCTTCCTGCCCCGGCACACAAAACGCGACCTAGAGGGAAAGCTGCAACACAGCCACCGCACTCTGGGCTCAGCCCTTCTCCCGGCTGCCTTCCCCTGCACTGCTTTTTCCAAGTGCGACTCCCCACGCCAGGCTCACTCTTCACACGGGCCAGAGAGCGGGCCCAGCGAGCAAGGAAGGACGTGGCTTGTCTGCTTGTATCTCTTACACTTGAGAAAAGGCCAAGCAAACACCGAGGTCCAGGCCCAGAATAGGGGAGGCGCTCCTGCTCTGGCCCACAGCCCACAGACCTGCGTGACCTCCGGCGAGGCGCCGCCAGGCCTGCCCTTGCTGTGGACCACCTGCTCGTCAAGGTCATCCATCAAGTCTAACTCGTCTCCGTGTTCCCGGGGATGGGTGCCATGGCAGGACGCTGGCAGGAACCGGTCAGGGTTTCTCGGTCTCAGCAGGACCCACACACTGTGGGCGCCAGGAGTCCCTGGTGCGGGGACTGGCCTGTGCACCACAGCGGGGACTCACTGCCACAGCCGGTGGATCCCAGCGCCCTCAGCAGGCTTCTGGGTGGGCAGGGCAGTTCTCGAGAGCATCAGTGCCACCGCCCAGGACTTGCTGACCCTCGCTAGTGCAGGGTCGGCAGTGGTCCCGGTGCATGGCTCCTTCCAGTGCAAGTCCACAGTCCGTACCTAGCATGACCTGCAGCTTCTCTCATGACATGGAGTCCCTGCGTGCTGGCCAGTGTCATTCTCCACCACCCCACCCCCCAGAGAGCCCTGGCCTGCAAGACACCAAGCCAACTTCCCGACATCCCCAAGCCCACTCCCTCTTTCTCTGTCTCCAGGGACCCCCCTGCCCACCCTGACGCCTTGCAGGGCACCTTCCACTGGCTCAGCGATGGACAGTGAGCTCACCACCCCTCCTCAGGCAGGGCGAGAACCCCCAGAAGCCCCACCTGCTGTGCTGCAGCAGACACCTGCAGGGAGGCCCTACTCTGCTCAGGAAAGCATACCACTCTCCCACACAACCCCCACCCTCCCACTCAACGTTTCAAGCCCCGGTCTCAACTGGGCTGCTGCGCCCTCACCGGCAGGATGCAGCCAAACCAGGGGCTCCCTCTACACTTTGAGACAGTGACGCAAAGTCACCTCAGTTTTGGGGGGTTTGTTTGGGGTTTTTGGGTTTGTTTGTTTGTTTTTGCTGTTTATTTGGCACTATGAATACGCAGTTGGAATTCTTGGTTCTTGACCTTACAGTTTCATGCTAAGCTACAGATACTCAAAATCACACACTGCGGTGGGAGGTATGTTTAAAGGAGACATCAGTGAAATTGGATCTACAGCGCCAAGTGTTAGGGATGGTTTAAAATATTAATGCAGGTTGGAAGCCAAGCTGTTTGAAGGCTCGAGCGGGCCTGCGCTTGGCAGGAACACCGCGCACGGGCGGATGAGGTGCACGTGCACACGTTTAACTGTCCGTTGCTGCCTGTCCACCGAAGTACAGCGGCTCCCCGGCTAGCCGGTGGTGAGCCGGCCAGTGAAGGGTCTGCCCATATTACAGGAAAATCCTCCCTGCCTCCTAAAGTCCACCCACGTTTTCAGCACGCTGTGAAAACCAACCACTGGGCTAATTATAGGAGGCAGGTAAGGAAGCTTGAAAGGGACCTCTGAATTCTAAACTCTCGGTGGATCCCGAGGGGCTGGAGCTGTGCCAGCTGTGCACACTCATCCCCACGCCAGCACCCACCCACGTCTCCTGGGACACCACAGGCATCTGAGCTGGCCGAACACTCGGCACCTCATTCTTCAGTTTGGGTGGGCTTCTATCCATTGGGCATTTCATGTAAAAAATAAACATTTTCAAAAAGCTAGTCCACATAGGGAAGATCCAGCCTCTTTGCACAGTAAATAGTGAGCACAACCGTGTGCACATGCAAATGCACACATGCAGGGCGGGGCAAAAGCAGGTCTGCGGTTGCTTGTCATGTCACACAAGAAGGAACTGCTACACGTGCTCACAACTGTGGCACCACCTTGTCCCCGCCCTGTCTCTGAGTCTACATTGAGGGGTCACATTTGGCCGTAGACTATGACACGTCACATATGTGTAACAGTCCGCCGTACAGCGGGCTGTCATGCAGCCTTGAGAAGGAAGGAACCTCTGACGCACGCTACAACCCGGATGCACCTCGAGGACATGGTGCCCAGCAGAAGAAGCCAGTCCCAAGAAGACACGCACCGTCTGACCCCAGTTGCGTGAGGCCCCTGGAGAAGTCAGATTCACAGGGAGAGAGAGCTGGGTGGTGGGCGCCGGGGGCTGGGGCGGGGGTTAGGAGGCAGCATTAGCGGGTGCAGAGGTCCTGTCTTGCAGCATTCAAAGCTCTGCAGGTTGGCTGCGCGGCCCTGTGGACACACGTGGTGTCCGCTGAAAACCGCTGGGGGTGCGTTGCAGATGACACGTGCCCTCCCGTGACTGAATGTAAAGGTGGAGATGACGCTGTGACCCTGTGGTCAGCAGGTTTCGGGGATCTGGTGCCATCTGAGGAGGGCGCAGCCAGAGACCTGCGCTCCAACCCCAGCCTGGGACACGTCCCACCAGGCTGTGCAGCTCCCACGAGGCATTTCCCCTCACTGTGCCTCTGTTTCCCCCTCCAAAGGTGACGGTAATTACAGAACACGCCTCATAGGGTTTAAAGAAGATTAAACAAGGCGAAGTCTTTAACCAGCTCCAGGCCCGCGATGCACGCTCAGTGAACGCCCGACCTTGGCCTTCGAGGCCACCACCCTCCTGCGGGCACCGTGCCTTTCTGGGCAGATGGGACCTGGGGGCCTGTGACAGGGGCTGAGGTAAGGGGTCAGTTGCCAAGCAGAGCTGGCCCCTGTCCCCTGTTCCCAGCCAGCATTCTCCCGCTAAAGGCCCGGTGAACCCCGACTCACCCCAACCACGCTCTGACAACTCACCCCCCGCCTCCTGCTGCAGTTTTATCACATTTCCGCTGGCTCTCCTGTCAAAACAGTTGTGTGGGGTTTTACAATTTCAATCCTAAATCCCACACGCCCTGCATCGGTCGCCGAAAAAAATGTGAGAGGTCAGAGAAAATATAGGCCAATGAAAATAACACCGCAGAGAGAAATTAATTGCAGAGCCCATTTAATAGGACAGGGGACTCCCCACAATCCTATTATGCTGTCCCCGAGTCCCTGCGTCGCAGGCTCCGATCCCCTGCACCAAGGCCAGGGCAGGCTCCCTGGTGCATTGCTGCATTAATGTGACATTTCTGCCTCCAATTAACCTTGCATTTCAGCTGTTTTCTAAAGATTGTTCTTTTAATTTGCGATAAGGTTACATATACTTTCCTGTTGGTGCTCAACGGTGTGTGCCCCAAGGCCTGCCGGAGAACCGCATCCCGGTGCCGGCCTGTTCCATGGCGGCGCAGCCGTCCACACTGCCTCTTAGCAAGCAGAGGGGTTGGGTCAGCATGGGCCAGATCAGTGACCTACGCTGGCACTGTGGGCACTGTGAGCTAGGAGCCCCTGCTCCGAGTCGAGATCAAGGACATCACACTCTTGATACTGACCGAGTAGATGTGAATTCAAGCCCCAGCTGTACCATTCACCACCGGTGTTCCGCTGGCAGCACAGCTGATACTGCACAGCCTCGGCACCACGTGGGACAAGGCCGCCTCCCTGCTCGGAGTGTTAAATGGGAATTCAGCAGAAAACCGCTCTTCTCACAAGAGACCTCCAGGACTCTGTTCCCAATTCGACTCTCCTGTTGTCACAAACAGTTCCGAAGCAACCGTCAGCAAACCACACCCCCTGGGCCACATCTGGCCCACCACTTGGTTTTGTAAATAAAGTGTTATTGGCACAGAGCCATGCACACACATTTATTGTCTATGGCTGCTTCCTCACTGTAACGGCAGAGCGACAAGGTCCCAGGTCTCAGTGCCGCGGCACCTTCCCTTTGTGCTGTCCAGCTCCGGGCGGCAGCTGGGCCCGGGGGGTTTCAGGACAGGGAAAGATGTCCATGAGGTCCCCCATCCCTGCTGCACCACACACAAGGCTGACGCTGTAGCAACTAAAGTACGCATATAGCGCCCCCCTCAAAGGGGGCCTGGGGACGTAGACTTCCTCACTTCATTGTTCATTCTCTAAGCTACACACAGACACAGACAACAGGGTGTGACAGCCAGAGGGCAGGGGGGCCTGGGGAGGTGGCAGGCGGCAAAGTGGGTATAAATGGGGACGGCAAGAGACTCTGCTTTGGGGGATGAGCGCTCAATGCAAGACGGAGATCACGTTTTATTGAGTTGTACGCTTGAAACCTACATGCTTTTGTTAACCAATGGCATCCCAGTAAATTCCATTTAAAAAAAAAGTTTCCCAGTTCTTGGTGTACACAAGAACTAAACAGCTGCGTGTTTCACACTTCAGGCGCCAAGGGCTGGGTTTTAAAGGGCCCAGCGCAGTGTGACCTCGGCGTTCACCATCAGTACATCTTCTCCACACTTGGAGCCGAGCGGCTGAGAAACACAGGCGTGCGTGGGCGAAGGCACACGGCAGAGCCGGCCTCATGCCGTCACAGCACCGTGCGTGTGGGCCAGGGTGGCCGTCACACCCGACCAGCATCGGCAGGTCCTCAGGGGTCCCGGTCCCCACCCGCACCGGGCACGCATGCGCACACGCACCGCGCCAGTTACCAGACCCCCAACCAACCCCGCGCTCCGCCCCTGCGGTCACGTGGGATTCCCCACAGCCTGGCGTCTGTAGCAGGGAAACGCTGCACAAGTAACCGGAGCAATAAAGTTGCTCTTCTTCTTCTTTTGAAAAGAAACAGCCTCCCATGACTTGTCTGGACGACGCAGAGCATCTAAGACGGTTTCAACACGAAGTATCAGCGGAGCAGCTGTCAGATCTGAGCCTTGTGGGCTGCCCAGGGGCTCCTGCAGTGACACCATGGTGACGTGCGTCCCAGGCCCCCGTGTTCACTCCACATGTCCCAGGTTAGCCGTCGCCATGGGCGGATCCTGGGGTGTTCCTGGGGCCACACCTCAAAGACAGCACGTGGGCAGCGTACCAGGAAGGAACCCAACTTCGTCCCTCAACACCTGGCGCCAGTCTCAGCTTTGCCCCAGGCTCCCTCTGTGTCCCAAGTGAGCCTCAGTACCCTCACCTGGAAAATGGGTCCACGCCACCTCCTTACGTGGCTGAAGCAAAGATTCAGGGAGTGAGGCGAAGTGGGCTTCAACGGCACGGGGGCAGATGAACCGAGCGTCCTTTGCGGGGTGCTCAGCAGGCACCAGGAAAGCGCAGACCGGGGCCTGCCCGGCTCTGAGATGGCTCAGGAAGTCAGAGGCCTCTCCCAGACCCACCCTCCACCGTGCGTCTTCCCGGAAATACACAACTGTAATGTCTGATCGAGTGCAGCAGAACTGCAACAGCAGCACCCCCCGCCCCCCGACACCGCCGGACTCCACAGAGCTTGGTCTCTGGGGCGGGCAGACTCCTGGTCCTGCTGGTTGTCAGCCTGATGAAATTCGTCATTTCAAAGCTTTGGACACTAATTCTCTGATGGTGCCACTACTGAGTGCCCACTGCATGCTATAAAATACGAGCAAATGTTTGATCATACTCTTTAATCCCGACAGCAAGCCCATTTCACAGGGGAGGAACACTGAGGCATGTGAGGTGAAGTGACCTTAGGTCACAAAGCTAATCAGCGGTGACGCTGAGAGCCAAGCTGAGGACAATGACAGGCCAGGGCGTGCTCCCTAGACACTGAGGTCTCTCCGGACTCTCAGGCCCATCTTCCAAAGGCGCCCCCCTCGGCTCTGCTGTGTCCACATTTCAGAGCCATCAGACTCTTTCAGGAGCTCCTGGAGCAAACAGCAGGACGGGGAAAGCAGACAACATAACCGCTCACGATGACACTGGGACACGGCTTCCAGAGAAGCCACTTCGGATGGCCACCCCACCTGACACTGTTGTCCCGGCTTCGCTATTAGCAGCTTTCCCTCTCGGCCTGCAGAGTGGCCAGGCTGGGACCCCAATCTCAGCGGTCACCCCGGGCTTCAAACTTTTGCAAGGATACACAGACATTGAGTGAACATAAAAGCCATTTCAAGAGACGGCCCTTATGGAAATCCGCCAAAAAAAAAAAAAAACTGGTGGATTTTTCTCTCATGCTTTAAGATTCTTCAATCCCAAACCCTTAACCCTACTGTGGATTATAAATTAGAATATTTCTCTATAATTGAAGTACCCACCATCTTAGTATGTGGCATCACAAATCCAGGGGTCCTGGGGAGTGGAGAATCATTCAAAAATTGTTTTAAAACCTCGCCATTTCCTGTTTTAATTATTAATATGGGAAAGAAAAACATTGATGTGTTGTTCCACTTACTGATGTATTCGTTGGTTGATTCCTGTGTGTCCCCGGACCAGGGATCGAACCCGCAACCTTGGCACATCGGGACAATGCTCTGAGCATCTACCCAGCCAGAGCCACCACGTCCTGTTTCAGAGTGTGGCTGTGTGTGTGTGTGTGTGTGTGTGTGTGTGTGTGTGTGTGGTGGTTCTGTTCTGAAGTCACACTCCCTTCCCTTGACCTGTCTGTTCCTGATTTATCCCACGAGTGCAGCTGGGAAATAAAGGAGACAATTATTTCCCTCTTATTCTAATGGCATAGTTTATTTTAAGACTGTGTTTACACTACAACTGATTCATGCTTACGTTTGAGTTAATAAAGAGTCCCTTTTTAGAGAATTCCTTCCAGTTACTGCTGGATGCCATAGCTAATGGATAAGGCATGTGGACACAGAAGGATACTTCCCCAAGTCTTGCCTGTGTCAGTGAGGTAGCCGGGTTAAAGCTGGCTGAGGCACCGGGGCTGGGTGGTGTGCTGGAGACCTCATGTTTACTTACAGGCGCACTTACGTGGGAAAAAGCTGCTGACGGTGCTCGGACAGCCACCCCGAGGGAGGTTTGCAGGCGGGACCATGGCGACCATCCTGTGGCTGAGGCACCAGGGAAGAAACGCCGCAGTTCTCAGTTCTCGGAGCAAACCTCACGGGGCCAACGGCTGCCCCCCGGCCCAGGTCCACAACAGGGGCCTGCGGGCTTGCTTCCTGAGACTTGGAAAACGGCAGCGCCCATTTCCTGAGATGGCACGGGACACACGGATGCACGGCAGGGCCCCTGCACCCCTTGTCCGGGGTTCCGCACACGGACCCCAGTCTGGGTGAGAGAGCTCCCACCTGTCTACCTCGCCCACGGCATCTGTTCCCAGGAACAAGGTTCGCCCGAGCTGCCCTTCCTGTAACGCAGTTACCTCTGCTCACTTCCCTCCCTCAGAGCACCCCCCCACAGCTGCAAGACGAACTTCCTGCCAAACCGCGACCTCTGACCCCTTCCGCATGGAGATTCCCAGGCTGGAGCTACAGATCCTCTCCTTTTTTATTTTAGCGAGTTCCACTCAAAGGACAAAACACGGAGGCCTGGAGCACCTGACCCTCCGAATATATTTAACATCTGAATTAAAACGCCAAGCTTTGCTGGAGAGCTCATCCCGCTGTGAGTCCGAGGCCGTCTCCCCCCAGCGCCGAATGGCTCACACGTGAGTAGGCAAAGACGGCTCTGAGAAGCGGTGTCCCCGGAACTGCATGCCCACAAGAAAATCCTTGATTTTCCCATTTTTCCCAGTGAGGAGGGGTCAAAGTGTCCCCGCCCCCGGGTCCCTGCTGTGTTCAGTTATTCTGGAAGCAAATGCCATTGTTGGGAATGAAGGCCCAAGGGGGGGGCGGCTATTAGCGTGAGCCAGTGGCTGTAGGGGGCAGGGGGTGAACCTGGAAGCAGTGAGGCAGAGACAGGCGCCGAGGTGAGGAAGGCGGCCTGGATGGGGACTCGGGGCAGTGAAAGCAGGCAGCCTCCTTTCCCGACTGCCCTTTCGGGATAGATGCCAGAAGGTCCCCTCCACGATGACTGAGTGCAAATGTGAACAACAGGATTTACTGGATGTTTCCAGAAGGTGCGTCTGGGCCACCTTCTCCAGATTTATTGTTCTACAATATCTGTGAAGCACCTCCATCCTATAATATATGAAGGCAGGTGCCACAAGGATAAAGAAAAAGAAAGCAAGCATGGTATCTTTCTTAAGAAAATTAAGAATCTTCTCACTTGCAAAATGACCCCCAATCTCATGCCAAGTAGAAGGCAGGATGGCCGGAGCCACGAGGAGAAACCACAGCTGGCCGCACAGGGACCACTGCAGACCTGCTGCTGTCCCACCCTGCCCAGCCCCATCCCGAGCAGGGCAGTGAGGACCCCCATGTGCCAGTTTGGTGAGGGACACGATTCGGCCCATACCAGGCACCAAGTCCAAAGTCAGGGGCTTCAGCAGACCCCTCCCTCTGAGACCCCATGAAGGCCCCCTTGGTGCTCCCAGTCAGTGTCACGCCCCCACACCCAGCTCAGCTTCGGGCTCCCCTGACTCCAGCCCCACTGTCCCCCCAAAACCACCACACCTGCACCCAGGGCCCCCGCATGGCACTGGTCCCGCCCCGCTCGAAGAGGCAGGGCCCACAGCAGTGTCGGCACTTTCCAGCAGGATTTCCGAGGAGAGCAGGACGAGGGCTGACGTGAGGCCACGTTCGGGGGTTAGCTGGAGTTAATTGCGTTGACTGGTATGATGACTTTGTAATTAGTCTTACTGCTCCTCCTCCTGCCGGGGTGGGTAGATTGGGCTCTCCAGAGAAGGGTCCTGTCGAGTGGGGGAGGAGCCAGGCAGCAGGCAGATGGGCCCCCCCCACACCCCCTTACCCCACACAGCAGGCTGTCCTCATTCTGCCCGAGGGACACCCTCTTCTGTCAGGAGACCCCACAACTTCCCCCGGAGGTCCTCCTGTGCTCCCACCACCACCGCCGCCCCGGACCCAGCTCAGCACCAGAGGTGGTTCCGTGCCACCCCACAGCCCCACTCCCTCACACCCCCAGGGAGAGAGACATTAATAAAGCCAGAGCCCCGAGGACGCCGGAAGGGGCCCAACGCTGGCCTGCAAGTCCAGGAGCCACTGGTACTACTGGGATGACATGGGCTGCTCTGTAGGGAACGCAGCCCAGACCGCCCGCGCTCGCTCCCGCGGGCGCACCAGACGCCGCCAGCACACCACAGGAAGCTGGCTGGAGCCCCCCCTCAGGGAGAAGAAAGTCACCCACATGGGGAGCGCCCCAGGACCCCGGAGCAAAGCCAGCCCTTTCCAGCACAGGGCCCTGCGCCCAGCACAGTGGTTCGCAGGAGTTTGTAAAGTGCTTTGCTGTAAGCGCCTGATTAAACATTAGCCCAAGGTCAAGGTCATGGTCCTCAAAACCTCCTGACAAAATCACTCTGCAACGCTTCTCTGCCTTCCCCTCAACCCTCCTGTTGCAATGCCCCATCCGTCTCCTCTGCCCCGGGGGTGCCCCGCACCTGTTTAGGGCCTGGGGGCCCAGCGAACAGGCTGCCTGGGGTTCATGCACAGGGGCCGTCCCCAGGGCCTGGGTGTTGGGGGCTCCAGTCTGGAGAGTTGTGCTTTCCTGCGAAGCACTCGCAGCCCAGGAACCTTGGAGGGTGCGTGCAGTGGGATTTCTGCATTCAAGGCCACCTTTCCTGTAGGTGAGTGTTATTGATCACCCACACCTCAGGCCTGACACATAATCAATGGGCCCTCTGACCCAGATCTGTGACTTGGCCTGTGGGGGCTTTAAAAACAGGCAGCGGACACAGCAGCTCTGGTCCAAGCTCGTCATGCGTGAGAATTACGTCCCCCCCGGAGCCGCGAGGCCGTCTCTGCCCACGTCGCCCTACCATCGGGGGAGCGCGCTGTCACAGCGCTCTGCTCACTGTCCCTGCATGGAGCTCTGCAACCTCCCCCCAAGCCATTAAGAACGAGTGACAGGCCAGACCTCGGGAAAATCAGTGCATGCCCCAAAGAGCCAGGACTTGGCACTGTCATTCTGTAAGGGAGGCCACCTAACCTTCTCAGCACGGGGTGCAGGAAGTGATGGCTCTGAACTGGGGACAGGAGGACGGGAAGGGGACCGAGCACCTGCCAAAGGAAGAGGATGCGATACAGGCGCTGTGGATATTGTGACCTTCAGAACCAGAAGGATCACGGCTGCCGACGACGACACTGACCTCTGGGCTATGGGTTTGGGGGGACAGGATGTGCGGTTGGGGTGCAAACAGAGTAAGACTCTCAAAGGCAAACAGAAGACAAAAATCTCTAAAATCACTCCTGATGCCACCTCCTCCAGGAAGTCTGCCCTGACCCAGCTCCATGCCCCAGCCAGACCGGGAGTCTCCTCCCGGGCGTGCCCCTGCTTCCCCGGGCGCAGCAGTGACCCTCGGGGAGTGAGTGAGTGTGTGTATCACTGTCCCTCAAGGCTGTGAGTCCACTGAGCTGAATGTAGGAATCACACCCCGTTCGGATTTAAATCCCAACCCCAAGAAAATCCAGCCCCCTAAAAGACTCTCAACAAAGCCCCTGACTGAATGATTTCACGTGAGTGTCTGAGAGAGGGAGTGAATGAATGAATGAAAAACCAGCATCCAAACAAACACAGAATACCAAGGAGCGAAGGTCCGAAAGGACAGCCACCTGAAGGGCAGCAGCCCTCTCGTCCCTCCCCTGCAGGTCTGCAAAGGCCCACGTGCAGACAGATGCCGTCCAGCGAACACAGACTTCTGCGTCTGAAGCTGGTCCCAGTCGTGGCCCCACCAGCACAGAGGTTTCAGGCAAGCCGTTCAGACTCAGCAGCCCTCAGTTCTGTCACCTGGGAAGCGGGAGTAATGCACGGCCACCCCTGGGGCTGTGCTGACCACGGAGACCTGGGATGCTCAGGGCCCAGTGCGCAGGAAGGTGGGGTTACGACCGGTACAGACCATGCCCTGCAGTGCAGCGGCCTGACCCACTAGCGTGCCAGGGGTAAGGTCAGCCTCACAGGGGACGCCAAGGCCATTCTGGGACCTCGGGCCACAGGAACTATTCCACCACCACTCCCCTCGGCCTCGAAAAGGACAATGAACTCTGACCACCGACAGGCCATCGGTGGGAACGCCCCCAAAGACTGTGCACTGGAGGGGCTGCCTCTGTGTGGATGAGGGGGCGGGAACAGGACGCTGCCCTGAGAACCACCCTGCAGACCAGTCAGGATGTGCGGGGCAGGGCAGTGGCTGCAGACCACGGCCGGGACTCCAGGGGAAAAGCTTGTATGGAGTGTCCTTCCAGGCAGCAAGGGGCCTGCCCAGAGACCCAGGCTGACAGAACACTGCCGTCGCACAGGGTGCGGGCCACCAGGGCCGCAGCAGAGAGCCCTGCAGGGGCTGCTCTTGGCAGTTGAGTGTCCAGTCTGCCGGTGTCTCAGTTCACGCGGAGCCACTGACCGGACTCATGAAAGGCTGCCACCCGATCACAGGCGGCCAGGCGGTGTGGTCCCCGAGTGTGCCGAATGGGAAGAAGGGAAACAGGGTCCGAATCGCACCGATGAGCAACACACGCCACAAGAGGAGGAGACGTCCGGAGGCCCCACCCTAACCAGCCCTGGACAGAGGGGCCACCGATGGCGGTAAGTCCACGGCCGCCAGCCCGGCCCAGACCCAGCGGCTCGGCGTGGGAAAGTGGGCCCCGCAGAAGAAAGCCCCAGCTTGCATTCAACAAAGCGGGGAGCTCAGAAGTGTCCTCGCTGCCCTCTGCAGCAGTCAGCGCACCCCCGCTCTGAGCATGCTTGGCCCATCCCCACGCCGCCCCCACTGGGCAGGGACAGGACAGAGAGGCTCCCGAAACCTGGCTGCCTGCACAGGGCCGACCAGCCGCTTCCTCCCCTCGCTTGCGAGAGGGTGTAAAAATGTGCGGTGCGTTCCTCTGCCAGCCAGGGCTGGGTGTGACTGGCAGCAGCGGCACCCCTCGCCCCAGCTCGTCCAGGCTCACAGGGGACTCGGGAGAGGCCCTTGTTTTCCAGGTCAAGATCATTAGGGAATTTAATTAGCAACCTGGCTTCAGACTCCACAGGGAGCCCGTGCTCAGAGGCCCACATAGAGCCGCCTGCAGACCGCTGCTCCTTGCTGGGTGGAAAGTTCCTTGCCAGGTGGAAGGATACATGCACAGGGGCCCCTGTCATGCTGCCTCCTTCCTCCCGGTCCCTCATCCCACCTGCCCCACAGGAGCGTGCCCAAGGTGCCCAGGTGGGCAGCTGCCCGGTGTGCGGAGCACAGAGAGAGGTGTGCACTTTTTCCTAGAATAAGGCTCGGGAGTGGGAACAGTGCAGAGACGCGGGTGGGCCCATCCCAGAGGGTCTTGGGCATGAGAGAAGGAGCGGGACTTTTTCCAGGAGTGGACATGGTCAGGCCGCACCTGCACCCCTGGAAACTGAGGAGGGAAGACCCTGAAATGGAGGGGGAGGGGAGGGAAGGCTCCTGCAGGAGCCATGGTGAGAGGCCCGGCATCCTCCTGGGGTCGGGGCCAGGGGACCCGTTTCTGAAACGAATGGAGGAAGTCAAGTCCACAGGCTTGGAGATGGAACGCAGGGGCGACGGGGAGGCGGGAGTCAGTGGGGCAGAAGGACCAGGAAGCTGGATGCGTCCGGAAAGAGCACGTCGTCCAGGTGGGCGCTGAGTGGAGTGTTTCCAGGGGAGGTGGGGTCAGGGGCCTGGAAGGCTGGGGGTTGGGGCTCTGTGCTGGGCCCCAGGGCAGGGGCGGTCCCTGGAGACTCTGAGCAAAGGTCTAGCAGGACCGAGCGGCGTGCTGGCCGTTGGCCTGTCCACACGGGGATGACCCCATTCAGCAGCCCCTTAGACACGGAGTTCCCTGACAATCCAGGAAGCAGCACTCACGTGAGGGCCATGGTGACTTTGTTAAAACACGTCCCAGCCCCTCACAGCCGCTCCCTCCGAAGCTGGAACCTAAGCCCCTCTCCTACACTGCAGCTCGGCTGGCTCTGGCCAACACCACAGGGGACGGGGGGCAGCACTGGTCCTGGACACCCCAGACCAGCTCTGAGAGGTCCCTGATGCTTTCCCTCCGACTGCCTGCTCGGGGCACAGGGTGGGGGGAGCACTGCCATGTCAGGGGGGCACCCCGGCAGCCCCCAGACAGACCCTCCAGGCGGGAAACAGGCCTCCATCCGACAGCCACCGGGCTCACCCTCCCGGAAGGGGTCTGCAGCCCAGCCAGGCCGCCAGAGGACCGTGGCTCAGGCTGCCACCCCACAGGAGACCCTGGGCCAGAACCACCAGTTCAGGTGCTCCCAGACTGCCGCCCGTCAGGAAGTAGAAGGTGCAAAGGTTTGTAGCCAATGCATGCAGGGGTGACGTCACACAATGGATAACTATTTAATGCCTTCATCTATTTAAATAGAGGCGTCTCAGCCTCTGCCAGGTGCCAGGTGCAGCCACACGCTGGGCAGGGGCTGAGCCGAACCCCGGGCTCAGGCACCGAGAAACCCACCTGCTGTGTTGTGCCTCACTGTGTGCCCGGCCCCCCAGGGTGCACACCCGCCACGAACACCACCAGTACGAGGCCACACACTGCCCAGCCTGAGGGGGGGAGAACACCTTTTTAAAGAGGGCTTCCCAGTCCCAAAGTCACACTGCTCAGCCAGCATGTGAAAACAGGTGTGAAAGCCAGTAACCAACCCACATGTACCCCTTCTCTGATGCCCCCCAGGGGCCCCGGAGACCGAGGCGCCAGAGGAGAACGTGGGGATGCAGGTCTGCCCCCCGGGGGCTCACTCCCTGTACTGCCGTCCCTCCCAGGAGGGGGAGGGCCAAATCGGAACCCCGGGGAAGGTCAGTTCACTCTTATCACCAAAACCTCACCTTCCTTTCCTGTGAAGAGCACCTGTGACAAGCCCCCACGATGTTAAGACATGTTCCCGTTGGGGACCTGCTTCCTCTGGAGCAGGAGGCCGGGGAGGGGTGGCTGGGCAGCTCCCCGGGGAGGTGGGGCTGGAGCAGACAAGCGAAGGGGGTGCCACTCCCTGGGAGGGGACCCCATGGAGGCCTGCTTCAGGGGCCCATCTGTGCAGCTGCTCCCCGCACTTCCACTCCACGTCCCCCCAAAGCCATCTCACGTCCTCGGGTCCCTGTGGACACGGTGGCCCACTGGCCCTAATCAGGGATTCTCACCTGGTCGTGCCCCCGCCCCATCCCCCAGTTTCTCTTCTTGGGCAGCAGACCGGCCCCACAGCTGTGGGTGACCCTTCAGTGAAACCTCCTGTGAGGAACCACAGCTATTTCAGCAGCCGGGCGGTGCGGGGCTGCTCTGGGGGCAGAGGTGGGGCCCCCAGCCTCTTCCAGTGACAGGGCCCCTGGCTCTTCTTCGTCCCGAGAGGCCCTTGGGGCTGCCCCTGCCAGGCCAGGAGGCTCTGGAATCTGGAAGCCTGCTGGTGAGCTCGGAGTCTGCCCTTCCTGCCTGGCTCAGCCTCCTGCGCCTCAGTCTCCTCCCCTGTAAACTGGGACACAGCTGTGTGCCACCTGTCCCCCCATGGTGTGCCGGTCACAGGGCACTGTGAGTGTGCTACTGTCACTGCTGCAGCTGTGTTTGAGACCACTGCAGCCTCGTCCTCCCAGGAGGCCACCAGGAGGACAGGGGCTGGACATGGCCCCTCCGCCCCTGGGAGCGACTCCTGCAGCGGGTGTCCGGCAGGTTCCCAGGCCCTGCTCCGGCTGTTCCGGGCTCTGCCCCCCGAGTCAGCCCAGACCCCAGCCCCAGCTGGGCCTGCCGCGTAGGCCCATGGGCCTGTTCACTCCCGGGCCTGACTCCCTCACACCGCGCAGGCTGTTCTTCTGGGGGCGGAGGGGGTCTCCTCCCACAGGACCCCGGCCAGTCCCGGGTGTTTCTCCTCAGCTGCCGTGGCTGAACCGGATACTCAGACAAAGTGACAGGGACACGGTCACGTCCAAGAAGGAAATGACTGCTGCCACTTTTATGAGTGCCCCCCACCCGGCTGATGTGAGGGCCTGTGACGAGGTGCCTGCCACTCTAGAGGGCAGTTTTTTCTTTGGCGGGGGGCCACAGTGCATTGGGAGGGAGATCGTAAGAACCCTAAAGGGCTTTCCTGCTGCACTCTGCAGTCAGCGTCCCCTCTGGTCTCGGCCTCCTGGCTGCGCCTTGTCTCCTGGCCATCGCAGTAAACCTGGCCCCAGCTCACAAAGGCATCTTGTGATTTCACCCGGGACTCTGTAGTGGGACCCAAGGAGGAGGGAGGCGGGAGGCACCGCAAGAAAGTGCAACATCGCCATCTAGTGGCCGTGTGGGGCAGCTGCAGAGGAACAAGCTGGGACCCAGGATTGTGCATCCTGGGAAAACGCAGTCCCCACGTGACCTAGGTCACTGCACAGTGGCACAGCCCCCAGCGCCTCAGCTACCATTAGTGGCCACCGCAGCCACATCATTGCAAAAATAAAGGCCAAAACACGTATAGAGTTTGCATCTATGCATCTTGAGTGTTGATGAGGGCCTGAAGGGGATGCAGGGACGGGACCCTGGGTCTCCAGGGCACCTGCAGCCGGGTCCAGGCCCCACAGGGCTCAGGGTCATCTGCCTGCCGGGCTAGAGTGGCCCCTGGGGTGCCTGCCTGCTCCCTGCCCGTCAGCAAAGCTGTCTTGGAAAGGGCCCCTCCAGCAAGAGAAAAAGACTCTCCTTTGGGGAAGAGACCCACCAGGGCACAGGGTCTCAGACCTGAGTGGCATCAGTGGCACCTGGAGGGCCTGAGAAAACGAGGATCCCAGGCCACCCCAGAGTCTCTGGTCCCTGGGCCTGGAGGGCGGGGCAGGGGGTGGGGCGCCAAGGATCTGTATTTCCATTGTGTCCTCTCCGAGACGCTGAGGCCCCACTCACAGGCCTGCTCGCAGTTGCCCGGGAGGAGCGGGGGGCGCGGGGCAGTGGTGAGTCAGAGCGCCTGGGCTTTTTCCCTGCACACGTGTTCCCTGCCAGCACGCACCGGGCACAAAGTCGGACGCACACCCAGACCTGCACACGGCGAAGGCACTGGGCTCCAGCGCAGCACCCGGCCATTCGATGAGCTCGGACACCGACCATCCACACTCACCGCGGGGCAGATGCAGGCCGCCCCCGCACCAGGCGTGCTGGTGGGTTTTCCACGGCAGTGGCACAAAGACTTGTGTTGGGGCGGTTCACACTGGAGATTTACTGGCACCAGAACCAGAGTGACTCCCAGGCAGGGCCACTCTCCCGGCCAGCAGTCCTGAGCACGGGGAGCTCTGGCAGACACCGAGGCCAGTGAGGCGGCTCTGGGCGACGGCGTGGGTGGAGCGGGACGGCGCAACACTGCGTGAACTGGCCCAGAGACAGAAGGATGGCTGGCGTGTTCGTCCACCTCACTGAGGAACCCAAGACAGTCGGACTCACAAAAGCAAGGGCCAGGCGGGGCTGCCAGGGGCTGGGGCAGGAAGAGTGGGGGCTGTCTCACCCGTACCTCACGGCGGCCGGGCCCAGTGAGTGGTGCTGGAGGTCTGACCACCGTGCAGTGCCTGCAGCCAACGATAGACACTGTGCTATTTTACGACACTTACATTTTACAGAGAGGACAGGTGCTAAGCATCCTTGCAGGAATCCAAAGAGGCACGGGATACTTGGAGGCAACAGGAGTGCCTGTTACCCTCACTTCATAGTGATGTGCGGTCACACGGGTTAACCTCACATGGGTGTGTACGACCGCCCAAACCAGCTATGTCCATCACCTGTACACAGTAAATACATGCAGTTTATTGCACATTGGTTAAACCTCAATGTGGCTATTTTTAAAATCGAAAGAGAACCAGCCAGAACCATCTCCAGTTTCTCTGTGCCCTGATGCTGAGGGGAAGGACAGAGTGTGTGCAGGGAGGGTGGAAGCAAGGACCGAGGCCCTGGTCAGTAGCACACTCCAGGTGAGTGGGCGTGGCGACCCCCCTTGTTTCCCTCCCTCCACCCACCTTGGGTGGCCAGAGTGCTCACCCTGGGGGACACCCAGGGGGCTGACGGGTCTCAAGAACTCCCACTGCAACAGCAGTGAAGGGAGGTGGGTGCATTTTATCGAATGGGTAGAAATTAGGGAAACTGAAATCTGTCTGAACTTCTGAACTTAGAATAAAAGCTAAACATTTTTTCCTTAAAAAGAGAGACAGACATCTGAGCCCCTCTCAAGAATGAGTCTCAACTGTATCGTCTGTGTTGTCACGTCGGTGAAACTCCAAGGAGTGGGAGCCAAGTTCCGTGAGGAAGCCAGTCAGCACAGGGGTGCCGGCGCCGCTGTGCCTGTCACATGTGAAGGGTGGTTTCCAGCTGCAAGTAGAAACCCCCACCTGGCTGGCCTCCCTGGTGGCTGCAGGAAGACAGGCGACCCTCCCCTACTGCAGACACCACGTGGTGCTGCGGTCCCGGGACCAGTGGGCTTTGGTCTGTGCAAGGCTGCCATCATGTGGCCGCCTCGGGTGTTTACCTCAAAAAGCGGCCCAGGGAACAGAGGTGCGCTCTCCCCAAGTCTAGTCTAAGATCGCCCTTTCCTGCCACCAGCCAGAAAGGGGACACAAGACACAGAGTAAGAGGCAAATCAAGCTCTCGAGTCGCCACCTGCATCTGAGTCTCCTCGCCGGGCGTCTCTGGGCCCTAACTGGACCTGGGCTTCAGGCGCACGGTGATTCCTCTAAACCAGGAGCTTTCTGTCAGGACCGGGCAGCCCAGGATGGGAAGCCCCTGCCCCGGCCTCTGCCACGTCCTGTGCCAAACCGAGCCCCAGTGTTGGAGGCAGCCACAGCCCTGGGCCCTGAGCCCTCTCTACAGAGGAACCCAGCGGCAGGGAGCCCGTGAGGCGCAGTGTGAGGGCTCCCCTGGGGGATGCCACGAGACCGCTCCAGAGCGGCCACAGAAAACATGGCTGAGAAGGGCCGGAACTGCAGACACCTCCAACTCCAGGACCTATGGCCCCTGTCCGTCGCAGGCGCGGTCCCTCAACCTCAGCACAGCACTGCAGGCTGTCCCAGCACGCCGAGCAGCACCCCCCACCCGACTGTGACGACCACCCTGGGTGCCCGAAAACCAAAGGAGCCACCTGCTCAGTGCCTGTCTAGCACAGCGTCCATGGGCCACCCACTGGGCCTGGACCCCCGAGGCAGTGATAATGAGGGCACGCACAAGGGTCAATGCACGCTGCAGCCACCGGTGCACTGCCGAGGGCCCCAGCCAGGGAGCGTGCCTGTGTGGGGCTGAACTCGGCTCCTGCCTGGTGGGAAGGAAGCCTCGGTGGGATGAGCCACGGTCCTCAGGTGGGGTCCATGGGCACCACCACACACGGAGGGGGGCACTTCTTTGGCTGTGGGTTTTGCTGACAGGAGGAAAAGTGACTACTTCTGATTTTGTCTTATTTGATGCTGAAAAAGACAGAAACCCCGGGTCCCTGGGGGCTGGGCTCGTAGACCTCCTGGGACCCTGTCTTTCCCTTGCCTGGCCTCGGTGAGAGTCTGCACCCCACCTAAAATGACAGGGCACAAGTAGGAGAGGGGGGTGGCCAAGAACCCCCACAGCTTCTCCGAGTGGGAACTCAGTCACCTGTCACAGTTCCAGGCACTGACCCTTCTCCCCTCGAAAGAGAACTAAACCAAAGTCAGAAACATCGTATTGCTTCTCAGAGGCGAGGGGCATTTTAGAGACTGTCCCCTAACCTGCTGGTCCCCTGAGGTTTCCTCCAGCAGCCAGTGATGAGCTGGAGCCGTTCCCCCCGAAGAGAAAGCCGGTCGGGTGCCCGATGTGTAGCCTCAATGCCCACCCACCACCGCCACCAGACCCCAACCCCTGGGAGGGCCAGACTCAAGCCCTCTCATGTTGCAGGCAGGGACGTAAAACGGTGTCAACCCTTTGAAAATGTATTCAGCAGTTCCTCGAAATGTCAAACTCGAGTCACCAGACAGCCCATTCCTGGGTCACACCCAAGAGAACCGAAAGCACTCGCCCACACGAAAACGTGCATGTGAGGGTTACCAGCAGCACCGTGGGTAACGGCCGGACGCAGAACCCCGTTCAGAGCCCGTGGGCTGGTGAACACGGACAAAGTGCGGCCTGCCCACACAGCGGGGCGTCGCTCAGCCAGGAAAGGAGAGAAGACCAACCGATACTGCTCACATGTGAACTGTCAAACGTTCCGCTGAGCGGAAGGAAAGCAGCTGTGGAAGGCCGCACAGCGTGCGGCTCCACTCGAGCTCCGCTCCCAGCACAGGCAGACCTGCAGAGGGAGGGAGCTGGCCCGAGGGTGCCCGGGCGGGGGCGATGGAAAGGGAGAACCCGCTGCTGGGGCCCAGGCGTCCTTCCAAGGCGCTGACTGTGGCGGCGGCTGCACAGTCCTGGGAGCACACCAAGAACCATGGCGCTCTGTGCTTGCAGTGTCGGTAAAAATCACAGGCGCGAGCACTGAGGAACTGAACAAGAAGATGACAAAGGTGACTCCGCATGCACACACACGCAAGCCTCGCCGCTGTTCCGGGGCCGCCGCACAGGGCAGACCTGTGCCCGCCCGAACCCGCAGGGCTGGTCGCCGCAGGGCTGGTCGCCGCTGGGGCTGCCCGGAGCTCCGGAGCACCCCCTGCTCGCTCTGTACAGCTCGCCCACACGCACCTCCACGAACCACGCTGACACAAGGGTACGTCTTCCACGGGAGAATTCTTTATTGGGCAGAAACGTCGCCAACCCCCGAGACGCTCCCTGCAGTTCCCGTCCAGGTGAGCTCGGAGCAGCAACGACGCGTGTAGGGCAGCACAGTGTTCGTAGCGCAGGGCCGCATCACGCACAGCGCGTCTGTTCCACAATGGGATGGAAGGACGGACGGGCAGGAGGGATGACTGCACAGACGGGTGGGTGGGTGGGTGAGTAGGTGGCTGGCTGGATGAATGATGGATGGACAAATGGACAGCAGATGAATTAACAGGTGAACGGATGGGTGAATGGGTGGGTGGACAGATGGACACACAGACGAGGGAATGAGTAGCAGGGCCCCAGGAGCGCAGTCCCTGGCTTCACTGTGAATCCCCAGCAGCCAAGGAGCACGTGGCCGCGGCAGGGCTGCGGGACGAGTCTGAGAAAGGGCAGGACGCATCACATCCGGCTCAGTCACACGCAGGACACCCAGACGCTACCAGGGCCATCAGCCCAAACTCCCCCGGTGGCTCCCCCTCTGCACTGGTGACAGCTGAGACCCTGTGGCCTGCCCGGCGCACCCTCTGAGGCCAGACAGCCGTGGCGAGAGGCCAATGGTGTGTGCGTCAGGCAGCCCGGCCCTGCCCTCAGGGAGCTTCTCCACGGAAGCAACATGTCTCCCTGGAGTCCCCCGAGTCTGCAGTCTCGGGGCTCCCTCGGGGCTGGAATGCACCCTGAGAGCTCTCTGCTGTGCAGACCGCCCGCCCAGGTGCGGCCCTCTCTGGAGCATCCTGGGCTGAAGAACGGCTCATCCGTGCAGTTCCTGTGCCGGTGTCCAAGTTCATCCTGAGTAATGGACACCAGGTCAGGCCTGACCAGTGGGCTTCTGGAGTCCAAGCCTAGGAAATAAATACTCGCACCTCAAAGGTCACAGAGGAAGACACAGCAAGGACAGATGGGAGCTCAAGGTCACACAAACCCACGTGCCCTGTGCCACAGGGTGGGCCTCCGGGAGTCAGGAGCGGGACCAGCACTCGCGTCTGCAGCGCCCCCACCAGCCCCCCACCAGCCCGGCCCGCCACCCTCTAGGCTCTCTCGGCCCTCTTCCCGCCCAGCCCCGCCCAGCAGCGTCTCCCAGGCAGCTCCTCCGCGGCTTCTCCCATTGCACAGTCCTGACCCGCCTCTGCCTCCTGTGGCTCCTCGCCACCAATCCTCTCCTGAAATCACAGGAGAAGCTTCGGAGCATTCCAGTTCATGCTGCTGAACTCCCGGCCGGCCTTGCTGTGAGGAGCCAGCCAGCAGGGGGCACTGCATCTGGTGCGCAAGCAGCTCTGAGCGCATCTCCGCGGATGGGAACTAAAGGGAGGTCCCGCCTGGGACCTGCATGTGGCAACAAAGCGAGGAAACGAATGAAGCAAGGAAGCGCTGCTTTCAAAGTCGGAGATCCTACGCGTGCGTGCGCAGACTTCTAGACACAGGCCCCCGGGCGTTACATCACACGGGACAGGTGCTTCCCCAATCCTCTGATGGCCTCCGAGGTCTAAAAGCAAGGTCAGCAAAGAGGCAAAGGATGATGCTCTCCACCCTGTAGCCGGGGAGGGTCGCAGGAGAGCCCTCCCCTGCTAGGGATGGCAAGAATGAGCATCAGGTGCCAGGCAGCTCTGCTAAAACCATCTGGTGCTTCTAGCCTATGCTGTCCGATCTTCTACCACAGAACAGCCCACTTTCCAAAATGAGCAGTACTGCCCACTACGTGCAACTGCGAGTTTTGGATTTGAAAATCATCGACTCTGCAGGGATTCGAGAGCAGAGGCCCTTCCACGCCAGAGAGTGCGTGTTACCGCCATGACCTTGTGGGGGCTGGTTTCTGGCTGGGCTTACGGAGCCCCATCACTCAGAATCGTATAAAACCCTGAAGAGCCGCAAGCCACTAACAGCTGTGTGGGACCGTCCTTGCCCGTGGCCTGGTCTCCCATCCCTCACTCTGGGGCACACGGCAGCCACTGCCACATGCCATCATCTACCGTCCAGACTGGAGGGGCAGAGGGGAAGGACAGACAAGCTTGTCTGTGCTTTTGTTCTGCTGGTCCGTGGCAGAACCTGCAATTTGGATTTTTCAGTAGTGCCTCCACAGTGCAGGGTGACAGCTGACCCCACGCTCCTGGCTTTGCTCGAGCTTGTCTGGCTGAGACAGGACCGTGAGAAGCCCACTTACACGGGCCCTTCCTAGCAGCGCAGTGCAGTGCAGAGATGCCAGGCCCAAGCCAAGGCCCTAAGCAGAGATGCCAGGCCCAAGCCGATGCCGCGGGGAAGCCCAGAGCCGTGGTGTTCCGGAAGCCTGCCAGGCCAGCACAGCACGATTACTGAGAACACAGCAATTACAGTAATCACTAGGAAGCAGGCCAAGGGGACAGGTCCACCACTGTACCTCGCTGCCTTCCCCGCTCCTGGACTGCCTGGGTCCATCATCCTGAGACGTCTGTCCGGGGCTGCTCCTGTCCTCTGTGGGATTCCCTGGGAGAGCTGCCCTCCCTGAGCAAGAGACCAGGGTGAGCAAACAGGGGCGGCTGCCGAGGAAGCGGACAATCAACAGATGAATAAGATGCTGGGGACCCTTCTGGAAGCAGCTGTCACCTGATTACTGGGACCCAGTTCCATCTTGGGGACCGTCACAATGACACCTCTACAGCGCCCTCTGGAGGACACGGGACATGAGGCTGAGGCGGTGGTTCCACTCAAGCATTTCTGAGCTGCAATGTTTATCTTCTCTTCCAATTACTGGGGCATTAAAAGGAGTCAGCTCTCCGGTTCCATGGCAAGCCCTGCACTTTGCTCACTGGAATTTTCACTCACAAGTGAGCCCACAATCACATACGCTAATGTAGCCTCCATCCCCTGCTACCAAGTCAGACCCAACTCAAATGGGGCTGCTGTCCTGGCTGCTGCACCTCCCCACCCCAAATCACCATGTGGAGGTTGAGGGGGGTAGGGTCAGATCCCAAAAGAAGTATGCAGTCTCCTGAGTTGAAAATAAATATGAAACACATTTTTCAATAAAAGAACAAATACATTACTTAGTTGTTACCTACGTAAGTACATTTTAAAGTTTACTTCCAGACTTTGCAAGTCAGCAAAATTAGGGTGGCAACAACTCTCTGTAAGTACTTAAAAATACCAGCACGCTTGCGTTCTGGTAGTGAGTGCTTACTTGTATTTTAGTCCTAACCAATGGAAGTTCAGTAAGTTTTTAAGTGAATGCACGAATTTGAACTCACAGGTCCAAGAACCTGAGACCACACAGGTCAAGGGCAAGCCACCTTGCAGGACGCAGTAGATGACAATGGCCACTAGAGGGAGACACGGAAACTCTCAGAGACCAGCCTCAGACACAAAAGGCCACCCAGTTTGGAGGGTCTGCTCTGGGCCCTTGCCAGCATAGCCCCCACCCCCGACACTGCTGATATTGCTGCGCTGGGTACCATCCGACACCAGGACCAGCTGGGGCAAAGGTAGAGGACACGGCCCCACCTCCCACCCCCAGCTCAGATATTTCACTCCTCTTTACGGAGATTCCCTCTGGCTTTCAACATTCAATGCACAGAGAAGAAAAACACTTTCCCTGCAGATGACAATTGAATCTACCAAAAATCCACCTGGAAAGACAGCACACAGCTACAAGCTGAAAGGTGAAAAACTTTACTTGCAAACCCGTGTGCCACTGGTTCGGGCCCGGGCAACATCCCTCCCCGGGCAGAACCCAGATGGCCCAGCGCTGGGTCTCCGCAGAGAACCCTGAGGCGCACGGAGCTCGCCACGGGCCATGCATAGCGCCGGCCATGCCAACCAGGATTCAAAGGCTTCCTATGTGGCTGAGTGGGGCGAGAAAAACATGTCCCGCAAGCCCGGTAAATAGTTCCAGAGGCATTATAAACCACAGATGCTGTCAGAGGCAGGATCGTGCAAACTTGAAAAGACCTAATCCACAAACAACGCTGCTTCAAAAACAGGTTTTACAGCGTTGGAAAGGAGCACCAATTTCCCTTTGGAATGTAGGACGTCCATGCGTACTTCAAGCATCAAAGGCCGTTGGCCCCGCTGGCTTCCCTGCTTCTTTCCACGGCACGCGAAACTGCGGGAAACGTCCAAACGACACTCAGAAGCGAAAGGACAGGCGACCAAACCGGGAAAGCAGAACAGCTCAAGACAGCAACCGTCAGAATAACTGACTCATTAGGAACTAAAACCAAACTAAGAGGCCCGGCGAGAGTTCTGGTGGGGGAGAGATTCCAGAAGCCGCACTGTCCGGTGCCCTGTGGGAACGTCTAAGGGGCTGATCTCGCAGATTTCCGAGGAGAGAGACACAGGCTAGAGGCCGCTAACCTGGGAGTGCGTCTGCAATCAGAGTTGGTGCAGGACGGAGCTGTTTGGCTGGACCGCCCTGAGGGAGTTATACCTGGCCAGCCGCCCAGGGGAGGCAGAGGTGGGAGGACCTGGAAACTGGCCCCAGTGTACACAGGGACTGAAAGGACAGATGTTTTTTTAATTATGGAGCTTTCATAACCTAATTGTACCCTAATTATCATGATGACCCTTCTTCCTTCAAGGGATTCATACATGCTTCTGGAACATTCTCCGTGCGAGTCCCTCACTGGCTGATTTGAAGGGAGCTGGGGACTCTCAGGGTGCGCTGACAGCTCTGGCCCTGACTTCATCTCCGTCTCATCTGATCGGACGGAGCCAACTCTCAGCTCGACGTGACTGATACCCCCTGCTCCACCCTGGGCCCTGCAATTCTCGAGAAAAAGCCAGCTCCCCGATCATACGGGAACACGCCTCCCTTCGGCCAGTGGGGTTTCCATGTCACCCTCACACCCTGACAGGCAGGCCATCAGCGTTTTCTGTCCCCAGTCAAGGAGCTGCGGGCCGCAAGACGCCAGGCGCACACAGGGCTGCAGGCCCTCTGTGAAAGCCCGCACAACCCCCAGGGCTGGTCGGCTCGGCGCAGGGGTCCCCGGATGGCCCGCCTCCCTGAATTCCTCACTCCCTGTGCCACAGGGCAGGTCATGTGGGGGCCTCATTAGGATCTCAGGCCCAGCCCTGCCACGGCCTCCTTCCCAGGTGCCTGGCTGCCCCACCAATAGCTATGGGCACCTGAAGTGAGTGAAGCCTTCTAGCTGAAAGGCACCGTGGTAAAAACCGAAATGGTCACTGTTATCATCATTCCACTCCAAGGCCCTCTTCCCTGTCACTGACAAAGGTAAACCAGTTAGGGACAGCACCAGACATGGACAGGGGCTCAGACACCAGCAGGCGAGGAAGGCCGGTGCCGCCCCTGGCCGGTGGACTTAAACTGCTGGAGCCTCCTGAGCCTGGGCAGGTGTCCCCCAGCCCCAGCCCCAGGGCCCGCCCCTCCTGCCCTGCCCTGCCCCACCCCACCCCAGGGCCCTCCCCTTTAGGGCGGAGCTGGCCGCATCCCTCCCCCGTGGGGAAGACGTCAAGAGCGATGTCATGGAGTGACCTGGACACCCAGAGACAACCACTCTGCCGCCCTGTGCCACCCCCCAGCTACTAGAGGGTCTTCCCTCTCCCACCTGCTGTGGGACCCGCCACGCCAATGCCCCCCATCCAAACCCCGCCGGCAAACGCCAGGCTAAGGACGGAGTGTATCTGTTACAGGGCTGCCCACAGGGACAAGGACATCCCCGTATCCTATGCTGCCCGTGAACAGGGCCAGGTGCTCATTCGCAGAGCACTGTTCATGGGACGCAGCCACTTATTCTCCCGGAGGACAGGGGCGCAGGAGGCCAGCTCCTCACAGCAAATCCTGCGTGTCTTTCCAAGCAACGTTGGCACCTGACCCCCCTCCCTGTGACAATCCTGTTCTACCTGTCAGCAGGGCACCCGAGGGGGATTCAGACAGAGGCATGTTTAGGAAGGGCAGGTGGAGGGGGTAGGACACCACCAGCCAGGTGTCGGCAGCTCCCTTGGCCACAGCGAACCTGACACACCTATATGGCCAGACTCGGTGCACAGGGATCAGCCTGCACCCCAGTGACCGACAGGAACAGTGAGACCAAAGGGCACTTCCGGATGCCAACTCACCAACTGGAAGTTGTGACTGTCGCAGCTGAACCTTCAGCCAGATGCTGTCCCGCTGGCCCCAGGCCCCCGGGGGCTCCACCTCCCACAGGCGCCCCCGCTCCTCCGGGTGGGCGGACAGGAACTTCCTGCAGACTGAGGAGAGGAGCCCCAAGTGAGCCCGTGAGCCTGACAGGCTGCACACCCCCGGGCACACCCCCACCGGGGCCTCTGCTCTGACCCACGCTACACACATGCCACCCTCCCCATCCTCTCCTCCCCACCCCGTGCCTGCCTTTCCTCCACCCCAGTTCCTCCGCTCGGGCGGCCGTAACTCAACACCACGGGCAGGCAGCTGAAACAAGAGACACTGACTCGCTCCCAGCTCTGGAGCCGGAAGTCCAAGGTCAAGGTGTAGGCAGGGGGGCCTCTCCCCTCGGTCTGCAGACGGCCACCTGTGCACGTGCCCTCATGTGGCCTCCCCCTGAACCCATCTGTGCCCTTATAAGGTCCTCTTCTCACCACCCATTGAATGCGGCCAGCACGTACCTGTTACCTCACTGCACCCTAACCACCCTGAAGGCCCCGTCTCCACACAGGAGCTCACTGGGTCAGGGCCTCACCGGAAGACCAGAGGGGCCTCAGTTCACCCCGCAGCATCACCCTACCTCAGGCCTGCCCCTCCCCCCCGGAGGCCCTCCCAGCTCATCCTCTGCAGGCACTGTGTCCCCGGAGTCCCCTCGGCCACCGCGTGAGCACCTTGGGGAGGCACTGCCCCACATGCGGCTGAGCAGAAGTGCTCCCAGCCCCGCAGGTGCCCTCGGGGACCCCATCCAGCCCTCTACGGGCACGTCCGACCTGGGGCACAGTGCAGAGGGGGGCCTACAGGGCTCGGCGCTCAGTGTTCGAAAGGAGCCCACCGAGCTAGCAGAGTGCTGGACAGGACATTCCGGTCTCCTGTTCGGACAAAGCACCTTCACAAGCGCGGGGAGAGCCGCCTTCTAATTTAGAACTCTTGGACGACTTGCGGTTTTGCACCACACTGCACAACACCCAGAGCACGGGTCCCCAGCCGACAACCCCTGCTTCTCGCAGCCCGGCACCCCTGAAACTGCAAGGGGCCTGTGCACACCCACCCATGGGGCCCCACACTCCACCCACATCCCCCGGCAGCTGCCCCGGGGTCAAATGACACTCGAACTGGCGGCACGGTCGGCTCCCAGGGGCACAGACCCCGGGATGGAGCCACTCAGGCCCTGGGCACCACTGGCAGGAACGCCGGAGGCCCACTGCTCGGGGCTGGTTCAGCAGAAGTGGCCTGCACCCAGGTGAGAACACTGCTCAGAGCTCCCAGACCCCTGTCCCATGGAGACAGGTGCAGCTGCCTGCCAGAAGTCCCTCCAGTATGGAGCCCTGGGCAGGCGGCCCTCTCGCCCAGCCGGAAGGCAGGCTTGCACGCAACGAGAGCCAGCAGGCCCTCAGCTGCCAGTCTGCTCCCCCACAGACACAGCACTGCCTTCCCCTCAGTCCCCAGGCACCCTGCGGCTTCTGGCTCTTCAGGGAAAGTGAGGAGCTGCGAGTTTCAGGTGCAAGGGCAAAGGCACATGGGGGCCCAGCAGCAGCTGTCTGGGTGCTGCGTCTCCCTGACATTGTGGAGCTTTGGTGTCTATGGCATCTAAATTCAATTACTTCTTGGGCCGGGGAAGGGTCGGCCCTGGCAATCAAAGCACCAAGTCCTGTTTGTGCCAAAGCACCGGGAAGTTTCTCTGGAGGAAGAGGAGCATTCCAAGGGCCTCCCCCCACCCCACCCAGAGTCGCCTGGGTGCACAGGTGTATCCATCTCTGCCGCCCAGGTGATTCTGCCTGACGCAGGCGGGCTTACCTTGGTACATGGCAGGAGAGACCGGCCAGCTGATGCCCAGGGCACTGTCCTCACGGAAGGTCTCGCAGAAGTCCCGCAGCATGGCCATGCCCAGGCCTTGGCGACGGTGTCCCCTCCTGACAAACACGGTGTCGAAGACGGGCAGCAGGTAGCACGCACCTGTGCCGTCGCCGCACAGGCTGCCTGCGGGGAAGGCGAGACAGAGAGACTGCCGTCCGGGCCTGCGCCAGCCCGCCAGGCCACTGGCACCAGCCGGAGTCGGGCTGGCTTCACACGCCGAGCCGTCCAAGACGACACGGCAGAGCGCTCCACACTGCCGGCTCCCTCCCCCCGCACCCTGTTCACGATAACGTCCGGCCACCAGACCACAGCGTGCGCCAGGAACCGTGCTGGGGGCACCCAGACACCGCGCGGTGCTCACCCCAAGGCTCACCACCCAGCAGCAGGGAGGGGTGAAAAGCTGGTCCGTGCTGCCATTCGTACGAGCCTCAGAAATCCCACACTGCGTGAAAGAAGCCAGGTGCAGAAAAACACTGCACGCCGTGTCACCGCACTGACCCGAAAGGCCCGAAGGGCGAACGGATAGGGACAGCGCATGGCTCCGTGCAGGCCCGGGGCCGGGTAGGAGCAGAAGCTGACGGCAAACAGGCAGCCCCTTGGGGTGCAGGAGACTCCCCGAATCTGGATCCAGGTGACGATCAGACGCAACTCTCTGAACTGGATAAAAGTCACTGAATCGTACAGTTTTGTGGGACATAAAGTTACATTTCAATAGAGTGACTTTAAAGGATACAACGGATTGTACTAAAATGCTACTTGAAAGATACAGTTCAGTGTGAGAAAGGAAATACAGCACATTTCCGGAGGAGGAGCCCAGCAGGCCCCCTCAAGAGGTCAGGGGAGCGTCCCCAATGGTCACGCAGGTGCCCTGTGGCCCTGTCTGAGGGAATCCTGTGAGGAGAAGGGTGCTTCACGGCCCTGCAAACACGCACCCCCAGGTAACCACAGAAAACAACCTCACAAACCTCAGCTCAGGGACACCCCATATACACGCTGACAGGGGCACCTCCAAAGTGTCCAGCCCCGCTCCCTAGCTGGCAGAGAGCTGAAGCCCAGTGGGTTTGAAGGGGGGTCGGGGGGGTCCCAAGATGGAGCCCAGCAGAAGGAAGGAGACCACACAGAGTGGGTAAACGGACAAATCAGACTCAGTCCTCATTTAAATCTTCTCTTTCCCACACTGCGTTGGACCAGAAAGGAAATGTTTTCAAAATATACAGTAATGAAGAAATGCTATCTATAACATGTAAAGAATGCTCAAAGCTAAACAAGGAAACAAGCGATCCAATAAAACAATGGGGAAAATATGTGCACAGACACTTCGGCAGAGAAGACACGTGACCAGGCGCAGTGCGCCGGACCCGCGGGCACAGGCTCCGGGGGCGGCCTCGGCGTTGGGACGCCGGAGACCTGCGTTGTGCACCCACCCGCATTGATGCTGTGCGCCAACCGTAATTGAAAATTCAAAGCCATGAAAGCGAGCAACTAACTGCAAAGAAACTCTGAAGAAGTGACCAACCTCTTCGGCAGACCGGTCCTCCTCCATAGTCACGGCTTGTCCGCGCCCAGAAACGCCCTCTGTCACCCCAGCCTGCGGCCGCCCCGCCCCCCAAGGTGCGGTCCGTGAACTCCGGCATCCAGCCTGCCTTCACGCCTCAGCTGGGCTGTCAGGAGTCGGCTGGGCTGTCAGGAGTCGTATCGTCCTGGCGGCCAGCGGGGAGCAGCAAAGAACAGAAATAAGAAGCGTGGTAACGGAAGTCGTTCCGCACCGTTCACCACAGCAAGGTTTCCACGGAGAACACGGCACGCCTGAGAACCACAGGGACGAGTGCGCGGCCTGTCTGCAGGCGCAACGGCAAGCGGGTGCATGGGAAACCTGCACCCCGGGTCTATTTCCATGGCCGCTGCCGCAACAACGACCGCCAAGCTCCGAGGTCCTCTGGGGCACTGCGTGTGCTCAGAGACTCCTCCAGGGCAGGAAGCCCCCTCCCGGAGGGCGCCCGGTGCCCCTCACCTTTCACCTTGGTTGTGTAAAACCCAACGGCCGCGCCGTCCCTCCACAGAACTTTGGCCTCCTCCTTCCCGGAGTAAGGTAGAAAAAACATGTCCTCGTCGTCCAACCTTCTCTCCAGTCTTCCGAAAATAACGACGTTGAGGATGAAAAGCACAATCCTTTCCCCAAACGACTGAACCTTTGAAGAAAGGGAGAAAAAAAAAAAAACAAGTAAGATGAGAGAGAAAAATCAGATTTTTAAAGACCTTTTTTGCACTTGGTGCCAACCCACATGTCGGGGACAGGTGTGCACTCCAGGTCGCCCCCAGCGCCAGGGCCACGGCAGGCGTCCACTCTCCCTGGTGCAAATGTCCACGCTGGGCTTTATGTTTGATACGTGGGCCTTAAATGTATACCATCACCATCACCATCTTCACTTCTGGCTGCGGCTTCTCGGCCTGGATTGGCTGGGAGACCTTTAGCAACTTACCACCTCCCCGAGCCTCAGCTTCCTCGCCTGGCCAAGGGCAAAGGCCACCCCCACCCCCGCCACGTGGTGTCTGAAACCTTTGCGTGCTTTTCAACTGCTCTGATGAGAAGAAGGCAGCCTGCAGCCCCTGGCGAATGGCACAGTGTGTTCGATGCAGCAAACCTGTTCTCTAGCCCAGAATGTGAATCCTCCACCTGTATCTGGAGCCAAATCTGCGGGCAGAGGGGGCCCGCGAAAACCGCCCCAGCGGGCTCCGAGGGACCCCCCACGCTGTGCCGCAGACAGCGGCAGCCAAACCCAGCTCAGACGTAGAAAGCAAGGGCCAGTCACAAAACGTGATCGGCGTGGTGCGGGAGGTTGTAACTGTCAACTAGTAAAAGCGAAAGTTAAGAGAGACGCAGGAAGAGAAAAGGAGCTGCATCTGGCAAGAGGGAAGTGTTCCATCAGAAACGGGCAGGAGGAAGGCGGGCGAAGAAAACCCATCTCACGCGCCTGTTTCATCATGGCGGGGGCCAGCCTGTGACATGCTGAGGCCGCTCAGAGATGTTTCTGAAAACACAGAACTAAGACCCAGTTTTAATCCCTCAATTAGTACTGCTAATTACATTAACAGAAAGAACAAAGTTAATGTTCTTTTGTTTTTTTGGTTTCTTTTTTTTGGTAGGTGAAGAAGAGCTGGCTAAGAAACAAAATGGAATCAGAAGAAAAGAAGTCAACCCCTAAGCTCCATGAAAGGACCGGGAAGCTGGCCCCACGACAGCTGGGGCAAGACAGACTTCCGCAACGTGGCGTGCTCCGTGGAGGGAAAGAAGAACCCAAGTGTCTCTGTGTTCACAGTCTGGGCCGTTTTCGGAAAATGTGGGGGTTTGCGCATTTGAATTCCTTCCATTGCAAAGCAGACTCTCCCCGGCAGTCAGAACAGCAGCCCCTAAGCACCACCCGGCCCCCCTACCAAAAAAAGGCTGGGACAGCCCCCTAACCGGTCCCGCAGCCATGCTGAGACATCACCGTGCTGGCCAGCTCCCAGCCACCGTGGATTTGCTGGACTCTCCCTCCCTCCCTCAGAAGGAACCAGCTGAGCTGACACAGCGAGCTCAGACTCCCCGCCCGCAGGACCGCGGGACAGCCCAGTTCTGCTGCGTAAGCCCCCAGTTCACGGGGCTTTGTGACTTGGTCCTGGACACAAATCCCCAGGGGAGCCTGCTTTAAATTATTAACCTGGTGATAGTACCACAACTGTGAAACCCCCCTTTGCAATGTCCATTCCAGATGAGACTGCCTTACCTTCATCAGCCCTTCTCTGGCAGGGTCCGAGGTCCTCAGCACGTCTTCAGTGGCCCACCAGGACCCCTTCAGGTAGACAGCCACGACTGAGGAGGAGGCCGAGAGGAAGAGATGGTTTGCACGCCGCCCTCGGTCCCCAGAGGCCCGGTCTCAGCAGATGCTGAGGGACAGACTTGAAGAACAGATCACACGTGGGGAGAGCGGGAGCTGTTTCTGGAGCTGAAGGGTGGGGGTAGCACCAGCCAGGGCCCAGAGTGACCACCCTCACAGGGAGGGGACCACAGACGTCCTCGCAGATGGCCGCTGTCGGCCCCAGAATGGGATGCGTCCTGATGCCTGGGGGCCAGCAAGCCACACGCCGACACTGACGAGGTCCAAGGCGGGGGTTCCCTGTCGTTTCGAGCCCAGGTGTGCGTCCCCTGCTTTAGTAAACCCAACAACACCATCCAAGGGCCTCCGTAAGCCACCCGAGAGCGCCCCCCACTGGAGCAGTCACTCCTTACAACAGACGGACCCCCGAGTCCACAGCTGACATCTGCATTCACTCTCAGCAGCACGCCGGGGGCGGGGTCTGCGCTAACGAAAGACGGCGCACACCCGGTGGGACAGGGCCACTTGGAGGGTCTCCCCTACCCTAAGAGTCCCCTGTGCTCCCGTACACACCTCTCCGCCCGCAACTCCTGGTCTCTACTGCCACTGCTGGTTCACCTCTCCCACCATGTCCTGTGGTTGGAACCGACCCTGCGGGGCCTTTCTGGAACGTGCGCCCGCACTGTGGCCCAGGGGCAGGTGGGAAGCTTCACTCCCTGCCCCCTCACAGCGGTCTGCCCTCCACAGGGGAAGTCTCAACCCCGAGATGTTTCCCCTTGGCTCGCAGGATTATCAAAAGTTCCTGTGATGGATTCCACCAGCTTCTCAATAATTAACTCGTACGTGGGGCTTATCAAACAGCCGTGACCCTTTTCACTGCCTTCTAACCACAAATGCGTACACACACACACACACACAGCCCTCACAAGCATACCTGCTCCGGGAAACTTACAAAGGAACCAGCCACAGCGATCCCCACAATCCAGGCTGAGACCACGCGCAGCTACGAGGGGCGTCTATGCCGCTCTGAAGCCACGTGCTTCAAGCCACAAGAGAGACATCTGTACATCGTGCCCACTTCCAAAGGCCAGGTTCAAGGGCACAAGGTGTGAGGAACACCTGAGGTGCTTTCTGGAAATCTCCCCAAATCGCAGCTACATGACACAGCCCCCAGCAGTTTGGAAGACATTTGGACACTTTACTTAAAATGCTGTTACATAAGGAAAGGGCCAGAGTGAGACTTCCTGGAGCTTATGAATATGGACTATACCACATTCTTGAAAACAACCAATAAATTAAGTACCAACTTAATAGGAAACAGATTTACAAGAGTCAGTCACATGCTTACATTATGCAAACCAGCTCAAGACCTCTAACGGGAATGTTACGAAATGCTGAGAGAGGGCAGGGGGAGGGCTGCTGACGTGTGGACGTTTTCCTAAAGCTGGCAGGTGACACTTCTGGGGTTTCTGACCAGGCGTTCACTGGGGAGTTCCTAGGGGCACACCCTGGCACCAACCTGTTGCGTGTGCCCACCCTGGGGGTGGGGTCCCAAAGTCAAGGCCACGCTGAAGGTCTGGGGCTACCACAGACCCTCGCCTCCTGGAGACCAAGGCCCAGAAGTGGATGTCCTGCACCTTGACCGGCCACCCCCAGCCTTGGGGCCAGCACACCCGCCACTCCCAGACCAGATGGCCAGCTACGCGCTCTCCAGGCTGGGCATTGGCAATGAGGGAATAGCCCGCCCATCAGGAAGGCCGCCCAGGGCTGTGAGGCCACGGTCCAGCAGGGCGTTTGCACAGTGCAAGCCCACACTGACACACGGAGGAATGGCATAGTCCGGGGCGCCGGGGGAGGAGGGTAGAGAGCTGAAGGGGGCCCCCTTGCAAATTGCAGTGGAAGACCTAAACCCCCTTTCTCCAGATACATCATTTAAGGAGGGCTAGCTAATTAAGGGCTGGTTTGGGTGGTTTTTTTTTTTTTTTAATTTCTTATTAAAAAGGTCATTGCTGATCACTGTGGGGAATCTGCAAAATATGGAAAGGTGTAACAAAGGTGGACTCTTCTAAATAGGATCGAATTTAAACTGGGACTCCCTCGAGGTCAGTGACAGGTGCCTGGGCCCCCGGGTACACCAGGCTCCAGGTGGACAAGTGGACAAGAACTGTTCTCTCTCCCCACCTCCCCAGACTGGCGGAGCTGAAAGCAGTCACAGGTGGTCTCATCAGCACGCAGAGGAAGGACAGGTGAGTCACCGCCAGAAACAAGCCCCACCCAACCATCACCTGCCACAAACCCTCTACCCCACACGGCTGCGTGGCCCTGGGCCAGTCACTTGACCATCCGAGGCCTCTTCCCCTCCTCTGTCCCAGCAGGGGGAGTGGCAGGTAAAAGTGGCCCCTGTGCTTCCCAGGGCTGTGGTGACACTCCACCCAAAGGACCCCCTGTGTGGGCAGCCCGCACACTCGGCTAATGACAACGGCTAACGTTGTCCTCGAACGCAGGCCTGAATCCGTCTCTGCGGGCGAGGGGCTGTCCACCGTCTTTGATACAGAGTGAGCCAACATCTGCCGGTGAACAGAAACAGTGCGTCGCTGGGGGTCTGAAAGCTGAAGCTAGATCACTTCTGCTCAATGTCGCTCTAAGTCCTGCCTCGGCGCACAGCCACCATCTCCTAGGTATTTGCTTGCATTCGCTGTAAACACTAAATCTGAAGCGTGTTTTTTAAATCCTCCCTCGTCTACCCACCTGCCTTTGTGTCCCGGGGACTGACCAAGGCCAAGATTGTGTGCTGAGGCTCGTCGCGATGCACCGTGCAGAAGCAGACGGAGGGGGCCTCGAGTGGAACCTGGAAAACACAACAAGATCGCCGTGTCATTCTCTCCGCACAGGAAGGCGTGGAAAACCTCTGCACAATCAGCCATCCCTGAAGGGTCACTGTCCCACAGAGGGGGACGTGACGGGATGCAGGCGACGTAAAATGGAAAACTCACCCGCTCTGGCAAAGGCTCTCTGCCGCCTCTCACCCGCCCGGCCCGCCAGCCACCTGCTCAGGTACGATTCCACACCCGCTCAGGCTCCCTCTTCCTCGCCCGTCCTTGGGCCACGGTCCACGACAGCAGAGGGCCACACCTGCCACACCAGCCTCCACAATCGTCCCACAGCCACTGCATGGACAGACAGGCCTGCGCGTCCAGCACGACGCCACTCGGGCCACTCGCTGCCCTGGCACAGAGAGCCTTGGTGTGTGCTTACGAGTGAGGGGGGCAACGAGCAGCGTGCTCGGGGTCTCTAACCAACGCTGGGACTGAGCCAGGGTGCTCCTCTCAAGCACCCACATCCCAAGCCCTCTCTCTAACCGTCAAACCCATGGCCCCCGGCTCCCCCGGGGGCAAAGGGTCGGCACATTCCAGGGCAGAGGCTGACTTGAAGACCAGGGAGGGTACGGGAAAATGAGAAAAGGATGTGTGGGCTGAGTGAGGCAGGCTGGGTGATAGTAAAAGTTTACAGCAGGCCCCACAGCTGCTGGGACCTGTCCCTTCACACATGCTGAGGCCTGCGAGCATCCCCGTGCCCCCCCCAATCCCCCACCGCCCCCCTGCCACCGTCTTCCAGTCGCCTCAGGGGAGCATCCCCAGCCGGCCCTCCTGCAACCGCGGTTCCATGAGGCCGGCGCACCCAGCAGATGGCGGTCACAAGGCCGTCACGAAGTGCGTGCACAAAGCACCGCACCAACAGAAGAGAGGCGTGCTGCAGACAGCCTTGTGCTCAGAAAGCTCTCGCAGACACAGGAGCCGGAGGGAGACAAGGCAGCATGTTGACGGCGGTCAGCTGTGAGGGAATTCACTTTCTCCGGCCTCGGCCATCGTTCCCGAATAGTTTACAATGAACAGAACGCTGACATGACCAGAAAAATCCGGGAGAGTGGCTGCATTTTAAACGGGGCAGGACCCCTGCAGGACTGAAGACAGGGTCGACGATGAGAAGGAAAGGCGTTCAGGAAGACCCGCGTGATGTGCTGTGAGACCTCCGTTCTTTGTGCTTGGAAAAATCTCTCTGGATTCACAAAGGGAAGTTAACTCTGCGAAAAGCAAAAAGGAAGGCCAACACCATCCCGACTTGGACTCTTTCAGCCTGGCGAGGGGCAGGAAAGCACCACCACTTCTTAACTAACTGAGGCTACCCCAGGCCTGCCAGGAAACCAAATAATTATCTTCAGAAAACATTCTTTAGAAGGGAAGAAGAGGTGTACAGTCATTCCAGCATTTCTAGCACATTAAAACGACTTAATTTTGGTAACTGTCGTACTGTATTACGTTTTTGCTAATAACACTAAAATTACTCACACACTGGGCATACACTATTTTAGGTTTTTAAAAAGTAATGTAATCCATAAAGAAGTGTGAAATAAAAGGTGATCGAAACCTCACCCCTAAGTCCTGCAGGGCGTGCGTCACCCCAGGTCTCAGGTCCCCTAGCATTTCCCACGCTGCAGCTCCCAGCCCCCGACCCCAGCACCCGCCCCAGCCCCCTAAAGGTAAGCCCAGGCCTGGGTGCTTTCCTTTCTGCTTCAGCCGCCACTAGAGCCGCCACTAGAGGGTGCTAAGAGCGTGCGTGGACAGTGGCCTCCTCCGCAGAGGAACCAAACAGACACTCGTGGGAGCCAGACTCTTCCAGTTGACGGCAAATCTCAAGGAAGCCACACTATGTAAACTGCACAGCCCATTGTGTTGATTCACTCTGGGCCAGCTCCGGCACGGTGAGACAAAGCCCTCTCCTCCCCAACCATCTTCGCTGCCCAGAGAGCAACAGTTTCTGGGCTGAGTGAAATCTCACGTGCCAAAGAAGAAAACCTTGTCTCTTTCAACACACCAGCCTCAAATTGGGAAGAAAGGTGCCTGACTCAGGTGCAGCCCCAGATTCACAAATGCAGTCTTATCGGCGCTAAACAGCGTGATGGCCGCCACTCATCCCAACTAGTGTAAATCATTCCAATCACAAAATTTTAGAACTGGGTCAAACCTTAGAGATCAAAGACGGACCAATGTCCTCGTTTTACAAACGGGGAAACTGAGGCCCAGCCAGGCATTATATACAGTATCCCAATTGATTCTCATAACCACAGTATGAAGATAGCTTTGTCACTACCCCAGTTGTAGAGAGAACACCAAAACCAGAGAGATTAAGACACTTGCTCAAGATCACACAGCCAGGAAGCAGCAGACGTGGGCTTCACAACAGGCTGCGAGCTCACTGCCGGCAGAACCAGGCTCCTGTGCTGGACGCCAGAGTCCCAGTCCAGGGTTCCTTCTGCCTCTCCAGGTGGAATTAGTAAGTACAGTATTTGCTGCAGGAGGTTTCTCCCTTGAAGCTGTGATAATCTTTCATTACATCTTACTTCCGAACAAGTCAGATTTTTCCCAGCTCTCCAGCAACGAGGAACAGCAGATATACCTGCTCCCCAGTGGGAAGGGAGAAGACCTCTCCTGTGGGCTGTGTCCCTGCCCTGAGCGCGGCGTAGTATGTCAGGGCAGCTTCCCGGTACCCATCGGGTTCATCTTCCAAAACATCCACCGGGTAACCGCCTGCGAGGGGAAAGAGAAGGCAAGACGTGCTATCAGTCTGACTCTTTTGTTAAAGGGACAGTCACTTATTTCGCGACCATTTTTTTAAAGCATCCAAAAGGACATTTAGTTTAAAAATTATGTTCACCTATCTTTTTTCTAATGAGGAAGAGAGAAGCAGTGGAGCAGCAGGCAGCAAAGGAAAATAAAGGACTTTCCTGATGGCAGGACGGGCACGAGCCCCAAGGAGGTAGGAGGCTGCACTCGGACCCTCTCGGACAACTGCAGAAACCTCCTTGCTACACCCAGACCACCAGGTGGCTTCCCTCAGGGTCAGCCACCGTGGCCACATGCCCCAGCCACAGCGGCCACATGCCCCGAGACGAGCTGCTCAGAGCCTTGGTGACTCCGACAAGACCGAGCTGGCGCTGGGACGTACCAGCTTGCGTGCACGTGCAGGCGGCTCAGATCTGCCACTTCTCCTCTGAGAGGGCTGCTTTTCGTCGGAGAGTTTACGTGTCCAATTGAGTGTGGCTTGTAACACTACGCACGTAAACTTACAGCGTCTCTTCCCGTTGCCACACTTTTGGAGGAAAGTCGTATCCTGACATAATCACGTAGACTGACAGCATCCAGTTCAGCTGGGCAGTGGCAGCTGGTTTCACTGGCCTCTGGCGGGCACACTCCCCAGTGGGAGGGCCTCTGTCGCCCCCTCCCTTTTGTGGACCCTGCATGGGATTCAACTCTGGGTCTCCTGTGGGTGGAGGAGGCTGCTGGAGTGGCTGTCTCCCTCCTTCCTCTGCCCAGCCCCTCCCTTCCACCTCGCCCCCTCTCCACACACACGTTCAAGGAATCCCCGGCTCCCATCACTGCGGTGAGCCCAGACACCCCCAGCACCGGTTGGACACGACCACCCATAGGCCAAACCCCAAGGCTTCCCAATCGGGTGGACTGAGCCTGCCGGCCTGCCCCCATGGCCTCTCTCCTACCGACCGTCCCGAGGCCCTCAGTTCAGGGTCTTAGGGGCTCCCGCTGTCTCTGCACCCGCCCCGCCTCCCGACCACCCCGTCACAGGGACAGTGCAGCTGGCCTCCCTGCGCCCAGGGGCCCGCCCAGTCGGTGGTCGCTCCCACGTCCAGGCGAGGACACGAGGCCTGGAGAGGAGGGTGTGGGGCCAGGTGGTGGCAGGACCAGGGCCTGATGGCCTGTCTGATTCCGAGACCTGTGTCAGACACGCAGATCATAGGGACCCACGGAAACAACCTCCTATACCCACCCCTGAAGGCCCCAGCTCCTTCTACCTTGCCCTCCTCAGGCCCATATGAAAGGCCAGCACACCCGGGAGCCTTCCTGGAGCCCCAAGAGGCAAGGGCTTGGGAAGCCACAGAGTCCTGGGTTCGAATCCCAGCTGTCTCTAGGATGGGAGTTAGTACCCCTTCCCCCCTCCCTGTCCTGCAGGACTTCACACGCCTTGGCCTTGGCCCTTCACTCCCCCAACCCCACCCCAGAAGTGAAGGGCTCCTCCTCTCCTCCATCCCACACCCCCATGAAACCCCACCCCATGCCTTGCCCATTCGGAAATATGGGTGGTGGCTCAGCTGAGCTCTCTGTTCATTTCACCGACCTGGTCAAGTGCTCCCCCACACACAGGTATGAAAGAATACTCAGTGCCCACCCAAACATGAGAAGGGAGGCAGACTGGGGAGAGGGCCACGCCACCCTGGGCCCCCACCGGGCCGCACGCCTGCCAGTGAGACCCACGTCCATAGCTCCCTTGCTCACAGTGCCCCCAGGAGCGTCCGCCCCTTCAGGGGAGGTGACACCCGCGGACGCCACTCTACAGCTGGCCCCGTGGGAGAGGAGGCCTGCATGTCAGACCCCAGCATTCAGCCCATGCCGGCAAGGGTGAGGGCTGACAGGGAGGACACTGCGGTCATACTGGCTTGGTTTCCCTGAAGGGGCACAGGGCAGGGACACCTCACCCAAGACCACAGGGCCCAGAGGCCTGGCTGCCCCTGGGTCCCCACAGGCTGCCAAGGGCTGCCTGGCCCCGGTCTGGGTGCATGTGGCCAGGGGAAAGGCAGAGGATGTGTTTGCTCCTTGCACACCACGATCACTTCCCTGAGGTTTTGCTGCTGGGGTGTGAAGTGCCCTCAAAGAACCTAGTGGACGGTATCCCGAGGGCACCCGGGCCCCTGCAGGCTCTACTGCCTGGCCCCACACCAGAGAGGGGTCCCTTGAGGGTCTTTATGCAGGAAGTCCAGCAGAATTGATCCTGATGGTGGGGCGGCATGGGCCTGCCCCTGGGGAGCAGGACCCCAAGGACCAATGGACTCTCCCTCCAGGCAAAGGATTCCTGAATATCTCGATACCACGCCACAATGTGGCACCCACATTTGGTTCCCCTTTGAAGCCTGGAAGCGAGGCACAGACCCCTGTACCCCCCACACAGGGCCTGCTGCACCCCAAGCAGCTTGAGGGACAAGGGGAGGCCCAGACCATCAGCCTTTTATTAGTTTTCTTCCGGGGAAGCTCCCCCACCAGAGCAGCTCAGCGGCCTCCCTCTTACACAGAAAATGCCTGGGTCAGCGCACTGCAAACTGGGCCAGAGCAAACAGCGGCGGGAAAGGTGGGGGAGAGGGGGGCATCTGATGCCAGCCGGAGAGGGGGCCCCTTCCCTTGAGGGAAAAGGGCCCCCCCAACCCCGAGAGAAGGAAGACCCCCTCCCAACCCTAAGGAACACACACACACGACTCTGCCCACATGCCAGGGAGGAAGGAAGGAGGCCCCTCACCCAGCCCCCCAGGCCGCAGGGGCCTGCCTGGGCAGCCCAGAGGGGCCTGCGGAAGTGAGCAAGTCGGGGTGTCACATGCACAGCACACGCTGGAGGCTGAGGCGAGCCGTCTCTCACTGTGCTGGTGATGGAGGGCAGACCCGGGCAGGGGCTTCCAGGTGGGGAGTGCTAACAGGCTCTGTCTGAGGGCTTGGCCTGAACAGGAAATACTTCTCCAAAGCCAAAAGAATGTAATCTTTTCAGTATCGTGTAAAAGGCTTTTATGAAAAAAAGGCCCATGGTCGAAATGATAATTCACCGCAGGCTGTAAAGGAATGGAAATCCCCAAACGAACCCCAACTTCAAGAATTCATTGTAAGCATATGTCGGCTGTAGTCACCCAAGAAACAAAAGCATTCTTCTAGGAAAAATACTTTCATCATTCCAGATCTTTGTACCAAAGCTTGAGCTCCCACGGTTGCTTGAAAGGCGTGCCACTCCCCCAAGCCAGGCCTGGACCCCTCGAGGGCTGGCCAGCCACTGCTGGGGGAGCCACTGCTGGGGAGGTGGGCAGGGCCTGATGCTCGAGGGCTTCCCCGGCATCCGGAGGTCCTCCCTATGTGAACAGCAACACCAGTCAACGAAACCCTCACAGGGCACTGTGAGCACTGAGCCGCTGACGAAGCACTGCCTGCAGGGCACTCTCTCCAAAGACCACTGCACCGCAGCGGTCAGGGGTCCTCTCCTGGCAGCAGCGTGTGGCTTCTCACAGGCCACACGTAACAAAGGCGTCTGAAATTTCACTCTGCCCCTCTTAGAACTGTACCGGAGGGCTCTACCCGCTGGTAACTGTGCGACATTGTGTCCCTGGAAAAGCTGGCTGGAATCACGTGGTCTTTTTAGTAACGGGGACGGTCATTCTAAGGTCGCAAAATGAACAGTTCTTTCTGACGATGATGACACGTGAACAAATTTAAGGGTGCAAAATTATAAAACAGTATTCGACTTTTTAAAATGGTGAAGAGTAGCTATTGCTTGTGCAAAATGTTTTATTTTTTGCTTTTATTTTTACAGAAGCAGTGTGTTTTTCCCTTCAGAAATTAATTTTCTTCTAAGAAGAACTTCTTGTAAGAAGGATCCTCGTTAGAGAAGAAACCTGCCACGGGGGTGCGGTTCCTGACTCGGGGCTCAGCAGGGAGCAGGGAGGCTGGCGTCTCTGCGGGGGGAAGAGACCGCAGTGGTGGCAGCAGGGCATGAGAAGTCTCGGAGGGCGTCTGAGCCCGGAAGCTCCGCAGGCCAGGACGCAGGGTGGGGCCTGCAGGGGGGAGACTTCCAAATGCCACCTCAGTCGCTCAGAGTTCAGGCCCAACGAATCATCAGCGCCCCCTCCCCCACTCAGTCTCAGGAGAAGCCAGTGTTTCACCGCGCAGTCCGACCCCCAGAGCTGTGTGTCCGTACACTTCAGGAAAACAACAGTGCTCACGGACTTGAACTTCACCCTGCGCCCCCAGAGCACTCAGCACAGGAGGCCAGCAAGCTGAGCACCACTTTTAACTGAAGTAGGGCTGCACTTATTTCTTGGACCAGGGCTGATGCACACAGTGGGAAATACCCAAATACCCACAGCTGGGCCAGGCAGGGACTGGCTCGCACCCAGGACCAAGGAATCCAAGGTCTGTGTGCCTTTCCCTGTGACTTCCCCCGCCTTAGGCCAGCATTCCCATGAGGGTGCCCTGAGGAACTCGAGCCCCACAAGCCGTGCAGGGGAGAGGCCTCGGGGGCTTGGGGCTTGCTGCTTTGGGGGGCAGTGCGCGCTCAGAGTCTGTTGGCAATCAGAACGTTCAGAAATTCTGCAGCAACGGGATTCGCTTAGCTCCACGTCTATGTCCCAAACTTACTTAACTGGAACCCCCTTTCTCCCAGACCCCGACTGGCAGAGGACAACAGCACACACCTTAGAGGAGAGGGCCCTGAAACCCTGCTGGGGCGGGAGGACCCCCGGGGCCAAACCGACAGCAAACCCGCCGGGGCCTGGACGGGGACCAGGTGTCCACAGAGCGGCCCGCCACATGGAGAGGCAGAGAACAGAAGGTGAAGCAGAGACACGCTAGGCTATTTTCGTTGGTTTTTGAAGAGCATCTGATTGCCAAAACATTCTTAGCAAAGAATTGAAAAAAGGGAAAAAAAGTTGGAAAGCGGAACGCAGAATATGTTAAAATGTTTTGAGCAGATGAGCACAGCCGTCAGGGAACAGGCAGCTCGGGGGCTGCAGGGGGTGGCGGGAGGGTTTGTGCCGCTGACTGACAGGCAGCCTTTTGCTCTGTTACCACATACTTCATATTGGCCAATTCGCAGTTTGTTGCTGCCTTGGGGGTACCAAACCCCTTGTCCCAGATCTGAGGTGGAGAAACACGCAGATGACTCTCGGTGCAGCCCACACAGAAGTGTGTGTAACCCTAACGGCTTCCGATACGAAGGTCTCCCAACCCGAGCTTCTGCAGGTCTTCCTGTAGGCGAGGGATGCAAAGATGAAACCATCTTTCGCCCAGAATCGTCCAAAAGGGTACGAGGTGGGACTGAAACACGCTGTTCCTTTCGCGTGCAAAGAGGCACCACCCTTGGGGACGACTGGGGGGCCTCTGTGGGGCAGACAGGAGGAAATGCATCCTCAGACACCTGCTTCCGTGATAAACGGTGACAAGAGGGGCGCTTACTGACAAAAGGTAGGAAGGTCAGGCCTTCTCGTCCCCGAACTTGAGCCACTCCGTCCCATGTGGCCAACATTACAGGGCCCCATTAGTCAGACCTTCACTAGGACAGAAGAGGGCTCTGGCACGTGCTCAGGAACTGTGGAAGCCTGACTCTGTGTCTTGAAGTTCACTGACCAAGAGCTCATAAAACACCAACCCCTGGCATCGGCAACACCGGCACACAGGGAGGTCCAGCGAGGGTGGAAAAGCTGTGGGGGACTGACTGTCCAGAATGGAGCAGTGTTGGGAACCACTCTGACTGGTTTCAGAAGCTGTAACCCCCCCATGCCTAAGGCTGAGTGAGCAACCTTTGGATCAGAAGCCACTAAGGAGACAAAGCTTATCTACCTGGCTGGGGCGCCACCTCTGCCTCTTTTCCTTCATCCTGCCTGCCCCCCAGTGCTTGATCAGTTAGCCAATGATGGATAAGTTTCCCCAGGGGAGGAACGACGTAAGACAGGCACGATCACGGGGAGGCTCCAAGGAAGGACTTTGGGGGGCTACAGCAAAAGGGGGAGATGGACCCTCGCCCCTCAGCTTTGACAAAGCCTGAGTCCTCATTCTGTCTGCAAGAAATCTCCTAATCTCTTGACTGCCTTACTTCCCCTGCCTGACTTAAGCCTGAAACAATGACAGAGGGTGGTGCAGCCCTGTGCTGGAAACGGTGGGTTCCCTAGGGCGATCAGGCCTAAGAAAGAATATGTAAAATCCTGTGAAACCTGCTTTGTTTAGAATGCTCTCAATTAAATGATGAGGGTCTAAGCAAGAAGTGAGTTTGTTCCTCAAGGTTTAAGGCTCTTTAGCTATCTGACCCTGACTCAGAATAGGCCCTCAGAGTTCTTTTATTTTATCTATTGTTTGATCCTTACTGCCTGACAATGATTAACGAGCTTTACCTGTATTCTTGTGCAAAATGAACCCAATAAAAGCCCATTGAGGAAAAGGCTCTTGGTCCTTCTCCTCTGAGAAATTGGCCACCTTTCCTCCCCAAGCAGATCATGTCTTGGTAGACTTATTCTCATCCGTGGCAGTGGAGGGGGGCAGGGGGCCTGCAGGCGGAGCCCCCCCACAGAGCAGGCCCCCACCCACACAGCACAGAAGAGAAAATCACTCCTCACCTCTGTGTCTCTGCCCACTAGTCACAGGGTCACACCTCTGAAAACTACTCCACCTCTGGGCTTGTTCTTGAACTTCTTACACTTGGACCTGGAAGTCGCCTCCCTGCATGTCCATCTGCTGCACTGCCAATGGTAACGCCCCAGAGGAAGAGGAGGAAAAATGGGCTTCTACCTGGCCACCCAAGTAAGGAGGGGTTGAGAGCAGACTAGTCCCCAGTCTGCACGCCCAGTTCTAGACTGTCTCTGAACATATATAAAAAACTGCCACGGAATGGTCGGCACACACCACGGAATGAGACACACGAACACCACACATGCTGGAATTATCTGACACAGAAGACACAGACGTTAAATATGTTCGAGAAGTTTAAACAGGGAACTTAAACGGCTGCCCACCAAGGTTCTAGGGGGAAGAAAGCAGATCTTCTAGAAATGAGAGTCTTAAACAGCCAGTGAACTGAGACATGTACATGAAGACATTACCCAGCATGCAACACAGAGAAACAAAACAGTCGGGAAACATGTAGGCAGGTTACGAGGCACGGACAGCAGAGTGACGAGGGCCAGTGACAATGCAACTGAAGTGCCAGAAGGAGAAAAAAAATAATTAAAAAGAAGCAGGATTTGAAGACATAAAAACTGAACTTTTTCTTCAGAACTCATGAAAGATATCTACCTTGAGATTCTGGAACCCCAATCAACCCCGAAGCAGGAAAAAGAAAAAGAATCTCACCTGAACTCACTGTGGTCAGACCACAAAACAACAAACAGAGACAGGTGACCGTCATAGCAGCCGAAGGGACACTCGGACCCTCCTGGCTGTGCACACCGCCAGCCGCCTCCCGCCAGCGACAGCGGATGCCGCAGGCAATGTGGGGACGCGTTTCAGGCACAAAGGAAAACGCTTTCACTCTGTGCCTTGCGGAAGTGACTTCCAAGCATGGGGTGAGGTAGGAAAATGTCTGGAAGAACAGAACCTGCGTAAGCTGACTGCCAGCAGCATATTCTCACTCTGCTTCTAGCGGGTGCGGATCGGGACAAAACGAAACGACCTCAAGAAAAAGTCAGACCAGAAGGAAAGGCCACGAAGAAGCTAGGACCCTCGGACAAAGTCCAAGCCAGCACTGACCGCCAACGCAGAGACAGCTCGAGTGAGGGGACTGAAGTGGTGTAACAGACTAGGGGCTGGGTAACGTGAACAGTGGAGGGGTCATTCAGAGTGAAAGCAGTTAAGGCCCTGATAGGACTCCAGAAAAAGTGTAGAACTGATGAATGTCCGAAGTAATTGGAGTCAATATGTATATTGCAATTTCTAAGTGAGCCCCTAAGAGAACAGAAACACAGATATTAAATTTCAAAACAGGAGAGAGAGAGAGAAAATGGAATTTGGGCAAGAATGGGGGGAACCTCAATTTAAAAGACGGCAAAGAAATGAAAACAAGATGATGTGTGTTGAATTAAATGCATATTTAATTGTTATTCATTTAAATTCATTTTGTTTCAGTGTTTAATGGTTATGATTAAAAACATATTCATCAACAAATAACTAGACGAGGTTTTTGGCAGGACAGATTTTGTTTTATTAGTGTTTTCACCCCACGTATTTTTTAAGATTTTAATAATGCTTCTTCAATATTCATGTGTTGTGAAAAAAATACTAGGCAACCTTTCCTTCTACGTAACTTACTTCTTTCTCAGATGCTCCAATAGCCCCAATGTGGGTGGCATGTGTGCCTTACGGAAGCCACTTACTGGGAGACTCGAAGGTCCAGGCGGACAATTCCCGGGGCGTCCGGTCCGGCCCTCCTGCCCACCCACAGCGCACTGAGGGGCAGCGCCTGGAACTCCGGGCCAGTGTGAGGGGAAGGCTTCTGCAGAGCTGAGGTCTCCGCAGCACGGGGGTGCTGCTCAAGCACTTACCACTGAATGAGACATTCAGGGACTCTGAGTAGGGCTTATTTCAACGAAACGCAAGGAAATGGACATGGCTTTCTCTCTGCGTTAGTGGAACTTGCAAGTAGTGGTTAGAGACTTGGTTTCCAAGAAAAACACATTCATCTTCATTTCTGCCAGGCAAGGAAACCCCGAGGTCTAGGAGGCGTGGGGCCCCGGGAGCCCCCAGCACTCCCAAGGACAGGAGCCCCAGGGCCCTCCCTCCCTCCCAAGCCCAGCCCTGGGCCCCGGCTGCTGCACAGTTCTGAAGGAGCAGGAAGGCATCAGAGGGAGTCTGGGCCTGGCCGGCTGGGCTGCAGGCCCGGGGCGGAGTGGCACCCAGGAGGCTGCCGGCCCCGGAGTGTGAGAAGGCTCCGAGGGGCCAGTAAAGGGGGGAGATGTGCCTGGGTTTCAGCACGGTGCTGCCTCTGGAGTCACACACACTGTGTGTCCCACCCCACCGAGCCTGCTTAAGGCTGCCTTGGGACCGAAACCCCGAGGCAGAGGAGGGGTGCACGAAAGCAGGGCCTCTGCAAACCATCGCAGAATAAGCATCATCCAAAGACCCCAGGCCGTCACCAGCTACTGACAGTCACCTAACTACAGCTGCCGCCCCCGCACCAGGAATCCTGACCTTCAAGTCTCGTGACGTGGGGGAGGAGGGGCATCTGGCCCACCGATGTGATGGGATTTCTCCCTGAAATTGGTTTCTAAGCCACACAACACAGAAGAAAACACAGCTAGTTTTCTAGAACCCTCTGTTTGGAACTTCCCTGGGCCGAGCTACAAACAGGAGCGTCATTAGGCGAACAGGGAGCCAGCTGCTGCCGGTCACCAGACCAGGGTTTCAAAGGTCAGAGACAACGCCTCAGTGCCCACTGCCCTCCCACCCCCGGCTGGAGCCCCGGCCGCCCGGTCATTCACTCAGTCCCGCCCGGAAGAAGTCGGGAGCCAGCCATGCCTGGCCAGCCTCGGGCGGCAGAGATCCCCACCTGACACAGGCGTGATACAGCCCCTGGGGTCTATAGGTCAGGGAGAACCGGCCCGTCCGTGGCAGGGGTGCCATTACAGGGCAAGGAGTCACCACCCGCAGAACGGGGTCATGCAAACGCCCGGGCCACCAGGAGGGCCCACTCAGGACCCAGTCCTCCCAGAAGAGCGGGGTCCCTGGAAAGACAGTCTGGGAGGGGGACAGGTGGACCAGGGGCACCCCAGGGGTGACAGGCAGCTCGCATCACCCCACATCCTGATGCACCCAGTCTGCAGAAGGGTCCTCCCAGCGATCCATCGTGTCGCCAGGGACCCCCATGAGGGGCTACACTCTGGGGTTAGAAGTAACTGACCCAAGTTCATGGCTATGTGGTCTGTTCCCCTTCCCTCCTGACTGGGGAGTGGGGACGCTCCAAAGGCCACAGAGCACTCAGCAACCGCGACAAGAGCCCCGAGGCCAGCCCAGCCCGCCCGTTGCCCCAGGGAGGCCCTGCCCCCCAGAAACGGAGGCCCCACCCCTGCCAAGCCCATGTTCCTCTGCAGGGGGCACATCCACACAGCTGGGAGTAGAGGAGACCCCCCAGGGTTGATGAGTATGTGCCATCTTTGAAGTCCGTGTTAACACGGTGTCTTCTCTGAGGAAATGGCTCATGCATCACTTCCCTGCTGAGCCTCCAGTTTTGGGGGGTTGGAGGGGAAGTCCACACTTCGAACCTCCCCCCAGGGCCAGGGCCATTCCTATGGGGAATCAGACCCCTGCCCCCCGCATTTGAACCCCAACACAGTCACCCACCAGCAAGGAGACCTTAGGGACGTCACTGCATCTCTGAGCCTCGGCCTCTTCCCAGTAAAACGGGGTAACAGCGGTACCCCCACTCACTATCCATGATGGGGTCAGCAAAGGGGACGCTGGCCCAGGCCTCAGCATGACACCTGGCACACAGCCAATGCTCCTCAGGGCGAGGTTCCCAAAAAGGGTTTCCAGTCTCAGAACCGCAAGGGAAATGCTGCCTCCTCCACTGACACCACCGCTCCACGCTCAGCCTCCTCCCTCTCCTCGTCCTGTTGGGAAGGAGCGGCAGCGCCCACCCACCCACCCAACCTCAGGGCGTGACAGGCCCTGCCCCTCCTTCTGGGCCAACCCAGGTCTGCCCCTGCCAGCCTCCCTCAGCACCCGACCTGCCTACAGCTTCTTTTCTTTCTGGTCTCTCCTCCTTCGGGCCCGTTGTCAAACCAGGGTGTCAGAGCCCTCTCTCTGGGCCCTCAGCTCCTGGCCTCCCATCCCCCAGGGGACGTGCTGCATGGCTCTCTCTCCACCCAGCTGCAGGGGTCCCCACCCGAGCGCAGGGCCCCCACCCCTCTGTCCGGAGTCTAGAGTCTGCTCCTTCAGCGGTGCCCCCTCTGTCCCCATGCCCCTGCCCCAAGCTCCAAGTCGTCCTGCATTCTCCTCCCTGCTTGGAGCTGTCCTGTCTATAAGCTCTGCTTTGTCTCCGGTGCAACCTGCCCAGCCCCTGACTCCCCTAAATCGGGCCCCTGAACTGGTTCCCAAATGGAGGTTATAAAATAGGCAATTCTCACAAACGAACTGAAATTCTGTGTGTAAACAGAAGGGGTTGGGGACAAACAAATGGCCTTCTCTGTGTCTGCTCTGAATTTCAAGCTGGGCCAGGAGGCAGCTCGGACGAACAAACACAGGGTCGGTCACATTTAATCCTCATGAGGCAGCATTTAAGTCCTTGTTTTACAGGTGAGGGAAGTTCAAGGAGAAGGATGAGGGGAGTAACGGGACAGGCTGTGTCCAGCTGTCGTTGCCTTTCCCACTATACTCCAAGCTGACTCGACAGCGACAGGCAGCCTGGAGGAGCCTAGGGTCTCAGCACCAGGGAAACTGCACGCACGAGCACACACACACACACACACAGGCTCAGGGTGGGGGAGGAGAGAGGACATGTGTGGTCCTAAGGAACGCCTTCAATTATTATTAGGGGTGCTCCCAAAGCCCCCTGGGATAGCTGCACCCCACTGGACACACCAATCAGACACACCAAAGTCAAATGGCCTCATCGAAATAGAGAACACATCTTCACAGAGGGGTCACAAGCCCTCTCCCCACATCTGGTGCAAGGGTAAGTGGGAACTGGACACAGCCTTATCTGAAAACAGAATTCTCAGAAGGCTTCCCTGTGAAAGGAAAAAGGTTTCTCCTGCCGAGAGGGCTGGCTCCAGCCACTGCTGGAAGTGGGCTGACAGAGCCTGGGTAACAGCTCAGTGACACGACACCCCAGTCCATGAGGGTCCGGTGCACGCAGAAATGATTCAGGGGCGACAGCTGTGTGCCATCCGGGCCATCGGCAACCAAGCAAGCCACAGCGAACGCTGAGATCAGGACAGGAAGACCCTTAAAGCGCTCAGGCCAACCCCACTTTCCAGAAGATGAAGTTGACAGTCGTTCTTCCCGTTGGAGGGGAGTGGGCCTGGGGGACTCCACACAGCTCCACGCCATGGGTGGGAGGAGCTCTGACTCCCCGGGCCGCCCGCCCAGGTGCAGACGAGCTGAGCGTTGAAACGTTAAGACAGAGCATGTGTGGCCCCGAGGCATGCCTTGAAAGACTATTGGGAATGCTCCCAAAGCCCCCCCAATCCTTAAGTGGGCAAAACCTCCATTTCGGGCACAAAGCAAACGACATCAAAAAGTAAGCCGGTTTTCTCTCGCCCCAGTTCTCGCGCAGACAAACTAGTAACCGCACTCGCCGTCCACAGCCAGGCCAGCCGGCACTTCAGAGAGGGCCGCGTAAAAAGTTCAGAAAGGAAAAAACACTGCCACCTCCAAAAGCAGAGGCAGAAACCCTTTGTCACTCTGAGACCAGTGAGAACTTCCATAAGGAACGTAACTAATCCATCCAATTGGCTGGTGGTCGCCTTCCCTCCTTAACTCACTGGCCCTCAGAGGGAAAACCGCTCCAAGTCACAGCTCTTTCGTGCAGATCACGAAAACAAGGACAGTAAGAGCTCACTTAAGGTCCTGAGTAGTTCTAGGACTTCCCTCAGAACAAGTATCATGAAACCAGTTTGGCCACGGGCTAACCGAGATAGGCAAGAGTTAGGTGTCTGCTGCGCCTCGTTAGAGTACAACCACATTGTTTGTAATCAAGGACCAGCCCACTGCACAGTCAGCCCCACTTAAGCGTGGGGATGCGTCCTGAGAAATGTGTCCCTCAGGTGATTCTTGCAAGTTGAGCGGACCATCGGGGACTTAGAGGGACCTCCCCTAAGACCATTCCCATGGAAATACTCCCTCTTCCGCGGGACCTTCAGAAAAACCCCTGCAGAGCTGTTTCACGTGCTTTCTCTCCCCAGAAAGAGCGGGACGTGGCCCCACTCCAGCCTGGAGGCAGCCTGCTCCAGGTGGTGACCAGAAACCCAGACTCCACTCCCAGGGGCGCCCGCTGCCTGGGGCAAAGCTGGCCGTCCCCAAGGGGGTGGGAGGGGCGCCTGCGGGACCCTGAGCTGCGCCAACCCGTGTCACAGATAAGGCCACCAAGATACAGAGGTCGCCAAAGCCGGGTCAACCGGCCCTGACACCGGGTGGCCCTGGGGGCAGCCGGAGAGTCGGGGTCTGCTACTCCCAGTGGGGAGCGCCAGAGCCCCACCAGCTCCCCACCCATCCCCCGCCCACCTTTCCCTGGAGGTGACAGGTGCTCGGATCTCAGAGCCCTGGCGCCAACTCAGGGAAAGTTTCCCTGGCCGCCGCGCTGTTTACGTCTAGTTTTGGAGCGCCGGAGCCCAGAGCGATCCGGCCGCCCAGCCATTGAAACCCGACACGCGGGGAGGGGCCGCCGGGCAGACCGCAGCGGGCGAGCTCCGCGGGGCTGGCCGCCGCTCCCCTTACCTGCGGCTCTGCGGGCGGCCCCAGCCTCCATGCTCAGGTCCAGCTCCCGTTCAGCTCCCGTCCCTGTGGCAACGCGCCGCCCCGCAGGCAGACTTCACCTCCGCGGCTCCACCTCCGCCCGCAGGCCACGCCGGCTCCTTCCCCCGGGCCTGCCCCACTCCGATCCCCCGGGGTTGCCCTATTCCCACCCCGAGGCTGCCCCGACCCTTCTCACCCGCCCCCTCACTCTCTCACCCGCCCCCTCACTCTCGTCTCCAACAGGGGAGCTGACACCACACAAGCTTCATCGTTAGCGATCCCTGACTCCCAGTTTGCAAAGCGCCTTTGCCACTTCCAAGAAGTATTTAATTCCCCTTAATCCTTTGGAATCGTAAACTGTCGGAGGCCCCACCCCTCGCCAGGGCCCCGGGGCCTTTACTGGGCACACCCTCACCACGCCCCCTCCCACCTCCTTCCGATCCTACGGACAGGAGACATTCCCATTATCCTTTTTGGAAAATTTACGCAGCTGAGAAGTGCAAGGCGCCCGTGACAAAGGGCGTCCAGGAACATTTACTGCCCATTCCGCAGTCATCCCCGTTTCCCCCTACAACTGTAAGGCTGCCACTTTTGCCGGTAACGAATTCTTTTAGTGATTCGATCTTCAAGCTTATGCTCGCTTGAAACAGTGGAAGTCAACTCCAGGCCTGCATTTCTCCAGCTTGTCATGGCCCTATTCAAGGTGCTTCTCACAGGGGAGGGGGGGGGTGCGGTTAGAGCCAGCAGCCTTGGACCCCGAGGCCTGTGGGGGGTCCGAGGGCACCTCCCCTCTTTGGATGGCAGCTCTGAAGTTTGGGGGACTGGTCCCCTCACATGCATCCTAAGCTCTCTGGGCCTCTGTCCCTGTCTGGGCCTGGCCCGCATTGGCCTGCCTCCTCCCTCCACTCCAGCAATTAGTCACTGGGGGGGGGGGGGCGACAGCATCCCACCTGAGGAAGGCCTCGGCAACCCCCCACCAGGACAAGTGGTTCCAGACCTGCTTCCATGCACACGGCTACAGCATGCACTCACTGCAGCCCAGCGCTGGCCGTTTCTCAACCCCAAGTCACCTCCTGGAAGTCTGAGGTGTCACCTTCTACAGTGAGAAAAACACAGGACAACCTGGGCCACAGCATTCAGGACACCTAACTCCTCCATCCACGGCACCCTCGTTCGATACGGACTTACTAGGCTCCACCATGCACCCTGGAGAAAGTGAGGACACTAAGCACCTGGGAAGGGGAGTCAGCAAAGACTGCAAGTGCAAAGGCCCTGAGGCATGGACTGGTCTGTTTTGACTTCTCACCCTCTGTCAAGCCCCCCAATCTTGGCTGTTCCTTAAGCTCCTGGCACAGAGAGAGGAAGGGTTCTTAACTTCCTATTTAAAACAGGCTTCTTCAAGGCCTTGTTACTTTTTAAAAAAGTTTTTGTGTTGCTTTAACAGTACTCCCATAGTACCTGAATACGTGTTCTTCCAGGGAGAAAAAAATTGTTTAATTATAGAATGAAAATTCTCCTGTTTCTCATTCAATCCTTCCTCTTTCCATTCCTGCTTTCTGGGGTTTTCGCCTTACTTGGGCAGGCCGACATCACCTCCAAATTAGAAAATAAACTCTTCTACATTTGCTTCCAATATTTTCTGACCTTTAGATTGGAATTTGAATCCAAGCATCATTTTATGTACTCGATGTCGGAAATCGGTCTAACACCAGCCAGGTGTCCCCACACCATTAAGTGCCACACTCATCTGAATGACTTCCTGTGTCCTACACGAAGTTCCCGTTTGTGTCACAGCGGCACTGTTTCTACAGCAGGGTCACACTATTTTAACTGCCTTAGCGTTATCAGGTGCTTGGGGTCTGGGAAGGCAAGCCCTTCTTATCAAAGATTGGAACCTACTAGGTAAGGATCCTGAGGTTTGACGGAAAGAGCACGCCGTCTTGAATGTTCATTTACATAGGAACACCTTTAAAGTTCTGCGTCTTCCCATTGAAGAAAATGAGCACACCCAGGCTTATCCCAGCCTCCTGTGGGTTTTTCAGCCTCTTATAAATAAATCCAACCTGTTTCTTGCTAGGTTTATTCCTATGTATTTCTGACATTAGTTGTCCATCGTGAAAGGGCTGTTTCTCCTCCAGTTACATTTTCTAGCTGGTTATTACTGACCTCATGAGAAAACCACTGGCTTTGGTCTACGCCAGTCTCCTACGCAGCCAGCTGCAGGAGATCAAAATCGTATTTAGATTATCACCGATCTTCTAAGTGCACCGTCAAACTGTCTGAAAATACATTACTGGATTTCCAAACTTCCCTCAAGCCCACTGAGCCGCGTAACACGCACTTCTGACACTAAAATGGCCCTGACTCACCAAGAATGCAGGGACAGTATTACCCACACGTGTACCCGGAAAGCGTCTTTCCGTGGGGTCTCCCTCTCGCCAGGAGGCCTCACGCACTGGGCTGCGACCTCACCTGGCCCCAAGCATCTGCTCAGGAACTTCCTCAAGGCTGAAAACCCAACTGTCAGAGCCACCCCCCGGGGAGCTGTGAGGTTAGGAAGAGAAACCCAGTGTTCAGACAGCAGGGCTAGCCAGCTACTGGGCTTTAGTGAGCTACCAAATTCCCACGGCAACAGTTGTTACTTCTCAGTCAAGGAGACGTGGCCCTTTCAAAAAAAAAAAAGGACAAGGCTCAACAAAAATTGTTGAAAAAATATCAGATGGGAGAAAAATGTAGGCAAACCTTTCTCCCATAAAACACAGGAAAAATATTACCTTATCATGTACCCTAGAAAGGCGCCAGAGATTTTTAAATGCCAATTTTCAAGCTATTCATTCCCAGTTCCCAGGTGAAGTTTTTCTCTAAACACTGGAATCTCCTATACCAGTTTCCCACGGGATATTGAAGGGAATTTCAACATTGTAACCTGGTCTCTAATGTGCCAATTGTTTCAGGACAGTTTTCAATGGTTGTTTTAGAATGTTATGGAAGTCTCAAGTTTTTACATTTTAAATAAGTACATGCTAAAAGCATCTGAGAACGACGCTTTGTGAGACAGTTAAAAACGTGATTCTAGGGTGTATGAAGTCTCCAAAAAGATGGACGCACGGCACCAGGGTCCTCTCTCACCTGGGGGCTGGCGCCGAAGCTCACCTAGGACAATCAGCAATTACAGGGGAGAAAAATCTGTCCACTGATACCTGCCCCCGGTGAGCTCACGCCGCACTAGTAAAAATCACACCCACAGCAGTGCTGAAAACACAAATGCCTACCACATTTTTCCAGAATGCTCTAATCTAACAAAAAAAGGCAGGATAACGGGGTCTGAGATGGAATATTCAGAATCCTGCAATCCTCGTTTTGACTTTAATTATAATCTATTATGTATTATGTATTCATCTGAACATGTGTTCCTACGTACTAAAAGGTTGCTTTGGCACTGAAAGGGAGGAAGAAACTTTCCTCAACATTGGTCTAATACACCAAACACACATGAGACAGATTAGCAGGAGAAAATGACCGAATTTCATTACCTGCGCATGCATGGGAACCCTGTGAGCAGGAAAGGGTCAGAGGCGCGTAAACACAGCAAGGGGGAAGTGAGGGGTATCTGGCATTCTGAGCCAAGGCTCACTGCAGGACAGTAAGGAAAGCAGATGTTCAGGAATCGGAAGTTTGCCCTGCCATACAGATAAGCCTAAAAAGTCAGTCTCTGATTCCGGGTAAGGCCCCTAATTTAAATCCTTCCGGGGAGATAAAGAGGGCGCAAGAGTTATCTCACACCTGCAGGACCTCGGCCGGCTTCAGCTCCCAACAACTGGCACATCACACCCCACAGAGGCACGTGTCGGGGTGTCTCCTTCTGAGCCCCAACATTGTGGAGCCGCGCCCGGTTTTCCGCAGGAGAAACACTGTATTCTGGTGCAGGCTTTGGCGACTGGCAGCCCGCTGCCTGTATCCGCTCGGCCTGTGAGCTAAGAATAGTATTTACATTTGTAAACAGTCGGGAAAAAAATCAGAAGCACTAGAAGAAAAAAGACATTTGTGACACCTGGCCATATGAAATTCGAAATTCTGTGTCCATGAAGGCCCACAGTTAAGGGCTGGAACGCAGCCCCGCCCCCCATATGCATATTCATGAGGGCAGCTCTGACACCACGTGGTAGAGTGGAGTAATTACAAGAGAGCACGTGGCTCGGAAAGCCTAGACTATTTTCCCGCGCTGCCCTTGGGAAACTGTGTGTCGCCCCCGTGGGAGGGTTAGGCTTAAAGGACACAGGAGTGAGGGACGGTGAGTCTGACAGGCCGCCTTGGTAGAGGGACGCTTTGGAAAATCTGTCAGCGCTGTGACAAGAGGCACCATGGCCTGAGTTCTGTGTTTTATGGTGATAAGGGGCAGACCTGCAAGCAGTGACGTTCCTTGCAGGGGAGTGCGATTATTATCGTGTTCATTTGTTTGTTTTTAGCTGCCCACGCTGCTCGCTGATCCATCCGCTCCCCGCCTCCCAGGAGGAACCTGACCAGTGTCATTAAACCTCACTCCTGTGCCACGCACCACTTGTGTGGTGGTGAGAGGGCTGTTTGCGCCAGGGACAATCCACAGACCCTTGAATCCTTTTTCTTGCGTCAGCAGAAGTCGCAACTTGCCCATGAGAAATTCAAAACAATTCCCACAAAGTTTCGTGTTTGGTTCACAGCATGAAACGTGTTAGGTCCGGGGACATCACCAGCACCGGCTGTCTCTGGTGGGAGCACGTGGGTGCTGCTGCCTGCTTTCCGGCTCACGGCGGGGCTGCACCTCACGCTTTGAGTCCCCGAGGCAAACACGACAACAAATACTTTCCTCCCGGGAGTCACTCTTATAAGGAAGATTACTGTGCTTGTTGCTCAATAAAACATCTCTGCTTGGTTGCCTTTTTTGTTCTCAGGCTTACAGTGTTTCATCCGCCTACAGGCCGTGTCTGACGTCAGCCATTGTCAGAGACCATTTGCTTTCACAACAGAGAGAGAGATCCAAGCGCAGACGTCAGGCCTCTGAATCCGAACTTCCCCGAACTGTTTCCACTGCAGGGAGCGAGAGTGTGTGTTCTTACCCAGAGTGGGGATGAATACAGTCTTAGACACATTGCTGTAGCTAAGGAGAGACGTATCGTCTCTCCCATGATCTGTTTTATTGATTGCAAAATTAGAGGACACTTTTAGGACTTAAGGAAATAAGCAAATTACGCGGAACTGAAAACAATAGGGCACACTCCAGTCTGCATTAAGAAAGAACGGGCGAAGTCAAACTTTGGAGAAAAAAAAGATAACATTACAGCTTCACGGCTGGGGGCGTAGGGTCAGTAAAATCAGGAAGTCTCAGCACCCGAGGAGTCTGTTTTCCCGAGTGGTAAGTCACCATTAGGAAATGTGACAGACCATACCCACACTTCACTAGTTAGTGCTGTTATCAGGTCTGACCTGAGAGGCCACCAACGTTACAAATGCGGGCATTCCCAGTGGCCTGTCCTGCTTACAGCTGTGACCGCAGGCACAGAACTCAAGAGAGCTGGGTGCGTGGCATGACCTTGGAGAGCCGTCCTTCGTTAGAAGGGACTGAGACACCATGAGCAATGCCAGAGGGAGCATGAGAAACGGGGTAATGCTTTCCAACTGGAATTTCTGTATTGACGACTTTAATCTCAAAATCAGGTCAAGTGCAAAAGCGCTCTGCATCCTCCTGCTAAACAAGGCGGCCCCAGCTCCTCGGAGGAGGCTGGGGATGGCCACTGGGGACATATGGCATGTCCCACCTGTTCTCTGCGAGCAAGCCTGCAACCTCCACCAGGGACCAATTAAAAGGAACGGCCAGTGGTTCAGCGTCCCAGGAAGGCGTCAGGTGGGGTCTAGCCCTTGGCAGCGATCCCAGTGTCGAGGGGTGGACTTTTTCACCAGGGGGCCAATTAAGCAGATGGAACCACGTGGCCGCACCCTCTAACACACAGGGCTCTGTGAACCTGGGGGAGCGCCGCCGAGATGCGGGAGCCGCTCTGCGGCTTCCCAAGCCACACCCAGGTGGGGAAGGAGAAAGGTGTATTTTGCAAGTCATATTAATCAGCTTTTTCAAAGTGTTTTTAGCTTTAGAAAAGGGTGTTTTTTTAAGTAGCATATTCTGAAAGGTCAAGATGTTGCATGCCGTGGCTTCTTCGGCAGTGGAACGCACCCCAGACGGGAGCCCTTCCGGTGGAGTCTGACACGACCAAAGGCAGCGGGACCGCCTCCAGAGGCAGGCGGGTGCTGGGAGGACTGGAGGAGGGGCAGGAAGCACATGGGGGGTGGGGGCTGACAGTTAGCGGCACCTGTCTTCAACCAAGCACAGAGGAAGCACTTTCCGTAGGCAGGATGTAGATGGGGGGCACACAGCCTGCCTGACAGGCCTGCCTGGGGCTGGGGTCCCTGCCGGAACCCAGAGAACCCCGCCCACGGAGGGGCACTGGGATCACGCCCATCCCACAGAGTGAGCCCACGGGGGCGCAGGCAGGCTGACTGGCCCAAGGACCTTCAGCCTGGGGGAAGGGGCTGCAGCCAACAGTTTGGACCATAAAGCATCACCTGTAGTTTGGTTTTGGTTTTGGTTTCTTTTTCTTTCTTTCTTTTAAACATATTTTGCAGAATCAATTTCGAGGACAACCAAATTTCACCAAGTCACAACGACTAAACACAAGGAGGGACTCTGGGGACGGTGTGGAGGCAGACTGATTACTCATGAGGGGAAACCTACCGGAGCAACTTACAGGGTCGCCCACCATCCTGGGGAGCCCAGGATGGGATGGTCTCAGCACATTTTCGCTCCCCTAATCCCAGAAACCCCTCCACTCCAGGCAGAGCAGGCCAGATAGTCGCCGAACCCATGTTCCAATCCGACTGAGCAGCCAACCCCGACCCAGACCCAAGTGGCCAGAAAGTCCCAGATGGCGCTCCACCCCCACCTGTCACCCTCAGCCTCCCGGTTCTGGCTCCTTTTCAGGCACATCAGCTTACCACCCTCCCCCCAGCTGCATCTTCAGCCTTTAGGGGCTCCAGCATGCTGTGGGGACTCCGAGGCTAGATGAGGCTGGGCACCGCCCCCCTAGGAGCCCAGGCCCTGTGCCCCCGTGGGAGGGCCCCTGGCGCTCTGAGTGGCGTGTGCAGGCTGCACCACAGCCACCTGACCTTGATGGGCCCCGGCCCAGCCGCGTGGTGGTGACTGGTAAGGCTGGCTTCCTGCTCTGCCATTTGCCGCTGCTATTGACCTGACCCTGGAATGCGAGGCTACCTGGCTCTGGGCGTGAAGAGTTTGCTCTAGGGCAAAACAGGGTGGCAAGTGGTGGTGCCAGGAATTCCAGAAGGAAGCTTACCACCCCCCGCTGTGCCCTGGTCGAGACAATCAGGGACCGAGAGGCCTCGCTGCTTCTGGCCTGTCATTCACTCTAAATAGCTGCTGAGTGTGGCATGTACGTAAGTGCCCCCATGTGGCCCAATCTCGGACTCTGGCCTGCAGCCCATCAGGGGCGAGGCTGAGGCTGACATCTGATGTCACTGAGTCCAGGCCCAGTGGACCAAGGGGGTAGCGACTGGGGTGCAGTTTCTCAGCAAAAAGAGAGGAGCTGGGGTTCCAGGAAGGACAGGGCCTCATAAGGCTGGGACAGTCTGTGTACAGTGACCACCCCAAAGGTGCACACCCCCACCCCAAGACTGGAGGGAGAGCTTTGGGGCACTCAGAAAACTCGGAAGTACCCCTGAGAGCCACCAGTTGGAGACAGAACCCAAAAGGCCACCAAGGGAGGAAGGGCAGCCACCTGGTCTGCCTGTCACCAGCACACCCCAAATCCCAAGTCATTGCCACCCCCAGTCATTGTCACAGATGGGGCCCTGGGGGGCTCGCTTTCTTTATGAAGCCCTTTATGTTTACTTAGACACGCTGGGTGTACTTTAAATTTTGGGAGTCGTGCTGGATGAAGGCACGTAGGAGAGACCAAGGTCCTCTCCTGAAACTGACCTATCTCAACATCTTCAGACTACAATCGAACTCCTCGGAACCTGAGAAAAAGAATATTCTTTTGAAAACCTTTCCTCTCCCTTGCTCTCACTGTGGTATATTCTGGGGATAGGGACTGAGTGGCTCAAGTCACCCTTGAATTCGGAAGGCAACTGCACCCCTGAAAAACGGATGCTCGTCGCCAGTGACATATGAACACTGACGTGCCGCAGGGACCCTGGCCCATGCGGTCAGCTTGCGTGGGCTGGCGCACGCAACATGGCTCTCGGAAGTGCCTGACAACCAGCCGTGGTTTGGAGACACCCACTGGCTTCCAGAGGGTGGCCTGCCTTGACTAACCATGCCGAGAGCTGCCAGGGCAGTCTTTCCGTTTAATTGGATTGGCTCCGTGTGTGAACCCGGCCGAGACAACTGGCATGGGGACAGGCGACGGGAAAACAAGGGCTCTGACGGACTGCTCAGGATCCAGGCATCCAACCGGCTGGCAGCAGCAGGAACAGGGGACACAGGGGGAGCCCGCACCCTCTGCTGGTCCTGTCTCGAGGCCAAGAGAAGTTTTCTCCAGCCCTCTCACAAGCCCCCTCCAGGGCCTGCCAAGGTTCAAATACAAGGCTTGACCTTGCAGCACAGGGCCTCAGGCCTTCATCTGCCCGGCCATCTTCCCTGATTTCAGACAGACACGAGATGACCCAAGGAGACTAAAGCAGGATGTCATCCATGCGCGTGCGCTGCTGCGTCGTGTCAGTGCTCCCGCCGTCACCCCAGGAGGCACCTGCTTTCTCAGGGGCTCGTCCTCAATCGCGAAGCTTTCTAAAACTTCGCTCCCAGCAGCAGCAACAGACACATGTGTTCTACAGAACTCAGTCACTGCCGGGGGACACCGCTCACTGCCTGGTGCAGGGACAGCCGCCAAAGGGCCTCCATTCCCCGTGCACCACGTGCATCAGGGCCGCAGGACTCCCAGGGGGAGGACTTGGAGGCCCAGTTCTTTTCCAACGGTCTCCTGCCCTATGGGCCTGAGGTCTGGGCACTGGGTTTCTGAGGCCTGCACTGAGTCACACATATGCCCCACCCCAGAAGTCGGGGGAAGTCGAGAAACACGCACAGGACTCAGGGAGCCGGCCCTCAGAACCACAGGTGTATTCCAGATGATGCTGGGCAGGAGAGGGCTGCCTGGGTCTGCAGCCCACGGCCCAGCAGACAGGGCCTCCCACCTGTCACAGGCCCAGGGGCCAGGCAGCCCCCTGGGGCTCTGAGCATGGGCCCCTCTGAAGAAGAGGTGACATAAGAGACCCCAGGGGCCTGGTCCCTCCTTCCAGCCACATCATCCCTTAGGCCTCGTGATGGCTAGTTTCACGTGCCAACCTCACTGCGCTGGGAGTGGCGGGGGTGGGGAGGGACACCCAGATGTGTGGCTCAGTGTTTTCTGGGAGTGTATGATGTGGGGTTGGGGGTTTCAGGAAGAGGTTCACGTCTGGATGGGTGAGCTCAGTGACGGGACAGTGTTCCCCGACGTGGGACACCATCTAACTGACTGAGGGCCCACACAGAGTGCCAAGGCCCGGGAGGGCTGAACTGTCTCCCTGTCTGACTGATGAACCAGACGCAGGCCTTCTGCCCCTGGATGAGGACTGGACGCCTGGAGCTCCCGGTGCTGAGTTCTTCCAACTCAGACTGAGACGGCCCCCACTTGCCTTTCCTGGATCCCCAGCCTGCAATCGGCACATTGTGGATGCCTCAGCCTCCAAACCCCAGAAGCCTTCTTTGTCATTGGTCTCTTTCTAAACAGGAGTCTCTCCAAAAGGACAAACACCTACTGTTATTCCACGGAACTCTAACTGATCCAGGTGCCTCTGGACTAGACACTCTGGGGGACAAGCAGAGGCCTGTGGTGCAGACAGAACTTATCACAGAAGGGTGAGGACATGGTGCCCGTGACCACGGGGCTACTGTCCGGGGTGGCATGGCGCTGAGAAATGGTGCCACCAGGAGATCAGAGAGAATCAGGGTGGTGCAAGGGCCTGGCCGGAGCCCGTCCTAACCCAAACGGGGCCACACCAAAGAAGGACTCGGCATTCACTAAGCACCGACCACGCTCCGGAACTGGCTGCACTTCCCACGCACGGCCCCATCCAGTCCACACGCCCGGCCACCCAAGGAGGTAAGGGACTCGACACCGAACGCCACTGCTCGACCCTGCTCTCCAAGCTGTGGCCCTGGGTGCGTTCACTCAACCCTCACCACAGCCCTGCTCGATGGCTGTCATCAGGGCCCCCTCTGCAGAGGAGTGAACCCAGGCTCCGAAACCAGGGAACAAGCCCAAAGTCACACAGCTGCTGGGCTGAAGTGAAATGGCGAAGCCCGGCCCCCACCTCTGAGCTGACCCTTTCCAGCTGTCCCCCAGGCCGTGGCCCCGGGCTCCCAAGTGGCCGAGTCACTGTGTGGCTATGGTAGAAATGTGTCACAAGATGTGACCTCTCCCCGGGCCAGCAGGAAACCTTCCCTCTACGAGTCCCAGGAGGGGGCCTGCTGTCCTCCCCGAGGCAAAATTCTACAGAATTCTGCTTATTTCTACAAAGTTCTACTTGATTTATTTGAAGTGTTCATTACAATTCAGTGATGAAACAGCACACAGTGTAGATGACTGTTCCCAGTTCAAGGAACGAGCCCTTCCGTCTACCAGCCACGTCCAGCAGCTCTGGCTCTGTAGCCTCCCAGAAAGAGCCCCCCGCCAGGGGCTGCCCCTGAACCCCCATGAAGTCCTGGCTCACCCACTACCCCCCCACCAGGAGTTCTCCCAACCACCCCACCCTCTTTAAAGTATTCTGACCCTAGTCCTTCCACGCCTCCCTACTCCAAGTGTGGTCCGGGAGGCCAGCAGCCTCAGTTCCACCCGGGAAGGGGGGCTTCTGATGAATGAGAATCTCCAGGGTCACCCCAAACCACACAATCAAGTTCTGCATTTTAATAAGACATCTGTGCATATAAACTGGACTGAAGCACACCACGTTCAAATGTTCATTTTGACATCATGACAGATCCAGAGGAATTTACATGAATGGTTCCCCCACCCCTCTCTCTCTCTCCCCCTCCCTCCAGCTCCACGAAGCACTCACCTGCTTTCTGCCTGCGCAGACCACCCATTCGGGACACTTCCTGTGAGCGGGATCACCCCCTGGCTGGTCCTTCCGTGACCGGCCTCTGTCACTCGGCCGCACGTTTTCAAGGCTCGCTCGTGGTGGGACACGTGTCTGTACTTCATTCACTTCCTTTCACTGACCAGTAACATTCCAGTGTACGGACGATACCACGTGTCGTCCGTCCATTCACCGGCCGACAGACGTTCGTGCTGTCTCCACCATTTTCCCTTCTCTCCTCTGCTGATGAACCAGAGTTTGTTGAACTGTTCACCTACCGAGGGACGTTTGCGCAGCTTCCCACTCTGGGCTGTTACAAATAAAGTTGCCGTGCACATTTGTGTACAGCTTCTGTGTGAAAATAAGTTTCATTTCTCTGGGTAAAGGTCTGGGAGTGTAAGTGGGCGGTAGGAAGTCCATTTCAGTGTTGTAAGAAACTATCAAACTATTTCCCAGAGTGTCCGGACCATTTTACATGCCCCCAGCAATGTGTGCGTGACCCAGTTTCTCCTCATCCTCACCAACACTTGGTATTGGCAGTGTTTCTATTTTAGCCACTGTACAGGAAGTGTAGTGTAGTAATATCTCCCTGTGGTTTGAATTTCCATTTCCCTGATGGCTGGTGACGCCGAGTATCTTTTTGTGTTTATCTGTCATCCGTGTATCCTCTTCAGTGAAATGTCTCTTCATGTATTTTGTCCATGTTCTCACTGGGGTGCTTTTTTAGTATTGAGTTCTGAGAGCTCTTTCTAGAGTCGACATACAATGCCTCTGTCAGAGATGTGATTTACAACTATTTTATCCCAGTCTGTAGCTTATTTTTTCTCGGTTTTGTGTTTGTTTTTTTGTTGGGTTTTTTTTGTTTGTTTGTTTGTTTAGCTGGTCTTTTCACGCTCTCAGAAGGTTCTTTCACAGAGCCAAAGTTTTTCATTTTGATGAGGTCCAGCTCTACCAGTTTTTACTTTTATGGATCATGCATGGTTTTGGTGTCACACCTAAGAGCTCTATGCCCAGCACTAGATTTTCTCCCTCTTCGCCCTTAAAAGTTTTACAGTTTTTTACATTTCAGTCTATCATCTATTTTGAGTTAATTTTTGAATGAGGTAGATTCACATTGAGGGGTTCACTTTTCTGCCTATGGTGTCCAACCGTTCCAGGCCGGTTTGTTGGAAAAACTCTCCACCTACCAGTGGCTTGCTTCCATACCCCTGGTGGCAGCACCTGGTCATATCCATGTGCGGCATCCCTGGGCTCTCTGCAAGGCCTGCATTTCAACCAGACCCTTGCGCACAACTTTCCCAGGCCCTCCTGCTCAGTTGGGGAGGGGGGTCAGTCCCATGTCCCCCCTTGGCTCCACCACAGTGCCTCACATAAGAGACCTCTGAGAACGCTCCCAGATTAGCGAGGTCTCAGACCTCAAGGAACGGGACATGTGGCCTTCCAGGGGCCCACAATGGCTCCAGGAGCTTCAAGAGGTTCCCACTAAGGTGCAGGGAGCAGCCCAGGAGTACCAACACCCCATCTGCCCCCCACCCCGGGCCTGGCCAGAGCAAACCAGAATCTCTTTGGTTTCAGGTCTAGGGCCCCTCCGGCAGCACCTCGTGAGTTCCAGCTGGGAAGCAGTGAAGAAACACCTGCCAGGCCCAGACCAGAACACAGGGCCCAGCCAGTCCCTCCCGCGGCTCCGAGAAACCCAGAGTACAGGCCCCGTGGTAGCCAGACACACCAGGGAGGGGAGAAGGGCTGGCCCTGGTCCCCGGGCTGTTACTCGCCTGTCCCCAGGTGGCCCTCTGGGCCGAGTGGTAAGCAAACAAGGCTATAGGGACACTCCCGGGAAAGGCTGAGCCTGCCCCAAGAACTGGGTCCCCATGGCCCCACCCTTCTGGGTTATGGGGCCTCAGTCTCCGCACTCATGAAACGGGGGGCAGGGTGGTGCTGATGTTACAGGCCGGTCCTGAGGAGTGAAGGGTAAGTATGTAAAGCAAGCAAGAGTGTCAATCTGTAAAAGCAGCGTTTTGAAGCTTCGCGCCTGGCACAAGGCAAGCACTAAATAACTGGTTGCTTTAACGAACACCTTTGTCTATAAGCAAGTAGCCGACCAGGAGAAGGCAGGTCCCGGAGAGTCCACAAGGAGGGCGGGGGCGGGGGGGCAGGTCTCAGTGCTAATTCGAGTCACTTCTTCCCTTAAAGCAACCGCCTCACCTTTGACCGGCAATGTCGCGCCTCCGTGGGATTAAGTCACAGGTGGGGTGTCTTCTCAGCGCGTCCCAGTCGCTGACGACACAGCAAAACCACTCGGAACCTCGCATACGCTGCCACTGCGTTGCTGATTTTCTAGCCTGTCCTTGCAGATTCAGGAAGGGAAGTCACAACTCCTAAGACAGATTTTGGAGCTTTTTTCAGCCAGAAGCAGCTCAGAGAACCCCAGGCTCACTGCCGAGCCACACAAAGCGTTCCAGGAAGGCGGGGCCAGGGCTTCCACGAGTTCTTCTGGTTGCTGGACACACGAAGTCTGGAGCCAGGAGCACGCCTTATTCCTTCAAAAGCAATTATGTCCCCCGCTCCTGTAGACCAGCCCGAGCCTGGACAGGAGGCAGATAAATGAGGACTTGGTGAAACACACCACGGTCGGTCGGGCTAGACCTTACCCAAGAATAAACCCGGCCCGGAGGCCGAGCTCCCACCAGATCTGGGCAACCTGATTCACAGGTAATTTCTCTCGACTCCGGAGAGGAGGCGGCCTCACACCATCGCTACATTTGTTTTAGAAGTCGCCATCGTGAAGAACAAAGCGGGGCAGGTCCGAAGGGGCAGAGAAGCACCGAGCTGAACAGCACTTTGAGGAGAAGGCTGAGTCCCGCAGACGACACCAGTGAGCCGGTTCTTGGATTTATCTTCGTTTTTCTTTCTACGAGGGCCTCTGTTCTCCCACCGAATCCCAAGATGAAACCTTTCGCAATGTAGGTGAGTACAGACACACATACCCCGTGTGACAGGCGTGTTTCCAACCCAGCCCACAGCGAGGTTTGTCTCATTTCCTTCATTAACCAGGGGGCCCTGAGATCCTGATAAGCAGCGTGAGGATGAAATGAGACCCCCAATACCTCCGAAGGGACCTCCCCTGCTAGGGTGACCCGCTCAGCACCAACCGCTGCCCCGGCATTCACTCTGACGGGCTTTGGGGACCCGGGGCTCCATAGCCAGATATCCTTTTCTGCGACCTCATACATGCCCTTTCTTCAGTCTGCCGGCTCACACAGTGACAACAGGGTGCAGTCTCTGAGCTGCGACTCGAGGACACCCACCCCGTCCTTTCTGGATTGCACACACCGTCGGCCAGGAAACCCTCCAGCCTGTTTACCTGGCTTCGCAGCGTCCAGACGGGAACCTGAAGGGCACCAGGGCTGCACCTGTGCAGCTGTAAAGTGAAAACATAACGCACAGTCTAACAGCAGAGAGAAGCGCCCGGACAAATGTGACCCCGGAAATCATGCAGGTTACTCGGGGTAGCGGAATGCAAAGTCTGAACCGAGGTTTGGAAGACAAGCTTCGTCGCCGTTGCGTGTGGAGGGTGAACAGAGCTTTGGGGGAGACGAGGGGGCAGGCAAGGAGAGCGCTTGGGCATGCCTTCCCTCGTCTCCACCCTCACAACCCCTCGCGTCGGGAGCACGCCTCACGCCTCCAAAGAATGTCAGTGTTGCATTAGGGATTCCACACCTGGGATTTCAAAACCCATGGGGCCCCCGTGGGCCTGCGGGCTGACAGCTATAATCAGGGATAATTACACTGCACCCCTCACCAGCCTCTCTGGGGTGCTCCTGACTCTGCTGGCTGTGGGTCGCACCCCCGGGGCCCCAGTGCCAACACGCTGCACCTCCTCCCCAGGCAGGGAGGTGGCTGACGAGTGTTTCCTCTCTGGCAGGCATTTTCAAAACTACGCGGACAGAGAGTAACGAAGCTGAAGGGTCTATGACGGGGACATTTCAGGCACAGGGCTCCCTGGAGACGGGGAGACGAGATGCATTTGGGGTAGTGGTCCACAAGTAGCCTCCTGCTGGAGTCACCGTCTCTTTTGCCCGCTTGTAAGACAATTCCTGTCCTTTGCCCATCTTGGCAACTATGTTCTAAGAGCTCACGATTTAGAGACAAAAAGTCCTTTAGCCATTATGGATTAAGCAGCCAATTAAGCAAGGACAACTAATTAAGAGGACGAAACAGCCCTAAACACGGATGCCCATGGCAACGGTGTTTCCTGTATGTGTGAAGACCAGACTAAGAGTGCAAGGAGGAGGGGCAAACCTGGACGCCCAGGCAGAGACACTGACATGCCCCTTTCAGTGATGGGTGGGACACGCAGACAGCAAACCAGCGAGGATGCAGGAGACTGACCACCTGGCCACCAACTTGACCTGGCTGACATCGCTGGAACACCCCGCCCGACGTCGGCAGGACACAGCCGCTCAGAAGTGCCCGCAGAGCATTTACTAAGAGAGACACTGCCCCAGGCTCTGCAAAGTCTGGATAGCGTCAGAAGGGTCGCCGTCTCACAAGGGTGTGCTCTGGCCGCTGTGGACTTACGATCAGAAAGAGCACCAGAAGGATGCCTGAGTAACCTCCAGATACTTGGAAACGAAATAATACAGATCGACATAGGCCACGGATCAAAGAAGAAACCAAAGGCGACACGGGGCAGTATCTGAAATGGGTGGAGGCGGCGGAAGCACCCCGCGCAAGGCCCGTGGGCGCACTGCCGAAGCAGCAGGGAGGAAACAGGGCGCGCCCGGCAGCGACGCTGGAGGACAAGGCGGGTCTGCACCCCTGACCTCAGCGGCCACCTTCGGAAACCAGAAAAAGAGGAGCAAACGGAACCTAACGAAGCAGAAGGAAACAATGAAGACGAACCAACCAGAAAGCAGAGAAAGCATAAACATAATACGGAAAAGCAAAAAACCCGAAAGCTGGTTCTCTGGGCAAATCAATAAAATTGACAAACCTCTAGCCAGATGGATGGAGGAAAAAAAACAAAAACTAAAGGATTCGTCTTTCTTCTTGAATTCATTTACCACCGCCTGGCTTCCAGCCCTGACCCCACACCCAGGCGGCTCCCACCGAAGTCACTGAGGAGGGACCTCTTTTTGCCCTTTTACCTGGCCTCCCGGGGCCCTGGCGACCTTGGTGGGAGACGCAGCGCGGACACTGCTGCCCGTGCATGGTAAGGAGGCTGAGGCCGGCGTTGACCACATCTTCGTCTTCCTCCTCTTCCTGGCTTCGGAGGCAGGCCGCTGCGCGGACGCAGTGAAATAAAATGGCCGGTGGAGACGCGCGAGGCACGCCACCTAATCCAGTGTTTCCCCAAATCGAGACCACGCCCCCTTCCGACCGGCTCTCCGGGCAGAGAGGCGACTCGGTCTGACCCCAGCCCGCCCCTGGGGAGCATGCGCAGTCTGTCTGGTCCGATTTGCAGGAGGGCATGCGTGTGCGCACGGCTAGCATCCAACGCTGACAGTGTCTCTCCAGGAGCCAACGGCCACCGCTACTGCTCCGACTCTCTGGCCGTCACTGAGAAGATGCCTTCTAGATCCTGACGCCCTGGAACTCTGGGTCTGGCGGGCTTTTGGGTACCGGAAAGAGCAGGCCCCCATTAACTTCGCGGCAAGTGGTTATTCGCCGTGTCTAACAGACAGAGATGGTAGCCCGAGCTAGGTGGCTCGCTTGGGATTTAGCCTTTCCTCGGAGTGCGCTTTGCAGTCAGTGGGGAACGGTGGTCCATGTACTAAAAAGAAAAAAGAAAACAAACAAACAAACAAACAAACAAGAAACAACTCCACCTTACTTTTACCAGTTCGACAACATGCACTGTTCTTACATCCAATTACCAAGGCACAATGACACCGGACCTCCAAAGACCACAGAGAAACACGGATAACACAGCGGGGATTCACCCCTGAAAGAACCCAGGTGCCAGGCCGTGTCAAGCATGTCCTGTCGCAAACCCGGTCCCTCCAGAACTTAGTGGTGTCAATCACTATTTTACTCTCTCTTCTGGCTCTGTGGGTCAGCTGGGCTCAGCTGGGCAGTTCTTCTGCTGGTCTGGTTTGGGTTTCTCAAGTGGCTGGAGTATGCTGGAGGCTGGGTGGCACTCAGGGAGGCCTTCCCTGGGGAGCTGGGACAGCAGGCCCCCCGTCTGTCCCAGGTGAGGAACCCCGAGGGCTCCCCAGCAGGGTGGCCTGGGCTGGCTGAACTCAGAGACTCCAGGACTCATGGGCCAGCTGGGGCTTCTTGCGTGGGAGTCAATTACAGCAGGGTGTGGATACCAGAAGGCATGCATGCACACACACCCACACGCACACACACCCGTACGCACACACGCACATATGACACGGAGGGCTATCTTCATTCAGCTGGGCTGCACAACAGAGTCCCACAGACTGTGGGCCTAAACCACTGATGGCTCTTTCTCATAGCTGCAGGCTGGAATTCCAAGACCAGGGTGCCACCACCATAGGTTTTTCTGCCTCTGACCTCACACGGCCTTTTGCTGGTGCACACAGACGCAGAGACAGAGAGAGAGAGAGAGGGGACAAGCTCCAGCAGGAGAGCGCTCTGGTCCTGTCCTGCCCTTTCAGGGCACCAAACCGTCATGGGGGCCCCACCCTCAGAGACTCCCGTGAGCCCAAGTACCTCCCAAAGGCCCCACCTCTAAACGCCATCACACCAGGGACAGGGTTTTGACACATGGATTTGGGGGACTCAGTCCTTCAGTCCATAGCTGAGGCCATCCTAGATATGATCCACCATGAGCTACTAGTGTCACCCTTCAGAAGGGCCATGCCGATTCTGCTTCCAGCAGCCAGGGAAAGTATCACGTTGTTACCATACAGCCTATTAAGCCAGCTCTCTGGAATCAAGGCAAAGCTCACTGAAAGGAGTGCAGAAGTGTCATTACCTCCACTCCGCTGAGTCTCCTGACTGGTGGCCTTTCGGGGACTGAAAGTGACGTCAGTAATAACATACTGCATCTGTCCGACTGGGAAACTTCCCCATGCTCTTTACAGACGTGAGTCTCAGGTGGTGGGGATGGGCTACGAGCTGCCACTTCCCCCGTCCTCACCACCACATGTTACCTCCTGGTTTTATCACAGTGCCCGTCGAACACCTGTGACATTCTGCGTTCAGTCCTTATAAAGATGAGAAAGAAATGTCACGGACCAGTGTTGGCAGCGGGACTGACTCGGGCCTTGCTTGCTTTGCACGCTGGCGGGTATGGTGTCCTGAGGGAGGAAGGAACGTGTCACCCTGGAGGCAAGGGACACCGTGGGGATGGAGAGGCCCTCCGTCTCTGATCCACTTTTAATTTGTTGCAGAGTAGTCCAGCTGGTTGAAGGGTTTTAGGGTTGCAGTCACCTGGTGTTCAATCCGCTGACCCCAAATCAGGACCAAGGCGTGCTCACAGGTGGGGTTGCAAACCCACAGAGAGAGGATGACAAGAGTAATGCAGACCTGAGTGGGCAGCTGAGCACCCCCTCTCCCCCCTCCCGTGAGCTCAGCACCAGGCACGGTTTCATATAAAAATAACGACAGTCTGATAAGCTGGGGGAAAGCAGGCTGGACTTGAGGAACCCATAGAAAATACAGACTTACACCCACTTATTAACGATGAAATCGGCTCAAAGTGTCTATCACACCTCGAGACGTGAAGACATCAGCTCGTCATAGTGAACGCACGTGTGCATACTAAAGCCTTTTGTTAATAGGGACACGCGATCAAAAATATTTGGAGGCCACTGCCCCAGAGAGAAGACTTGGAATCGTGGGGCCACTGATTTTCAGGACCGGGTTGGTCTCAGCCACCAGCTGGTGGTTCCCAGGTCCCTTCCATCCAGCAGACCCAGAGTGGCCCGAGATCTCACCCTCATCTGTCATCACTCCCTGGAGACCCTGGGCTAGAGCCCAGCACTCATGGCGGGTAGGAGGCTGTGTGTCCACAGCTGATGGCTGATGGACCAGCGAGGGAACCGGGGAACAAAGAACGGAAGCAGGGAAGGAAGGAAGATAAGGGCGGGGGAGGGAGGGAAGGAGGGAGATCTTCACACACATCCCCCAGTCTCGCTCTTCCCATCCCTCGGCACGCTCCCCCCACCCCTCCAAGTGCAGGTCACAGTGCCCGGGCACAGCCCTGTGGAGCTGCAAACCCACACGCACCGTCACGCCTAGCCTCACACAGCCCGGGCCCAGCACAGCCCTTCCAGCAGGGCCTCTTGTTACCACTTTCTATTTCTAGTCGCCGTCCACTTCACCCAAAGGACCCTCCAGGACACGCCAAGCCCTGAGCAGAGGACCACACTGCAGGAGCTTCAGGAGTTTTTCTGGAAGGCCTGAAGGAAGAAATGCACTCCTGTTCCCTGGTGCTGGCCCCGAACTCTCACGCAATAAGGGAAAGAAGCAGATTTTTGTTTTTTAGAAAAACAGCAACTGTTTTGCAATGCCAGTTGGTGCCACATGCCCAGGGGATTTTAAAAAAATCCCAAGAGCAACTGGTGTCTTTTTTCCCTTCCTCCGATTCCCTTTGCTAAGCTGCCATGTGCTCCTGGTGACCACATTTGGGGTGACCTGGAAGCAGAAGTTGTGGGGGAGAAGACCTGCCTCCTCCCCGCCCCACTTCCCCAGGACCCAGCACCAGTGGGCTGCAGGCATCCTTGCTCAGTATCCTATGGACCCTGCGTGGGCACGCAGCTCGCCGCCCAGCCACCCCTCTGGCTACAGCAGTGCCCTGGATGCCGCTTTGGTGAGCATGCCTACGCCAGGCCCTGGTCCTCCTGTGCCAAGCCCAGAACGCTCTGCAGTTCCAGCTGGGAAGGGGTGCCCCTCCCGAAGGCGGAGGCCCCTGGCGCTCCCCAGGTCTGCGCAGAAGCTACACTCTCTCTGCTAAAACAACCAGCCTTTCTCAGCAGAAAGGAGGGTGGCAGCCAGCGGCCTGCCGTCTGCTTGTGCAGAATGTTCTGCTCACTGCTTCTGACAGGCCCCAACTCATCAAAACCTAATAAATGTCACTCTCAAGAAATCCCATACTAGACTTGCTCAAATTATTGTGGGCTAATGATAAGCATCGGTGCCTCAGACAAAGTCCCAATTCTGTCCTGGGCACATTTTGTGAATCATCACATTTAATATTTATGGAAAACCCTCGGACTCTGAGTTACCCCGGTTTCACAGGTGAGCAGGCTGAGGGGAGCCAAGGTCAAACGGCCTGCCCAAAGGCACCCCAAGAAAGGTGGCAGAGTCAGGCCTCAAACCCCTGCCTCTCCCTGTCACTACCGCTGGGACCTGGCTGCAGCCAGATGGCCACCTTGTGGCTGTGTCCTCACAGGTCCGAGAAAGAAGGGTTCTGCCCTCCTTCCCTTCTTATAATCAGGGCACTAATTCTTTCGTGGGGGCCCCACCCCCACGAGCTCGTCTAAACCTAATCACTCCCAAAGCCCTCACCTCCAAACACTCTCACACTGAGGGGGAGGACTTTTACATTTGAATTGTGCTGGGGGGCACATTCCAGTCCGGAGACCCCCCCGCACACCACCGTCCAGTTGACCACATGTCCTGGCGGCCTTGGGATGGCCGCAGACTTCCGGGGGCCGCCGGAGCAACCTGGTGAGGGCCTGGGCAAGGCCTGCAGCCCGTGGAGGCGCAGTTACTGCCCTGACTGGTCTGTGTCCTCCATGAGGGATGTCTGTTAGCTCCTCCCCCTGCTTGAAGGGCCCCAAGGGAACCAGCGGGCCTTGGGACTTCCAGCCCCACTGCCTGGGCAGCTGTGGTCAGCGCCTCCCAGGGAAAGCTGACTGTCCCTGTCACTGGTACCAGGGCAGGTCCACCCAGCTGCAGCCTCTCCCTCCATCGGGACGACAGTGGAAGGAAAGAGGAAGAGGGTGACAGTCTAATCAGGAACAGAAAACACACCAGGAGGATACTAGACAATAATATCAAGGCAGTACATGGACAAGTTCAAGTTTATGCTGGCCCACAATCCCTTATCTGCAGTTCTGATAGCCAAGGATTTTTCTTGGCTAGAAGTTTTTCTTTACTTATCTGGTGACAAAAAACGACCTGAAGTGACGCGAGGCAACATGCAGCCTCTTCCCAGAAGAGCAGCCGCTTTCTGCACGCTGTGAACAGTCACAGCGCTCGGCAGCTGCGGGGGCTCAGGAGCAGAACGAGGACAAGCAGCAGCAGTCCGCGCAGCTGGCGCCCCCAGAGCTGCATTGTTGTGTGAGCTCCAGGCACCGGGCAATTGCTGTTGGGCTGGCTGGGTGTGGGGCCACGGTGGGCCTGCTGGGCTCGCGTGCCGCTGCAGCCCCTGGCATGGCTTTCTTTGCAGGCTCACTGAGCCTCATTCATGCTGTTTCCACTGACGCGGAGCTGCAGCAGCACCTCAGGGCACAGCCCTGCCCGGTTTGGGGTTTTTCCGCAGCCTTCACTCAGAGCCAGGCCCTGCGAGAACTCCGCAGGGTAGGACACACTGCGCTGCGCTGGTGCCTGGCTGGGCTCCAAGAAGCAGCCCCGGGCTAAGACAAGGTGTCCTCGTCCCCACGGCAAAGCACAAGGGGACACCGGAGCAGCGCCTCTGGTGCTCGCTCCCTGAACTGAAAGAGTGCAGGCCGTCTGGGGCCTGGGCTGCCTCAGTGCCCAGCCCCACTCCCTCCCCCGAGCACAGGGGCCAAGGTGGCGCCACAAGACCTGGAAGCCCCTGGGTCTGTCTGGCCCCTGGAATGCCCACCAGGAAGCTCAGCCTGCTTCCGCCATTGCCCCCGGTCCACTGCCGGGCACGCCCGCCTCCCGGCTTCCCATCCACACGGTTAAGCAGGTAAGCGACCGAGCTCGCCCTCCAAGACCCCAGTGGGGACGAGGGGTTGACCTTACTTTTGGAAGAGAGCAGAGCGTGAGCTGGGCGAGGGAGCTGGGCTGTGGAGCGGTGCCTGGAGGGTGGAGCAGAGGCCCTCAGGAAGGCTGAGCTGGCTGAGCACTGAGCACAGACCACAGACACCCCAGTGGGCAGGGAGTGCCCCCATTGAGATAGCGGTGCCGGCAGGCCCCCATCGGGGCAGGCCAGGCCCATGCAGGGGCTCCAGAGCCTAGGGCAGGGCCCTGCGGTCTGCCGCCTGAAAACTTCAGACAGGCCTGACAACCCCGACTACCCTATCCATCCAAGGATGCATGCTCCTGGACATCCTGAAATGCCAGGAAAGGGAGTCAGGAAGGACGGACAGACTGATCCCGACCTGTGACGAACACAACTCCTGGCCCAGGGGAAGGACTTGGCCTTCTCAGGGGGGATTTTTGGGACGTTCCTGATTTAATGCTTGCCGACAGTGAAATGCACACTCTGAGATCTCACGCTCCTGCTTTTTCTCCTTCCAACCTCTTGCCCTTGAAGGAGGATGCTCCCTGACCTTGGGTGTTCCCTTTCTGGATCTCCCCTAAACCCATGGCTTTGGCCGCCCTGCCTGCCAGCATCTCCTAGAAGCCTCTCCAAGCCCCAGACACGTAGAACCAAGGGACCAACTCCCTTGGGTACTTGAAACTCGGCAGGTCCCAAATCAACACCAGGACTCTCCCCCTGTCCAGCTCCGCTGCCTCCTCCACCAGAGGACACAGCTCTGCCTCTGCAGCACCTCATGAGCACCCTTCGATGGCTCCGCTCCCTCTTGCCCTGAGGAGAAAACCCAACCTTTCGCTAAGCACTCAATCTGACTTTTGCAGACTTTTCTAGCTTGTGTTCTCACCCTCCCCCTACATTCCAGTGCCCCCTGGAAGCTCCACCACAGATGGTGGTGGTACATTACTTGTCGACATACCCCGGGAAGCTCCCGGCTATTCATGCTGAGACCAGAGTCCAGGAAGGTTAAATAGCCAGTCCTGGCTCCAAGGCCTCAGGCTCCAGTGCCCACCCCTCCCCCTACCCAATGCCTCTGCAGCAACGGCTCCTGGCAGGTATGCTTGTCCCCAGGTTCTTCATCACCTGGCTCACCCCATCTGTCCCTTAGAAGTCCCCTGTCCGTGACCTACGTCCTAATCCACAGGCCGGGTCAGATGTACCTCTGGAGAACCCACACCTCGTTGGGGATAGCTTCCCTGGGCCTCGAGGGACAGGAACTGTGGGTGTCCTGCTGGCCCCTCACCACTGTGTGAGCTCCTTGAGGGCAGGGTTCGAGCCCCCAGAAGGCCCCCAGGGGTGGAATGGTCAACCCCAAGTGTTAGCTTTCCAGGGACACCCCCTCCATCCAGCAAGGTGAGCTGCTTCCTTCTTTCCACAGGAGCTCTCCAAGCTGGGTCTGGGGAGTGACGGAGCAGGTGGAGCTAAGGACTCTTCGGCTGCCCATGGATTATAGAGAAGTGAAGCCGAGAGTCATGAGAATCTGGGAAGATCTTCAACCGCAAGTCAGTGATGGCTGAGAGCCAGCCCCAGCCAGGGGGTGGGGGCAGGGGGAACTGAGGGTGGCATAGAGTCCCAGGACCTACAAACCCCTGGACCCAAGTTCTAGGGTTGATGGCTGAAGTGCGCCCCACCTCAGTGTCCGACCGGTCTGGTCCTGGAAGATTTTATCAAGTTCTGGGCCTGTCTCTGAAAGTTTAAGGGGAAATGCTGTGCAGATTTTGGAAGAAGATGCTGGAGAGAGAGGAGCAAAAGAAATGGGAGCTCTGTTCCCAGCCAGGACTCAGAAGAGAGGTACCACGTGACAGAGGCACCCTGGGGCTAGTTCCTGGCCATGCTCACCAGGGGAAGGTTGGCAAGGACTTCTAGGACCCGGAAAGGCCATAGGAAGGCGTATCTGGGGGAGGTGATATTGTGGCCCATCGGGAAGGGCCCACCTGCATCACACCCAGCTGATTCCAACCAAACAGCTACTATATAAACAACTAGTATAGCCCTGGCTGGTGTGGCTCCGTGGATTGAGTGCTGGCCTGAGAACCAAAGGTCGCAGGTTCGATTCCCAGTCAGGGCACATGCCTGGGTTGCGGGCCAGGTTCCCAGTCAGGGGGCATGTGAGAGGCAACCGCACATTGATGTTTCTCTCCCTCTCTTTCTCCCTCCTTTCCCCTCTCTCTAAAAATAAATAAATAAATAAATAAACTGGTATAAATATCTAAAAAAAAATACAGACGAGCTCATGAGATTAACAAAACACATACCTCCAAGCCACTACGCATGCCCCAAAAGTTTTGATAAAAATACTTAGCAATTTTTTCAAGAGGAAAAATAACCAGCTCCAAAAATTCTTACGCTATTGTATTAACAACTGTCACCAGCTTCCTGCATTAGCAGTTCATTAAAGAGATACGACTCCATGGCACCAGCTGGAGCCGCCCCCCCCCCCCGCCCACCCCCGGGAAGGGGGAAAGGAATATTCTACCCTGTTTAAGAATATTTTGAAATATAAAAGATTTAGATGCAAGGCCCTGGTCTTCCTTCCCGAAGGAAACATTAATATGCTGTTTTCCGATCCAGCATATTAATTAGGGGAAGGGGGCAGGCGGTGCAGAAGCTGCGGGAAAGCGCCGGCGCGCATGCCCAGTTGGGGTTTGCGAGGTGTTGCCACCTTGCGCTGGCCCTCTGCCCGGCCCTCCCGTGACAGTGGCTTTTGATCACCAGGTGCCTCCCCAGGGCAGTCGTTGCAGACCAGTCTGGGGTCTCCGCACCGTGGCGCCCCGGGTCCCCTCTCCCGAAAGCCGCCGTCGGAGCACTGACAGAGAGTAAGTTGTAAAGGCATGTTTTGAGAATCACTAACATTTTGTGAATGCTTTATTTTTCTTTGTCGCCGCCGAAGTGGTGACTGAAGGATTCTGATGTAGCCCCAGACGGAGATCCACTCACCTTGGTTTCTCCACGCCCTGACTCCTAGTAGGTCGTTTCTCCTCTCCCCCATCCCCACCCCCCACCCCCACCCCCAAAAAAAGAATGAATGTAGACTCGGATGAGAAGGTTCAGGAGTTAAAGGTGTCTGGGTCCAGTGTTAGAAAATCTGGTCCTTCCCCAGTTCGGCCGCTTGCTGGTTCTGCGACCGTGAGGCTAAGAGCCAGTCCCTCCCCAGCTTTTCCCAGTAACGTGTTCTTTGCAAGCCACGAGGACAAAACCTTCGTCTCCCCGGGTGGCTGCCCTTTCTCATGTTTTGGGGGTGCTACATCACCACTTCTGCTTGCCTTTCGCTGAGGTTAGAGGCTGGGCCAAGGAGTAGTCTCTCGTCTCCAGCGGTTGCAGGCACGTCTGCAAATCACACCTACTATGCGTCTGCACATCACGGAAATGGGTGCGCGGCGCTCCTCCGCACCCCGCCCCCCCTTATCTCCCTGGCTCCCCGCCAGCCTGGGGGGGGGGGAAAGCCCTGCAAGTTGTGGTCCAGAAGATGCCGGAGGAGGGCGGGGAAGCCCCGGCTCCAAGCCTGGTTCCCTGAAATCTCGGCCTCGGGGTCCTAGTCCCGGAGAAGCATTTGGAGGACTCCTCCTTTAGGGAAAATCAAATGGTTCGGCCCGTGTGGAGAGTTCAACACAGCTTTGAGAAGCTTTGAGAAAAGTGCTTGTAAAACGGTTTACACAGAGGAAAACATCGTGAATTAGCCCAACAAAATCAGGGTCGTTTTATGGGCAGAAGGTGGGAGAATAGTCTGAAAGGCAGACATTTCATAAGGGATTAACTAGCTCCGTTATGGCTTTCATGACAATAAAATGAAAACCTCGTAATTTTTTTTTTTCATCTTAAAAGATGCAGCGGGCCCATGTGATTCTGCGCAGATTGCCAGGACCGCAGGCCTGGTCTGCAGAGCCGCCTGTGGCGGGCTGATCCGTGAGCAGCTGGCCATGGGGACACACAGGCGTGGCCACCGCTGGGCGCCCCGGTCCTGCCCTCCAAGCGCTGGCTGCATCCGGGCGCTGTGGGCAGCTTCTGAGCCACTGAGTTTCGAGTTTTTGTTTTCCTTTTGTAACCTTTGTTTTTAATTATGGTAAAATACATGTGACCTAAAATTGACGATTTAACCATTTTTCAGTGCTCTGGGGTGTTGCCTACGTTCACTGAGCCACCATCATCTTGAGAACTTTCTTATCCTCCCAAACCGAAAGTGTGTGCCGAGTAAACAGTATCTCTGCCCCGCTGCCTCCCCCCATCACCATTCTTCCTTCTGTCTCTAGGGACCTCATATAAATGGATTCACAGGGACGGTCCCTTGGTGACTGCCCTACCCCACTCGGCATGTCCTCAAGGTTCATTTATGCTATGACACGCATGAGAATTTCTTGGCTTCTAAAGGATGGATAATACGTCATTGTATGAATAGACCACATGTTGCGTATCCGTGTATTTTGTGATGGACACTGGGCTGCTTCCACCTTCTGGTCGGTATGGATACTATGGTGCTCCCCGGCGTGCACACACAGCAGATAGAGACCCTGACCTCAGCTCACGTGGGCATACACCTAGCAGCGGAATTGCTGAACTGAGGTCGTTCTAGGGGGAATCTGTGAGGATGCGCCATACTGCTTCCCTGGGCAGCCACACTGTTTTATATTTGTACAGGTCGTGTTCGGTCTGAAAGCAAAGGCTAACGGCCAAGCTTGGGTTCTGCCGCCGTTTCCTCTTTCATTCTACTTTCATGACGCTGCGCTGTTCGCAGCGATGTGTGGCTTGCCCGGCGTCTCCTGGGGCCCGACTGCCCCACGGAACCCCGTTGGCAGCGTGCAGTTTGAAGGAAAGGGTTGAGGGTGGCTAAGCTCTGTGGAATTTCCTGTTACCTTGGTGTGCTCCCCACTATCACTTTCCACTTAATCATGTTTAAAACAACATCATCGCCTCGTGCTTAGACTCCTTCATTCTAAGAAAAAGTGTCTGCCACGGAACAATGGAAGGAGCTCTCCAGGCCTCGCGTGTTCTCCCATCAGCCCGCTAGTGTGCGTGTGCATTTGGAGGAGGCTTTGCAAGACCCCCTTTGCGAGTGAGCCTGTACCGTTTGACATAGAAGAGATGAAAAGCAGGGTGTAGCACATTCAAGCCAGCGAGTGGGGGTGGGGCGGCCTGGCGCGTGTAGGTCCAGCTGCGGGGGTTCGTGTGCAGAGCCTTCTGCGTTTGCGGGCAAACACAGTGGACCGAGTCCCTAGTCCGATCCCCCTGCCCCTCCCTTCCTCTAGCTCCCCTCCCAGCGCGGTGGCTCTGTGCTCTTTCAGATTGCCTGGCACTACGCCATACACGCGTCACCGACTTTCAGATGTCATTTGGTTGGAAGGCCCAGAGCTCTCTGTTGATGAATTTGTCACTTCCCCCTCGGTGGCCTCTGAAATTCTGAAGGGAGAACCCCGGAGGGCCTACCTCTAGGCTATGTGGCCTGCCACCCGCTGTGGGTGCAGACTGGGGCCTGTTTGGTTATGACCGTGGGCAGTTCTAAGTGGTGGGAAAACCGCAGCTTACCAGGCTGAGCCTGGGACTGGCCCTTTAATAGCTGGGGGGTCCTGGGCGTATCTGCTCCTGTGTTCATCTGTAAAACTGATAAAACCTCCCACTTCGGAGTTGTTACAGAGATCCGGGGGGTGGGGGTTGGGGGGGAAGACCGCTGTGAAAACATGCACCTTCCCGAGTGCAGACAGAAACAGCCCTGCTGGACTCGGGGCCTTCAGAAGTGGCTCGGTCGGGAGAGAGGCTTGCACTTCTGGAAACCCAGCCCCTTCTTCCTCGGAAGGAGTCGCCCCCGAGGACAGGTGCAGCATGCAGCATCTGCCCACCTGGGGACGTGGGAGAGGCACGCTGGCCTCCTGCGTCTGCTCTGCCAGCAGCCCCGACACCGCCGGAGTCTTGGAAACAGCTAGCCTTTCGTCATGGGTCACCTAATAACCGTCCCCCAAAGGCCGAGCACTTCACGACAGCGGTGAGCAAAATCCGAGGGTCAACACCAAGCTAATGAGTTCCTTCTTTTAGGGAGGCCTTTTGTGTTAGGCCCAAATACTTGTGAGACTCACCGGGCCTTAGGCATGGCCTGTGATTCAGTCCTGCTACGTCTACCTTGCCATTGAGCCCTTTATCCAGTGGCCTGAGTTTGTTGCCGTGGAGTAATCTCCCACAGCCACAGTGTTGTGAACGATCCGCTTGTGGTTTTCATGTGTCCAAGTATCTCTAGTCTGCTTCTAGAACATTTAGATATTGTTTCCTTTAAACACTCATCCACATTTCCTACCGCGACCATCTCCCCAGGCAGAGATAATGCCGCCTGGATCGTGTCCTCGGGGTGGGCAGAGGTCAGCCGCCCGCAAGGGACTAACTTTTCCCAGCACGCCCCATCCTGCTTGTGCTTACTCAGCTCCCCCACTCTTCCCTCCCCGCAGGGGCGCTGGCTGGGCGGTGCCAACAATGATGTGGAAATGTGGAGGTCACACCCTTTGCCCCAGAGTCATCCAAATCAAACCTGCCTTGGCCTGACTTTTGTCAGTGGATGGTGTAGGAAGTCTACGAATCAGTCAAAACTGAAGTACAGCCCTGGCTGGGTAGCTCAGTGAGTTACAGCATCCTCCCGATATGCCAGGGTTGCAGGTTCGATCCCTGGTCAGGGCACCTGCAAGAATCAACTGACAAATGTATAGATAAATGGAACAACAAATTGAGGTTTCTTTCAAATCAATCAGGAAAACTTTTTTAAACACTGAAGTAAAGATTTCCGTATTTTAGGTATTCAAATTTCCTTCTAGCTGATTTCATGGAGCGAGAAAGAGAAGAGCTTCCCGCCTTCAGCAGCGATCTGCATGGTGAGACAGTTCGGCTGTCAGAAACAGAGCAAAGCCTTCCCACGGAGCACCTCCAAGGGACATGTGTAACGCCCATGCCACACATAGCTCAGCTTCCCTGCCTCGGAGGCATGGCGAGTCTTCCGGGGGCCGGGGGAAAGAAAACTGGAGGCCAGAAATGCATACAGAATTCCTTTATTTAACTTAAACCATGTAGTACTTTAACTACTAGAAAAAAGCAGAGTAAGAGAAACTAAAGTCGCCTTAGCTTCAGCCATTCAAAATAGACAAAGTTTCTTTTTTTTTTCGTAATGTAAAGAATCCAGAGTATATCGCAATAACAGGAATAAATTCTTACAACAGAATATACAAAAACATTTTGAAATTTTTTTTTCATCTACTGATTTTTTTATATAAACAGAGGAAATTATTTTTTTTAGGAATAATTTTTACACAGAAAGTCATTTTATGTAACAAATTGGCCTCGTTAATTACCGTAGTTTTAATTTTAAAAAAAAAAGTTTTTAAACAAGAAAACCGAGAAAATGCATTAACTGAGATGCATCCATCCCATCGCGCCTTCTGGTTTGATTTTTTTTTTAAATTTTGTCCCAGAGGTAGACAAACTCTGGCAAACCTCTCACCTCAACCTCACTGGCTTAGAGAGCAACAGGTGTTTTTGCCAAGCATCCGTCCCACCTGTGGGTGTGTCTACACAACGCCCAACATCCAATGCAAAGTTGAAAACAGAAAACAAATCATTTCTGGAACTTTCTCCCATGCTGTGCAAAACACCTACATTTCCAATGATGAGGATTTTTGTGGAGGTGTGTAGACATGGCCCCTAATCCACTGGGAGCTACAGGAAATGGAGTCAAACTTTAAAAAAACAAAAATTTCTGTGTAGTTTTTTTTTTATTAAAAAGAACTTTGTATTAGAAAAATGTATCCTCTGTGTCACCTTATAAACAAATAGGCTGTCTTTCTCGTTATAACAAAGCATTGATTATGATATGAGGCATGTAAGCAAGCAGTCTGCGTGCAGCAGAATTACCACCATCTGTGATAAGTCCGCATGCGGCGGTCACTGCGAACGCCATTAGCTGGGCAGTCCGCCTTTCCATCTCAAGGCTTTGCACAGTGGTGCAGCGGCCACGCCCACTGCACCACATGCTCAAGACTGGGCACCCCTGGGCCACAACACCTCCACTCTTTCCTTGGCCAATGAGGTTCTCTCAGTCTGTGAAACTAGCTACGCTCCAAAGGGAAATGACCAATATAAGATGATCCCCTTCCCAACCAGAGGGTTCTGCAAGACCAAGATACTGAAGATACAGAACTACTTCTTAAATCGTCATCATTCCTTTGTTACACTCTAGGGCACAAAGCTTAGGGGTAAAGAGGGTGAGCCTCGGCTTGGGACAGGGAAACCCCCCCCCCTTTTTTTTGGCATATTGTAAAGCTAGCTAGTAAACAGGTGTCCTAAAAAAAAAAAAATGGATCACAAACACACATTTGCACACACAGAGAAAAAAAATGTGTCTTTAAATTATTTTCGGCGATTACAGACTACAAACACTTTATAAAATTATTCTATGCTCTTACAAAAATGCAATGAAACGTTGAATTAGTTCTTGTAAACCAGATCTTTTGTCAACTGACTACCCGTAATCTACTGGACGTAGGAGCCCTATTGAAAATGCTAATGTGTGACTAATTCAAACAATGTTTACCGGAAAGAGCCAGACACTCACAAACGTGGCCGTACCGATGAGTGATCGCGTTCTTGCACAAACAAAAGAAAACGGAACCCTAAAGCCACGCCCCAGAAGTGACCGCCGACGAGTGCGATGTAGTTTGTGTCCTTGAAAAATTTGTCTTAAACTCCACAATTACAGTTTCCAATTTAGAATGTTAGGTTTATTCATTGAATGCCCGCGATGACTCTGGAGCCTTGATGTGGTCTGATACCTTCAAGAAACCATCAAGTTCCAAACCTGGCCCCCCACTGCCTCCAAACCCTGTCCCCTTCAGCTCGCAAGTCTTTCCTTCCCACCACATCAGGACCCCCGTCAGAATGGTTCCTACCGCCTGATCGTTCCACTATCAAGGCATGTTCATCTGCTTTTTTCCCCCCCTAAATGACCAACTAGTCATCTGAGCTGGAAGCCAGACATGAAACCCTCTGGCCTGTCCAAGCTCTGTATCTTCAGCATCCCTGGCAACAGAGAGGTGCGATCTAAACAACATCCTTCCTCGAAGTTCTCGCTTGTACCAGCTAAGTCAGAGGAAGAAAGTCTGACTCTGATCACTGGTTCTTAACGAGTGGATCTCTGGTCCATGTCTCCCAACGCTGCTGAGCCCAAGAAATGAAAAGACAGACAACAAACACAAAAGTAACATTAACAAGAGAACAAACCCCAAGCCTTAAATGCATCACTGGGTCTGCTAAAACTGGAGGGCAGGGCATGGAGGGTCGCTGTCAGCTGCAAGGGGCCCATGTTTTGGGAAGGAGGCGCCTTTGACATTCGTCTGGCCACCCCGGGAGGACCCATCAGTGACAGCTGAAGACCTTGGACCTAGCACCCTAGCCGCCTCGACCATTGAACTAGTGTGGCCTCGCCACCGGCGTGGCCAGCGTCATGGACAGCCACCTGCCAGCAGAGGTAGGCTGCTCAGAAAGAGGCTTCGGTGGAACCCACTGGCCTCAGATTGGCATCGTACTTGGCTCATCAATCTGTTACCCCAACCAAAACACAACACAGTTCATGCCAAGCATTCTGCCGTTGGGTAGTTCCACAATAATCACTTTTCCATTTCACCAAGCCACTTCTCCTACCATTGACATGTCGTTCCAACTCACAGAACAGGCTGGAAGGAGAGGCTGGTGTTGACCGTGAACCCCGTCTTCTATCTTCTGAAGAGGAAGTTTGTTCCAACTGCATGTCAAACGTCACGACAGCCGTCAAGGAGACCTGGGTGGTCTGGGTCTCACCCGGCTGAAGTTCAGCAACATCTCCAGAACACACTGGCGCCTGCTGCCTCGGGGAAGGCCTGGGTGTGAGGGTGTGTCGATGCTCACACCCACGCAATGACGTGCCTCAGTGGTTCAGTCACTTCCAGCAGCGCGAGCTGCTGTCAGAAGGAGGTTGCATGGAAAATGCCACGACTCAGCTCGATTAAGCATACCAAAGAGAAAAATCCACAAGCGGCGGGGAAATCAGCACAAAATCAGGCTAGAACTGTGGACAGATGATGCCTCGGGAGAGTCCGGGTGGGTGGTTTGGTCCAGTAGAACGACTGCCCCATCATGCAAGCCAACTTCGTGCTTTTGTTTCCGTGTTTCTGAAGCATCTCTTACGATGGGCATGACACTGTTAGTGTTTGCTTTCTACTTAAAGAAAAACCACCTACATCAGACAAGAACAGAAGGACACCGACAACTCGGACAGTTGAAATGAAACCCTTATAAACCAGCTGAATGATCTGTAGAAGTCCAGGTGTGGAAACCGGAGGGTATGTGCAAAAGAGGAGAGAGGCCACTATTCCAAGGGGTCGCCTACAGCACGGAGCGAGAGAGCCCTGATCAAGCAGTGTTTCTCAATGACTGTGAGATCCCAGGGGACTTTGGAGAGGAGAGGTGTGCTCTTGTGGGAGGGGGGGTGCCCCTGAGCGTAGCTGCAGTACCAGAATTTTCAGGGGGCCATCCGCACCGTGGGAGGCCCCAGCACGTTGCTCAGATCAAACCACCAGCTGTCGGAATTGGGGAATGCATGGTCCACCCCTGTGAGCAGCAGGACAGAGGGACAGAGGTGCCGCAGAAGGAGGCGTGGCACCAACCGCTGCCCCTCTAGCCCAAAGGTTTGGTACATCTTTGCTTTCCCCTGGGAGGGAGGAGGACATGAAGGTGGAGTGGAGAGGAGGGCCTGGGGAGGGGAAGGGGACTTTTCTCCGCCGTGCATTCTGGGAGGGACCGGCTGGGAGGTCAGCAGCCTGGCAGGAGTGCCGAGGCGGCTGCAGCGTTGAGCGCAGGCAGCGAGTGGGGGGACAGTGCACCCCCACCTGGTGCAGGCCACGCCTGGGGCTGCAGGAGTGGCGGCGCCCCATGGGGCAAACACACACGCTGTGCCTTTACAGGTGGGATGCTAACTAACAGACTGACTGCCCCTCGGTGCCTCCTGCCCTCAGAGCCCGGGAAACCACTGCTCCTCCAGGGACAGACCCTGTCCTTCGGTCTGCACAGAGCAGTTGGGTTCAGAGACAGCCGGCTCTGCTGTTCCCCTCACCTCCCAGCTGAGTGTGGGGGCGCCGGGCCTGGGAGGAGGGACATCCTGACACCTCACAACCTCGTAGCGAACCGAGTTAGAAGAAGAAGAAAAAAAGCAAGGGCAAGTAAGACATGTCAGGAAAAGGCAAGCTGTGGGAAATGAGTGGAGAGGTGAGAAGGGGTGGCTGCGACCCCGGAATACAGCCTGGCCCGGCCCTGTGGCACTGGCGTGTGGCCTGTGGGTGCATGAGGTTACCAGTGTCAACAGCATATTGCCAGGTGCTGAGAAATGCGAGATGTACTCTTCTTTTTTTTGTATATCCACGTATAAAAAATAAGAGTGAGGTAGATAAATGCTTGAAAGAAAAACCCCAAAAAAGGAAAAACTGTCCCATCTAACACAGACACACACACAAAAAAACTTTTGTCAGTATTTAAATTCCTAAGGGGGCTTCTCTACAGCGATTGAAACTGGAATCTGAAAATCATTGAAAACTCCTGTTATACCTTCCTAATGAACTTTTGCCTTTTTCTCAGCTTTTTAAAGGGAAAAAGTGTGGGACAGAGGTGAGAGGAAATACTGGCACCAAAACTGCCAACCAGCAGACGAAGCACTAACGAACTTGCTTTTCTGTGTTTACTCTACAGTCCCAGCTAGCAATCATCATATTGGAGCTTTGTTCCTGCTTGTAACTGAAATGTTTCCATCCCAGAAACAACTCGGTGCTGTCATCGCTCCGGTGAGAAGGGCCGGGAAATGAAACAAAAGACCCCCAGGCCCCAAGGAGTTGGATTCCTGGCCAGGGGGAGGCAGCCAGCGCCAGGGCCCTGGTCCCCGGGAGGGAGCACGGGCTCCTGGGCCACTGTGCCTCGGGTGCTGCCCCAGCAGGCCTGGCGGTGGGCGTGCTGACACCCAAGGGTGCTGCCCCTGCACTCCTGCTCCCTGCCTGTGCCAGGGAGGTCTCTGGGGAGTTTCCGGTTCTTCCAAGGACAGGTCAGCCTGGAAGGTGGTGGCAGAAGGCCACAGAAGGAGCCGCTGGACCATGTTCTGCTGCACCCTTGGACTCAGCAGCTGTTTTTCCTAGGATGGAAAGATTAAATATCTACTTAAAAACAAAAAAACAAATCCAAACGCCTAGGCTCTGCAGTTCGAACTTCTGTTGTACCCAAGAGTTAAAAAAATAGATATATGTGTCACAACCAAAATGAAGGCCAGGGGGGAGAGAAGGGGGGGCTGTGCCACAATGGTGACCGCATATGCTGGGCGAGGACGTGCGAAGATGAGCCTCTGCTGTCTGACCTGAGTCTGTCTCACGTCTTGCACCGTAGCCGACTCCAACGCCGAGCGAGGGTGGGCTGAGGAGAGGGACCCCTCTCGGCCTCCGTCCCTCACCTGCCGCGGGCCCACCGAGCCTGACAGTCCGAAGAGAACTAACAGGGCCCGGGGACGGGGAGGGGAGGGCGGGTTTCTAAAAAGGCATCCAACAGTTCATGGCAAATCATGTTCCGGAAGTGTCGATTACCGGGAAAAGAGGAAGAGAGTCACGCAGTCTAGTACAAAGCATAAGAAGTTTCTTGGAGTGAGCAGAGAGGGGAGAGGGGTAGACCTGAAGATTTTCATAGAGTAAATCCACAAAGATAAAGAACAAGAAAAAAAAATAGCAGCTTTCTTTTTTTTCTGTACAGACGTATAGATGAATATCTGAACTGTAAAAAAGTTACAAAAGTGACATTAAAGACGATGTGTATGCAAATGTTTCGTGGTCTAACATAGAACTGTCAGAGCCGCGAAGAAGTCCTAGTAACAGAGAGGATGTCGACAAAGCTCAGAACACTGGGGTCCATGCACCGCTTTTCTTCTCACGGTCGTGGTGCTGTTGGAATTGCTTTCCTCGCAAACCTGCACGAACGGTTGGGCTCAGTCCCTGGAAACCCCTTCTAATCTGTGTCCTTGGGGGGCGGGGGGAGCTGGGGGGCGGGGGACAGGAGACTGGCACGTGGGCGGCCTTTGCTCCGGGCCCATGTGCCAGGCTCTCCCTCGAGGGGGCCGGTTTGCCTCAGCATCACTGGAGCCAGAAGGTGGAGGCGGGGAGGTGGGGCAGGGAAGCCAGAGGGGCTTCTCCCCGTCCTCTCTGACAGCAAGCCCCGTCTGTCCGGTGCCCCTGAGTAACAACCTAGTCCAAAGCCACCTATGTGGACGTGAGACTTGAAAAGGACACCGGGGAGGGACAGCGAGCTGCGGGGCTGCACCAGCGTGGCTCTCCCGGGAGTGACCGGGGCCCGTGCTCACCCCGTGCCTCTAGAGACCAGAAAACAAGCTCAGGGGGCGTGCGGGACCGAGTCCCAGGTTTTGGCAGAATTTGGCAGCGTTAAAATGGTGACAACCTTGGGTGAAGGATGGCCCTTTGTAAATTCCAGGTGTTCCTAAAAAGGTTCAAGATTGAGTTAAAAAAAATGCCATCGCGACATGTTTTTTCTTTTTATAAAGACCTACGGTGACAGGCAGGTGTGTACGGGAGCAAGATGGGACCACGGGGAGGGACAGCCATTGTCCTCACTCTGATAAAAAGGGCTGGGCTCGTGGCAAATGCTTTTTCCATTATGAAGCACAGAGAGGGAGAAAGAGGACAGAGAGAGAGAGAGAGAGAGAGAGAGAGAGAGAGAGAGAGAGAGAGATGAAAGAGACAGGGAAAGGGTGAGGAGACTCGATTCTCAAGTGTTCTGTTGCTATTAAGTGTTGTCATTAAGGTTCTTAAAGGCCCGTGTCAGTTAAGGGTTTGGGTAGGGAAATAAAAAGCGGCTTGCATATTGAAAAAAGGAACATCCCAAGTGTGTTTACTGCAGAGAAGCCGTCTCCCGTGGGCAGCGTGGCTGTTCTGAAGATCCACTGAGGTACAGGAGGCTGTGGACAAATGGTTAGACCCCGCCCCCCACCCGCTCGCCGCACACGCGCATGCGCGCGGTGCCCTCCGCCGGGACGCGGTCCCGCATCAGCAGGTGGACGACTGGGGCAGGGGCAGGGGCCTCTCGTTCTTGCGGCCGCCGTTCATGTGCGCGTAAGGCTGCCTCTCGTCGAAGCTGGCCCGTAGCACCAGCACGCCGGGGCCGGGGCCGTTCTCGGCCTTGTGTCCTGAGTGTCTGTCGGGCAGCGGCAGGGAGCACGCGGAGGCTGAGGGGTCCAGCGGCATGCTCTCCATGTTGTCCGGCTCCAGGTCCAGCTCCTCCATGTCGGGCGGCTTGTTCTCGTCACTGTAGTAGAAGGACACCTCCTGGAAGCCGGGCTCCAACTCGTCCTTGATGCTGCCGATGATCTCCAGGAAGGAGGGCCTCATCTTGGGGTTGTACTGCCAGCACATGCGCATGAGCTCAAACCTGCGGGCAGACGGACGGGTGCACATGGGCCCCCCCGCCAGGCTGCCTCTGCCTTGCCATCGGGGTGGCCCAGGAGCCCCCCCACTTCCCCGAACTTGTCCCACCACTGAATTCCCACCACCCAAGGCCCGCCCCTGTGCAGGACCCAAACTCTGCTTTCCTGAGGGGGCCGGCCGCACGCAGGCGCACACGGCCTCTTAGCACGAGTTGCCATTGTAGGTAACAGCACTAATGGCAAACACAAGCCCGAGTCGTGCAGGAGCATGTCTGGCAGCTACTGATGCAACAGCCTTTCCAGACCTGCAATGCAGGAGACCTCCGGCTCCGCACTAACAGGGCTGAGGAGGGGTTGCAGCTTTCGAGACAGAGATTGCTCTTCCAGGCCCACCTGGGCTGTTTCTCTGCTGCCCCATGTGGCAGAGGACCACCGGGGCAAGGAACCTATGAATAGCGTGAGGAGGCAGGGCCGCCATGCCACAGGAATGCACGTGGTGCGTTTCTAGCGCCAGGCAGAGGCTGAGTACTGAGCAGGAGGAGACCCCACCTAGCCGGCGGGGCAGGGGGAGCCCGAGCTCAGGGCCCTGCGTGAGCCACCGCAGGCAGAGGACACAGTGCGAAGCCACAGCTGCACCTGAGGCTCACAGGCTGGGTCGCCCTGGCACCTGGGCCGTGGACCTCCATGAAGCCCTGAGTCACATGGGCCCCAGGAAGTCATTTGTCCTAGCAGAGGGCCTGAGCCCCCCAGAGACCGGGAAGCATGCCACTGGGGTGCAGCCAGCCACTCTGACCCAGGAAAGGCCTTGACCAGGGTTCAGAACAGCTGTGGGCCGAGGCGCTGCTGCTGAGTAACAGGAATGCAGAGGGGGCCGCTGAGTTGACTTTTGGAGTGTACAGGAGGGCAATAGATAAGGGTGTCCCTGCTGGCCACAGGGCGAAGGGCAGGCCGCAGTTCTGGGGCGGGCCCCTTCTCACGTGAGCTTGAGAGCAAAGTGCCTTCCCTTTCACTTTTGTTCTCACTGGATCTGTTTTTTTTTTTTTTAAACCTCTGGCTAACAAGATGCTTTTCAACAAAAATGGCCAATGGCAGCACCTCACGTCTAGAAAGGCCAAAGCACCCCAAGTTGGCCCCAGCCATCCGTCAGGGCGGCCACTTGCCCAACGGACCACCTCACTTACTCTTGGCCCCAGGGAAAGTTCCAGGGGGAGAAGCCAAGGGGCGCACGCCCAAGCCCGCACAGAGAAAGGCCCTAGCTGACTGGGCCTGCCACCTTGCAAGGCTGGGGGGTGGGAGGGGAGGCGTCAAGTCAAGCCAGATGCCGAGGACATGACCCGGAGGGCAGGGGCGGCAGCGAGGCCGCCACCGGCTCTGCTGACGGCTTCCGTAGATGGAGTCTGGCTGTGGCAGACGCACGCTCACGTGCTTACAATGTCCGCAGCTGGGCCTTTGAGCCCCACGTGTGGGCTGTGTGGCCCTTTACATGTAAAGCTGGCTCCCCCAGCTCCGGTGGAAAGCTCTGCGCCCTGCAGAGTGACTCAGCCACCCCAATGACCCGCATCCAGCCAGCACAGTGGCCGCGTGAGGGCGGATGCTCTCAGCAGCTCTCGCTGGGGTCCGGCAGCAAACCCGAGCTAGAAGCAGGTGCACCAGAAAAGACCCCTATTTTGGAGACGAGAAGCAGAAGTCCCAAGGGATTGAATCTTCGGTGCAAGGTCCCCACACTGGGGAGGCTGGAGGGGGACAGGCCCTCTGGGCAGGAGTGTGGCTGCACTAGGAGGACCGCCTGCTTCCAAAGGAAGAATTTCCTCTCCCCCTGAACAGAGAACCCACGCCCCACCAGGGGATACCCCCTCTCCTGCGTCACCCCAGAATCACAGGTGCATGTGGGGTTGCAGTGATAAACTGGCAGCTCCCCCTTCTCATGTCCCCCACCACTTCCTAAAAAAAGGACCCCCCCATACATGAAATCTGTTTATGGCGTGGCTACGAAGGCCTCTCCGGCTGACTGACTTCCCCTGAAGAGCAGCACAGCCAGGGCCAAGGACACAGGACGTGCCCTGGCTCCCCGCCCCTGTGGCCCGGGGCTGAGGCGGTGCCACCAGCTCTGTGACCTCAGCACACACAGGCCATATGAGGCCACTTTCCAACCACCCCGGGGTCCCAGCCCTTCCAGAGCGGCCCATAAAAGGCAGTCTTTCTTTTTATGGAAGAGTGAACTCTGTGGGATCTGAGACCTTGTTTACCCTGCTTCCCCAAGAAAACTTTCCAGTAGGTTCTAGAAGGATTTATGAGCTGATAAAACTCCTCTTCAGAAGAGCACATTTTTTACACTAGTCAGCTCTGATGAGCTGCAGCATCCTTCACTGAGCTCTCCCAACCCCCCGCCCATTTGGGGTGTGCTCAGCCTTGCACCCAGGTCGGGACAGGGCCAAATGGACCTGCTGCCGCCTTGCGTGACAGCTGCCCACGGACACTCAGGGGCCCGCAGGCTGGAGGAGGACTGAGCCACCTGCTCCCTCCTGCACGCTGCATCCCTCACCTCCCCACCCTGCTGTGGGCCGGCAGGCAGTGGTCACAGCCAAGGCGCGCACTGCAGCCCCACGGCCCAGCGTCAGCTCAGCCTCCTCTAAGTGCTGAGAGACCGTCATAGAGGCTTGGCGCGCCCTCCGCCACCTCCTCCTGGCAGCCCCAAACAGCCAGGATTGTCTTATGAACCACCTCTCAGCCAGGAGGGGCAGTGAGACAGTGAGGCCCACCTGACCCCCTTGCCCACGTGCTCTGCTTTTGGGCAGAGATCAAGCACGGGACCAACCAAAGAGTTGCCACTTCAATTCCCAGTCAGGGCTCATGCCTGGGTTGTGGGCCAAGTCCCCAGTAGGGGGCGTGCAAGTGGCAACCACATACTGATGTTTCTCTCCTTCTCTTTTCCTCTTTCTAAAAATAAGTAAAGAAAATTTAATAAATAAATAAATAAACAAATAATAGAATAGCCAGTAGAATAGCCAGCAAGCCACAAGACGAATCTGGCCACATGCCGCCTGCTAAGTGAACTCACGCTGAGGCCTGGACCCTGGAGGCCTGGACTGGGAGCCTGCCTCTAAGCCGGACCTGGTGGGCTGCAGCTTCACCCGACTGCAGGGGTCACCAGGCAGCTGCCGCATCTTCCTGACACTGAGTTGAAGCCACCAGCAGCCACTGTGTGCGCCTCACCCATGTCACCCTCCGGGTGCCTGTTCAAACGGCCGGGACCCAGAAGACAAGTGGTTTTTCTCCCCGTGGACGCCTAGCAGGGCTCTCGGGCAATTCCCAAGGGCTCGGTGACGCCCCTGTCCTCTGGGAGAAACAGGAGCCCCTTCTTTTCTCTCGTAACAAGAGAGCTTGTCTCCCACAGCGCCTCTTCCTCACCTGAGCTCATCAATACAGCCCCGAGGGCGACACAGGCACTCTGTGGGACCAACTTGCCCCCTTTCATTTTGGCCTAGACTCAGAAGGGACAGAAGTCTGCCGAGGGGTTCTGGATGGCAAGGGGACATGCCTCCCAACTTAAACAGTTCCTATCCATCCAAGAGCGACCACTGCATGCCAATTTCCTCGTCACTTGGTGGCGGGAACAGGAAGTGCACTGCTGTTCCCACGGCAGGGGGGCTGTTTCCCGGGCAGGTTAAATTCATAGGCAAACTGCAGGCACCTGGAGCCAGATCAACTTGAGGGACCCCCACAAGCTTCTCAGAGACCAACTTTCCCCCAAGTCCAAGAGAAAGCTTAAAAACAACCTTTCTCCTCCCACCACCCCCTAACCACTCGAACGCCCCCAAGTTCATGCCTGCTTCCTGGGACCCTTTGTGGGCTTTCTGGAACAACCCCCATTCCAGCACTGGCCGCCCCTTGGCACCACACACTTCCACACTAATTCAGTGGGCATCGATCTTTCTTCACGCTCTCTTACTAATACTCTTCCTCCAAATGAAGCTATTTTTTAGCATGGGCTAACAAGAAGGCAGCAACCACGTGCTTCAAAGTGCAAAGAGTCAGCCTGAGGGGAACTGGGAGTGGGTGGGTGTGCAACCAGCTTCCATGACCCAGGGGCCTCCCCTCCCAGTGGTCACACCCCATGTGATCTACCCCCAGGTCATGGAGGAGCCCGTGTGTCAGCAGGTGACGGACTGTGGAGGGTGACTTCGAGGACAGGCCACGGCAGATGCTGTGGGATCCTGCACCCTCGCCCAGGGTAGGCAAGCTATGGGGCAGTGGGCCAAGCCGGGCCTGCCCTCTGATCTTGCAAGGCCCTCGAGCTAAGAGTGGTTTTTATACTTGCAACTGGTTGAAAAAATGATCAAAATAAGAATAATATTTTGGGACATGAAAATTATGTGGAAGTCAAATGTCAGAATCCAAAGATAAAGTTTTATGGACACACAGCCACGCTCGCTCACGTGACGTCTGTGGCAGCTTTCGCAACCACGGCCGGCTGGGCCCACAGGACTGAGTAAAGTGGCACTCAGTCCTCTTAGAGAAAGAGTTGGCTGAGCCCTGCTCCAGAAGCCAGCTGCACGGCATGGGGACACTGGAGCCACATCACAGAGAAACTCACATCTCACATGGCGCTCAGCCACGTGAGTGCTTCGCTTTAGAGTTGGACCCCACACCCCAGCCTTCTGGCCAGCGGCTCCTGGACGCCCAGCCCTCAGAGACTGTGACATAGCAAATGCTGATGGTTGTCTTAAGCTGTTAGGTTTTAGGGAATGCTATAATGCAACAAACAACTCATTTAGGTGGGGAGAGAGAATTTCCATGCTGGGCAAGAACACGCACTGACTGGATGCTGTCCTGGGAAGTCCCCTGATGAGGGACCCAGGAAACCAGACACCCCAGCACACTGCCCTTGGAGAAGCGGAGCCCCTGCCCCTGGTGGTCCCACCCGCACCCCATGCCCAGGCCACAGGCAGGTTTCCCGGCCCGGGCCGTGCACGCTCAGAGAATGAGTGGGCCCCTGTCCCCCGCACACATACACATGCGCACACACTGATATAAGGGTGCCGCCCCCCAGCATAGCTGTAGCTGTCCTGAAAGTCACTTCTGGGGAACTCCTGATTTGGGCTCAAGGCCCTAGTGACAGCCCACCTTATACCCACAGGACCCAGAGGGGTCTCTGGGCCTGCTCCACGCGCATATTGACCGCAAGTCCTGCGCTCCCCGCCTGCACCTGCCGCCCAGCCACAGGCACCTGCACACCCGGCCGTAACCCGTTCCAGCAAAGACACCAAGGCTGTCCCGCCTTCAGCAGCTCCCGCCTCTGCCGGCAGAGGGACTTCTCCTACGAACCCAGCCGTAAGGCCCTCAAGGTGCCACAGCTGACACCTTGAGGGGAGCTAAGTTGCATGGTTTTCTTAGAACAGAAGAGGGTCAAGGAGACCAGTCTGCCAGGGTGAGCGTGTGCTCAGAGCTGGGTGCAAGGAGGTCAGCTAGACGGTGCTCCTGGCCACCAGGGCCTGCCTGAGGCTCAGGGAGCATGTCACTCACAGGTTCATGAAGCTCATACATACTTTACAGAAACGGGCCCAGGGGGACCCCACTGCGGGGCAGCAGCTGGCCATCTGAGGCTCACCCTGCCCGGTGCACAAAGGCACCCACCAAGAAGCTTTGTGCATTAACTGGCTCGGGACCTCGGCTTCAAAGTAATCAGCGCCATGCTGCTGCCTTTTCTTGTTTCTGAACACTGCATGGAGAAGATGCTAAAGACTGCCTCTGTCCAATGTGTCACGGAAATGTCTGCCTCTGAAACCGCAGGGCCAACCACGGTCAGAACCAGAGGACCAAGGAAGGCAGCTGGAACGAAGGCACCGTGCACAGGACAGGCCCCGTCCGCACGACGAAGCTCTCCCAGCCATCCCCGGGGCCCGGGCCGGAGCCCTCGCGCCACCACCCGTCCATGACCCCGGGGTACGCACAGCATGTCAGGGCAGTTGTCCGGCTTGTCCAGAAGGCCGCCCTCCATGACGAAGCGCAGGACTTGCTCGTTGGACAAGCCCTGGTATGGCTGCTCGGCCAGCGTGGCGATCTCCCAGAGCACGACCCCAAAGGACCTATGGGGAGAAGAGAGACGTGAGCCTCGGGAAAGAGGCACAGAACCATGCTACCCCTCCTGTCCAGCATCCTTCCCCCAAGGCGGGCCCCGAGAAGTGGCCACATGGTGGCGACCGAGCACACGGTGGATGGTGTGCCAGGCACTGCACTAAGTGCAGACCACCTGTCCTGTTTGCTGGCGCCATGTTCCCTGCAGAGTAAGTGTGGCCCTGGTCGCAGAGCTGAGGACATGCAAGTGGAAGGAGTTTCAGGGGCCCTTGAACTTGAACCCCAGGCAAGCTAAGGTGGGGCCTAACCCCAGCCATCTACCGGTAGGGTGGTCTCCAGACACGCTTTTCTAAAATAATCAAACGTGGATCCCCAGGCCCTGCCAGGACAGTGAGTCAGTGCCTCAAACGTGGCCGGGGGTGACCCAGCTGTCCGACAGGCTCCCTGCTGGGGAGACCTCCACCCCGTGGCTCTCAGTGCGGGCTGCATGGTGGAATCGTTCAGCGAGGTTTCAAATCTGCTGCCTGGGCCCCTGACTGAAGTTCTGATTTCACTGGTTCAGGGTCAGGGTCGGGGTTGGGGCCAGGCCTTGGGGTGTTGGAAAGCTCAACAGGGATCTCGCAGGCCTGGTGGGGCCAGGGAAAGAAGAAGCCCTCACTGCCCTCCCCCCGCCCCCGGGAGCTAGGGGGCTACAGGCCTGTCATGGGCTCATTTGCGCAGCTGGGAGTTGAGGAGGGTGCCACTGGCCGGGCCCGGGAGGTCAAAAGCAAGGAAGGGTCTTTAGGACAGAGTCGGGCTGACGGAAAGGGGGCAGTGGAGGAACCCAGTCAGCAGGAGGGGCAGCGGGCGACCCCGCCATGCACGCAGCTCTGCCTGTTGGGTGAGAAGGCCCGACTACTGGGAAACACATTAACAGAGAGAATATGTGTCACCTGCCAAACCCAGGGCCTGCCCGGCACATGTCGCCACCTCTCCATCGAAGCACCATGTGGAGCACTTTGATGTGACAATAAGGAGATGACCATCTGGGACAGGCCGGTGACAAACCAGACCTCCTCCTTGAGCTCAGGGAGCATTTGGGCCTTGCCGGGGCCCATTCGGATGCCAGCCCCAATTTGCTCCTGTCTTCACAACGAGACCCGAGGCCCCGGACTGCGGGAGGTTGGAGAGCTGAACAAAGAGCCACACAGGCCACCGTTTGAATGTCCCCCCACGCGGTCACCCGGGGAGCTGGAGCACACGCCGGCCGTCTCTGTAACACATCAGCAACGGGACCGGCGCAGGGGCAGCTGAGAGCCCAGCTGCCGTGCGTGCTAGGGGCAGGTGTGCCAGGGCCCTCGCGTGCCAAGGACCTCCCTTGGCTGTGTCTCAGACCTGACTGCCTGGCCACGGTGTCACCGAGGAACTGCCATATGCAACAAGGCCAAGAGGCCCCTGCACCCTCCGTGGGTGAGTTTTCTCTCCACCCTTTTCTCTCCATCCCATGCCTGGGCCGACAACACGGGTGCTTGTTGAACGGGGATGCTCAGCAGTGGGACCGGCAGGAGAACGCATTAGGGCTCGTAAGCTCTGGGTCTACACAGAGCAGTGGCTGCAACCTGCAGTTCTAAGTGAGCGCCCCCCGCCCCCCATGTATTTATCGTGAAAGATAAAAGCAGAGAAGGCGGGCAGGGACAAGCCGAGAGGTGCCATTTGCTGACACCTCCAGCTCCTGTGCTAAGGACTCCGAGCCACGTCGTGAGCAGCTAAGGACCGAAAGACACGGGGGTCCTACAGAGGCTTTCGCTGCCACAAGGGCCATCTGTCCTCAGCTAGCCCACTGACAACAGGAGACGTCAGTGATAGACTGCGGCCTGTACAACACTCAGCCAAAGCAGGAAACAGGTGACAAGGAGCAGGAAACGGGAGGAAAATCGAGCCACAGAGACTGAGCCAGGGGGATCTGTGGAGCCTGGAGCGGGGGCGGGGGGGGGGGCGGGGAGAGGTGGGCCCGCGTGCCAGGGAGCCTGTCTCATACCAGACGTCGGAGTGAGTGGTGAACACGCCGTCCTTGAGGGACTCGGGGGACATCCAGCGCACAGGCAGAAGGCCCTTTCCTCCTTTCCGGTAATAGTCAGTCTCGTAAATGTCTCTCGTCATGCCGAAATCTGCGGGCGGACAGAAGGCACGGGAGTTAGGCTGTTCGAGCAGCTCTGGGGGGTGGGGGGGGCCCCACAGCTGCATCCAGGGTGCAGCACTCTTAAAGGGGCCGCGTACCCCTGCAGCCCCACCGGCAGGAGCCATGGGAGCTGTGTTGATTCCCCACGTGACAAGCGACTACTGGGAAACCTCTGCTCCTAAACACACCGAGGGTCTGGTTCTTTGGAAAGTGAATCCCTTGTTGCACTTCAAATGACTGGCAGTTAACGGATGCTCGAGTGCCGGCACATGTCAAGAAAACACGTCCTGCGTGGACCAGAGGTCACTCGGACGTGCTTCACCCCTAAGGGAAAGCTGGGGCACGCTTAGTCACCTGACAGCGCCCCTCAGCTGCCGTGGGAAAGGGCCCCCTTCACTGTCTACTACGGCAGAAAACACTGAGTTCCCAGCCACAGTGGGAAAAGAATGCGGTGCAGCTCCTCAGAGACGCTCTTTACTAGGCCTCTGGCACTATTACTCAATAATGTTTTTCAACAGGTTCCTCCCACTCGTTTTTGGAAATTTCTTCCATTTGCCATGTCTCTAGAAGATGTCACATAATTATGTTTGATGGCAGGCTTGCTTTAGAATCCTAAATTATTACTTCTTTGTCAGACTGATCTCCCGCTCGGAGACGTAACCTTTCCGCACAGGAGCTCTTTCGCGCTCCCGCCCAGGAGACAGCGCCACGCTCCTTTAGAAAAGGCTCCTTCGTGGCCCTGACTCGGCCACAGAAAGGAAAGGCCACAGACCGAAGCCAGCTCCTTGGACTGATGTCACCAACATTATCTACTTGTCACATTGCCTCCGGTACCACTGTCAGATTTGTGGTCCACGAGGCACCGGGCGCTGGGAGCAGAGTTTTGGGCCCTAGTGAAGAACCGAAATGAAAGCCTAATCTCAGAATTAATGCAGACACATGCAAATCAGGGTGTGCCTTTATCTGTTCAAAAAGTATTGGTTGGGGGTGGGGAGGAGAAAGAAAGAAATCAAGAACATAAACTGTTTCTTCCAATACAAAAGATTAATTTCAGACTTTTGGAAGGAAAACCACACGTGCAAAGAAAGGGTCACTATACATATGCCGCATGGTTGAAACGCAAATATGGTCCCTGGTGACTTGGACTTCAAAGGGCAAGTGACACCATGGCTCACGCACTCCCCGCAGCGGGAAAGGAAGGGGAACGGCACTCTGGCCAGGTGCCAGGAAGGGGGCGGGGAGGGAATGCAGATAGGGAGAACCTAGGCACATGGTCCCGCACTGACCCCACCACCTCCCGGGTCTGCTACGCTGGCGCTCCCACATCAGAGGCGGGGACCTGGAGGCTCAATGAACCTGAGGCACTCACCCCCAGCTCCTGCCCACTAGTGGCAGAACCCGGATTTGAGCCCAAGTCTGCCAGGCCTCCCCCACCACCACACCACGCTGGGGTACAGTAGCTGGTGGCATCCCCATGGGGATGGAGAGGTGAGGGGCATGGGGACAGAAGGGGAAGTGAGTGGGGTCACAAAGGAAGCCCAGATGGCAGCCACAGGGACTCCTCCCTGGGCAGCTGGGGGCAGGGCAGTCTCTTGGGCTTCACGGGGCACCAACCGCTTTGTGCGGGTGCCTCCAAGGGCCAGATCCAGGGACACCCTGGCAGCCCCTACCGGGCAGCTGATGACCAGGAAATATCTGTTATGATGGATGGGGCTGCCTTCGCCACCTCTAGCAACTATAAGGAACCACTGTGGGGGCTCATCCCGCATCTGGAAACCATGCCACAGGGGTCATCATTGCCCACTAACGGGCCAGAACACTTCCTTCGACATTATTACCAAAGAGAAAAATATCGGTAAAGGAAGCTGGGCATTCCCAGAGCAGACAGGTCAAGAGCTAGAGAGAGAAGTTAATTTTGTTTTTAATTTTTGAAATATTTTTTAATCGATTTGAGAGAGAGAGAAATACCAATTTGTTGTTCCAATTATTGACACACGCATTGGTTGATTCTTCTATGTGCCCTGACTGGGGATCGAACCCTCAACCTTGATGTTTTGGGGAGACACTCTAACCAACAGAACTACCCAGAAAGGGCAGATAGCACTTTTTATTCCCAAGTCCAAGTCACCTGAGGACACCATCTCGATTACTTCTGTAACCAATGCTAAGAATTCTCCTGCCAAGAGATGCTTCAAATGTCAGGAGAGGAACCTGAAGGACCCCAGCCTCCACTCGGCCAGGCCCAGCACCTGGACCTCGACGCCCATGTGCCGTCAGGGTGAGAGCCAGCCTGGCCACATCTGTGACTGGCAACCGGAGACAATGGCGTACTTACAGGAGGCACAGGAAAAGCCTCCCCACAGGCAGCCCAGGCCGCCTCGGACCCCCTAAAACGTGCGAGATCTGAGAGGCTGAGGACACACCTCCGATCTTGACCGTGAAGTCTTCGGCAACCATGCAGTTCCGGGCAGCGAGGTCTCGGTGGACGAACTTGTTGGCGTTGAGGTACGCCATGCCGTCTGCAATCTCCCCAGCCATCTGGATCATCTTGCTGAGGCTCGGGGGTTGGAAGGCTGGGTTATTCTGTCGGACGGTCAAAGACAGAAAGTGCACGTGAACATTGGGGCATCTGTCCCACCCCACGTTCTTGCCGGGTTTGCAAACCCAGCTCTGCTCTGTCTGAGCGGCACTGGTCGCTCTGCTGAGGCACCGGGACTAGCTCGGAGGGACCCTAGGATTGCAGAGACCAGAGGCTCTGCTTCATGGTCATGCCGGGCACCTGCTGGCCAACCACGTCACACAAGGCTGCAGAGAGACACACCACCAAGCACAACCGGGGACCAGCATTTTCTATTCGGAGCAAGCCATTTTTGATATTCTTAAATTCTCGGTGACTCGGACTCCTGTCTGCTTTGGCGTCCCTTTTATTTCTACACCCAGAGAACAGGTCACAGGAGGGGAGGACCTGACCAGGGCCGTGAGGAAATAAGCAGATGTGTGTCCCCACGGATGCACTGTGTGTCATTACGCACAATGAGCACTGTTGCACGTGCGATCTTTCCCCCTCTCCAACTTTCTACTGCACTACAAAAATATCAAGATTAATGTTTTTGCTGTAGTTGTGGCATTCCTCGGATGATGATTCTGGGTGGGCAATGAGGGGAATGGATATAAGTCCACCTGAAGCTTATTCTTGAGGGGGGACCAACACAGAACATGGATGAGCCTCTCCTCTTTGCAATAGGGGCAACCAACTGGATTTAGAATGAAAGAGAAATACCTGCAAATAACCTATTTAGGAAAAAAACTATACAATGTGTGTGCCCAAGACTCTCCATTAAAAAAAAAAAGTGCAAACACCAACCAGCACCCCACAGCGCTTCCTGGTCTGAAAGGTGCAGGCTGGGGACGGGGCAGGGGGAGGGGCTTGCACACCAGGCTGGGCAGGAAAGCAGCTGACACTGGACCCTGACGAGCTCTGCTGCGGCCTGTGCCTGGGGGGAGCCACGTGTGGGGGATGGGGAGGAGGGGGTCATACTTGGAGCATCAGACACGGGAAAGGCCGGGTGAGGGGTGAAGACAGCGGGGCAGCGGGTGACTCCCAGCCAGGGGACAGGCCTGGCTTCAGAGAGGATGCAGTGCTGGCGTGAGCCGCCAGGTGGACCTTAGGGAGAGGCAGCAGTATGGGAGGTAACGGGACCCCAGCGGAGCCATAACCAAGCATGCAGCCGGAAACAGTGGGTGCAAACGAACTTAAAGACGCAGCCTCTTCTGGGGAAAGGCTCCGAAGGAAGGGAACAGGCAATGTGCAGAGCCGTTTTGACCAGACCCACCTCCATTTCTGGCCGCAGACCCCTGAGATAGCTTTTGAGATCGCCCCGCGTCATGAGCTCCATGATGACCAGCGTTGGCTGGCCCTGCGACACCACGCCCAGCAAACGCACCTGAGGGACAACACGGAGGAAGGCTCAGAGGGTGAGGGCACCCACTAATGCACCCCCCCCCCCCAGCAGGGCCAGGGTCTGCGTCACTCGAGAACCTCCCTGAGCACCGGGGCATCGCTTTGCCCCGCCCCTGGGCGCCCGCCCGTACCACGTGGTGGCAGTTGAACTCCTTCATCACGGAAGCCTCGTTGAGGAACTCGATGCGCTCGCGCATGCTCGCGGCCTCGTTGACGGTCTTGATGGCCACCCTGGTCTCGGGCTCGTCCTTGACCACGCCCTTGGCGACCCCTTCGTACACCATCCCGAAGGAGCCCTGGCCCAGCTCCCGGCTCATGGTGATCTTCTCGCGGGCCACCTCCCACTCGTCCGGCACGTACACTGTGGGGGGAAGAAACGGGGCTGAGACGTGTAGTGACGGGCACCCAAGGGGGGGTGCTGCTGGGCCGGGGGGGACAGCGTCCGGGGCGACGCCCGGGGCGAAGAACAGCGGGTGCCACCTTGAGAGCCCACCTACGGGGACATCGGGGGACAATGGCCTGGCTTGTTCTGAGACGTCCCACGTGCTGTGGGTTTCGGAAGGCGACCGTACGCACAAATCCTGGCATCTCATGCCCTCGAGGGGCCTGGAACACCTGAGGGCTCTGACAGCATGCAAGAAGGACCAGAAGCCAGTCCTATCTGGGACACGCAGTGAGCACAAAACGCTGTCTTGCAAGGACTGAGCATAAAACGTAATGTGAATATTCAATAATGTCTATACTGATTCTACGTTAAAGTTGATAATGCTTTCTATATATCGGGTTAAGTAAAACATTGTCGACAATTATTTCACTTGTTTTTTACTTTTCTCATATGGCCACTAGAAAAATGTAAGGTTCCATGAGGGGCTGGCATTGCATTTCCACTGGATTCGCTGGTCTGGTTGACGCAAAGTGTCCAGTCTTGCCGAAGACCTTGGGGCATCTAACGGGCGCAGGAGCCACTGAGCTCGGGCACCGGGGGCACTCGGGTGACCAGCGTGGAGGGACGCTGATGAGCAGAGGTGTCCCCCCCGGGGCTGTGGCCTGGGCTCTGTGAACTTGGGGACCTCCCGCCACCATGGTGAGGGGCCAGAAGGTCATGACCCAGCCTGACTAGGGTTTCCTTGGCAGCCTCTGCTTCTGGTCAGATTCCATCTGGTTTAAGAAAATAAATAAATGAATAATCTGAGGCGGGAAGGAAGGAAGGGGAAAGGAGGTAAGAAAGAAAACAAAACAGGATCCACTCCACAAATCTGATGGGCGAGGCGAAAAGTAAAATGAAATCAACCTGTCCCATAAGCTGCATACGAAACCTCGATTACAACCCTCGTCTAAAGCTGTGAGCCAAGTCCTCGCCTGCAAGGGCAGCTCTGGGAGCAGGCGCTGCTGCACACTCAGCATGGCGGGGTCAGGGTGGGGGGGGTGGTCCCAGCTCAGAAATGAGAGAGACTGGGGCCTGGGACGGCGCCTGTCTCTGCACTTCCAGACGCCCACCGTGGGCCTTGGCTGGACGTCCCTGGAGCAGCGGGCTGGCAGCTGTACTCCAACATTCCCAGCCCCCCATATTGGGCCTTTAAGTGATGTCTTAGAGGAAAGAAACTTGAAAATGAGACCCCAGAGATACCCCCAGTATCAGAGGCCCTGAGGAGTGTCCACTAGGGACTGTGTGAGTCAATCTAGAATTTTCTTCCCCAGACACTTTCGTATTTCCTAGCACATACGTGTTGAGATGTTTCACAAAGGCTAGTAGACCCTGCACCCGGCTCCGATGGTTCACAGCCACCTACAGGAGGCTGACACTTGCTCAGGTGAGTCGGGACTTGAGGGAACCCAGGGAATCAGGCATTCATGACACCCCCCAGAAAGTACGAAGGGGCGGTCTATATGCATTCATCTCTGAAAAGCTAGGCCTGCTTTTAATCAGCATGAACTGCGCGGCACGCCATGAAACGTGGGGTCAGGACCAGGCACACTGATGCCTGGGGAGGGGAGGTCCCCGGAGTCAACACGCCGTCCTTTCCCCTCGGTCCACCCAGCAGCCCTGACCCGACCCAGCCGCCCGAGCCCTGCCAGGCAGCAATGCCATCAGCGCTGCCCAGTGGGGGACTTTCAGTGAGCCCCAGAGAGTGGCGGCAGGCGGGTTAGTTTTAGGAACAAGGAGTTTCCGAAGTGTTTTTGAACTGTGATGTCATTCGGTCGCCCCTTGAGGAAACAAGCTGTCCGGTGGCGCTGGTCAGGAGGCCAAAGAAATGAAGTTCCAATGAGGTGACAGAGCTCCTGCCTGTCAGCCTGGGGGACAGCACGTGTGCTGGTGGTCAGTTTCGTTTCTCAAGGAGAGTGAAGGCATTGTGAGAGCCTTCGGGGAGACGCAGTGCTGGGATGGGCATCCCCGGGAGAGCCTGGTGATCCCGCCTCTGCCCTCTCTCTGCACTCCCCGGCACTCTGCATCAGGGCTTGAGTGCCGCCTTGCCCAGCCCTCCTTCTGCACAGAGCAGACTCTTCCCAGCGGCCTGAGTCCGGCCGCCGCACGGACGGGGAGTGACCATGCGTATCCCCCCTCCACAAAGCTCGTTAAGCGTGTGATGATCCTGACCTCACTCGATTTTTTTTAAGCTATTATTGATTCAAACAGTGCATAAAAATCTTCTTGCTGTTTTTTTTTTTTTTTTTAAGAAAAAGATTCTCTGTATGAAACTATTCCTTTAAGTTTGGTGTGCATCTTTTCAGAATGTTCTTTATGCTTTATAGTGTATGCACATACGTGAGGGCACGGAGGTGTGTGCATACGTATACGTATACGTATATGTATATATGTCCATTTAAATTGTGCCTTGACTGGTCTAGCTCAGTGGGTTGGGTATCGTCCCACAAATCAAAAGGTCGCCGGTTCGAATCCCAGTCAGGATGCATGCCTGGGTTGCAGGCCAGGTCCCTGCTTGCGAGTGTGGGAGAGGCAACCAATTGATGTTTCCCTCTTTCTTCCTCCCTCCCCCTCTCTCTAAGAATAAATAAATAAAATCTTTTATAAAATTACAACCCTGTGAGACCTTCCTATAAACAGGAATAACATCCTTATTACTCCGCACTCGATTCCCCTTCGGAGGAGGTGACCGTCTGCCTTCCAGGACCACAGGGGACAAAGTGAGGAGCTGCTTCATGGCCCTGGTGTCGCTGCACCCAGTGGCCAATGCCCCCCCTCTCCCCGGCTCACTTTTCAAGGTTTGCAGTTAAGCACGCTACGGCTAAAAAGACAGCAAAAAAAAAAAAAAAAAAAAGGAAAAACAACAACATTGAGTACAACCCAACTTCTAAGTCAGACTCTCTGAGCCACTTCGTTGCATGGCCCTCATCAGTCACCACCGAAGGGACCACGGCCAGCCACGAGGGGGCGCACCCTCAGCCCGCCATCGGCAGGATAGGAACAGGAGAACTGGGACGTAAAAAGTGCGGGGAAGCCGTGAGCGGTGGAAGACGAGCGTGACAGATGACGCACAGGCTGACACTGGTTCCAGAGAAGGTCTGTTTTGTCAGCCGCAGCAGACCCTCTGCCGGGCTGTGGACAACCTCACGGCTTTTCTCATTCTAGCATAAAACCCCAAGCCACTGAACAAGCCGAGGACGGCGCCGGCCACAGTAGGCTCTGTGCAGCCTGCTTCTCCACGGGCCGCCTGAGCCGTCCAGAATTTTTGAGATGTTCAGGGAAGTGCTAAAGACTCTGATTTAAAATAAAAGTGTTCACGAGACAGATGTGAAGCCGAGGGGGCCTGGGAATAATGTAAACCTCCTCCTAAATTGTAAGCAACACTCCCAGAGGCTCCCCGACCTGGGGCCGCCACGCGGAGAGTGGAGAGGCTTACCGTCCGCCGCGCTGAAATATTCTGGGTTCACGGAAGCGTACAGCACGCCATTCCCCAGCCTGTTGCTGTTCCTGTCAGAAAGGATACAGTTTAGACTTAAAAAATGAATAAATAAAAAGAAACAAAAATAAAAAACCCATCTGCACACATTCCTGCACATGCTTGCATCTTTGTCGAGCCTGTTTTATCTGTTCTGTTTCACTGCGCGTCACGAGAAGGGGAGTCAGCAGAGCCTGGTGCCCCCTGCCGTTAGCGATACCCGCCGAGGCCCTGGAGCTGGGGACAGTTGCTACTGTGTCTTTTGGCTTCTCCACTGGCCTTAGATTCGAGCTTTTTAAGACACATTCATCTCTTTACTTCATTGGAAACGAAAAGGGTTGCTGGGTTGGCAGAGCTAAGAGACCAAGTTTGGGGAAGCCTCACACAGCAGCAGCTTCCACGTTCCGGAGCTGCCGGGGAGGGGACGATGGCCCTGCCCCATAGAAGGGCGTCCTTGTTGAACCATTGGGAAATGTTCTCCGTCCCTAGGCAGAACACTTGACTGGACATCAGGTCTCCCGATCCATAAATGACGCATCTTTCTGTGTATAATGCAGTTTTGCACACAATATGCACAGGGATATTATACCCCGTCGTATGTAATCGCCAAGCCCATGTATCGTGTGCATTCTTATTACTCCCTCAAGAACTTGGGCAAAACAGCGTGCATTATACACGGCAAAATACGGTACTTCTTCGAGCTGCTGCCCCGCGCCCAGGTTCATGCCATCGCACGGTCCGCCCCGCCCCACCCCCCGCCGCCCCCGCGCGTCTGCACACCGCGCCCCGCACAACCGCGCCCGACGCTCACCTCTTCCTGTGGAAGACGTACAGCATGATCACCAGCCCTCCCACGATGAGCAGCGCGGCGACCGGCAGTGCGATGATCAGGTGCATGAAGTTTTCGTACGTCGCTGCGGGAGAGCAAGGGGGGCAACAAGGTGAGCGAGCCGCCCCTTTCCTTCAGCTGGAAGGGCGGGGAAAATCCCCGAACGTCCCTGCCTCCACTGCGCTGTCACCCACGGCGCGTTCTGAAGGCAACCAGTTTCAGAAATGACAGCAGAAACACTGAGCCGCTGGGAGAAGGACCCAGTGCGTGCAGACAGAAGGGTGTACGCATCCTTCTAGTCAGAGTATGGTGTTCTCCGAAGTAACAGTTCACGTGCTGGGCTCGAGGAGGACGGTCTTTGCATGCGCTATAACGACCGTAACGAAAAGGCACACATTTGACAAAATACACGCCCAGAAATGCGTACACACGCAGGGCTCACACCATACCAACCTTCTCATCTGTCTAAAGACAGCGCCACAGACCATGAAAAATAATAGCTGGCCAGCAGCCTTGCCAGAGTTGCTCTGAACTCTCTCCGAACAGTAGGGCCGAGTCAGGGGTCTGCGAGCACAGCGCTCACAGCAGCCCTGCCCGGCCCTGTCCCCAGCACCTGAGTGACAGATGTGTGGCTGCACACAGGGACACTGACGGCACCCCTGGAGACACTGGCCAGTGGGTGCAGGAAACCAGTGCATCAGAGTGCAGACAGGAGGGAGAAGAGATTCGGGTGGGGGGGTTTCAGGTGCAGAGGATGGAATGGGAGCAGTAGGGAGAAAAGGTGGGTTGGCACCCCTGGGGCCTTGTCCACACTAAGCATCCTGAACTTCTTCTTGCAGGTTACAAGGAGCTAGGGGGTGGCCCCAAACCCCCAAGAACTGTGCCCCAGGACAGGCTGGAGAGGGCAGGAAGGGACCCGGGCATGTTCTGAGTTACCCGGCCCAGATCTCACAAAGAAAGCACGGCCTACGCACAGAGGTGGCCTGCTCTCCCCTGGGTCACGCAGGCCGCTGGCAGCCACAGCCCCAGGATGGGAACGCAGCTTCCTGCACCCGCCGTGCGCACACTCCTCAAGCAGTGAGCACCCTGTGGGCTCTGAGCTGGGGCAGTGGAGGTGGTGGGCGAGGCTGCACTCCAGAGTTCTTTTTGTTTTTAAGAGTGAGAAAGAAACATCAATGTGTGGTTGTCTCTGGCACGCCCCCTACTGGGAACCTGGCCTGCAACCCAGGCATGTGCCCTGACTAGGAATCGAACCAGCAACTCTTTGGTTCCCAGGCTGGCGCGCAATCCACTGAGCCACACCAGCTAGGGCTCCGGAGTTCTTTAAAGCGTGAAATCGAGGAGCCAGGTCTGAATGAGAAGTGGGGTGGGGTTGGGAGGGTCCCGGCCTGGCTGGGGCGCAGACTATGGGGCCAGTGACTGAGCTCGGAATGAAGAACAGAGAGGAACGTTGGGGAGAGCGAGTGTGACTTCGGTTTTGTGCACGGGGACTGGGAGGTGCCCGTGGGACACCCAGGGGGAGGTGCCTCCATGGGGATGGGTAGGGCCTCATGGGGGGGGGCTAGCTGCGTCACCAGTGAAGCTTTCCCCCTGAAAACCATGACTGTCGTTATCCCTGAAGGCCTCTTACGGCTATTCTAATGTTCACATCAAAGACACGTTTACCAGACGGCTCTCAAAATGGATGCTGGCTCCTTTCCTTTGTAATTCCTGAGACTGCTCACAAGTTGTCACGCCTTCAGGAAGCCGGTGGAGTCTGTTCTTTCTGCCCCCGGGGGACTGGTTTTTATTTTGGTGGCATCGATGCCACCGGTCAGGCTGCACCGTGTTCCTTTCGAGTCTCGAGTTTCCTCAGGGACACAGAGACACGAGCACATCCGGGGACCAACAGGACCAAGGAAACAGTTCTCGATTCTGGACTAGAAAACGGCGCCGGGCACTGGGCCACGAGGAAAGGCCTGGAGACCGAGATGACTGAGTCTGGAGAAGGGAAGTCTGAAGGGGCATTTCAGTGGGTTCGAGCACATGAAGGGTTTCCAAAAGGGCCATCGTTGCCAGGAAGCTTCTGAAGCTTCCGATAAACAGGAGCAGACGAGGCGGAGAGGGTCTTGTGTGACACGGGAAAGGCAGGCATGCGGATTTAATGTCCCTGCGGTATGTGCCCAGTTCTGCTGAGAGATTCTATCAGTGGGGCTCGTGGGGTGCACATGGGGTAGCAGTGGTCGCCAGGGGCATGTCATCTCTGCAGAGAGGCCAAGGTCACTGAAGCCCAGAAGCCAAGGCCACTGTTTTTGAGACCGAGGCCAGATGGCGGACCCCAACCCCGGGCTCTGTCCCTGAGGGATGGGTGCAGACAGGAGGAGAGAGGAGAAAGCAGGCCAGCACTCTGGAGAGGGTCCCAGGAAGGCAGTGAAGGAGCTGGCGCTGCAACAGGGGGCCCAGGATCACTGGCCAGAGCAGGGCATGGGGACCCCGTGGAGACTGCGTCAGCTGATGGGATTGTCTGCTTTGGCACCAGTTTACCCCAGAAACCTGACCCAGCAATTTCATTGATCTGGCTGGTCATTTTTCTGCCATGTCACTGGTGGGACTTGCAAATGGCCTGTGCATCTTTGATTGCCAGGAGCCAACCAGGGGGGCTGCTGGGTTGGCCAGGTCCTGAACTGGAAAATGGCACCAGGAGGGACCGGGGCGCGGGGGATGGCCACCAGGCCCCCAAGCTGTACCACTGGGTCAGCCGGGGCCAGTCCATCTTGTGGGAGAAACAGCCAGAAACAGCGTTGTGCCAAAATTCACCTGACCCTCTGGACACAAAATACTCTAAAAAACTGGGTTTCCAATAAGAAACAGTAGAAAGTCAGTATGGAACTAATAAGGAACAGGTGTGTCACGAAACAAAAGACTGAATCTCCTCGGCCAAGCAAGAGAGCCCTTGCTGTGGTTTATACCTTTTGCCAAGTTCAGTTTCAGTGTCTGACACTTCACACAGAATGGCCTTCTAGGGGTTCTGTCTTGTCCGTGGTCTGAGCACTGGCTCCGGATGCGGCCCAGTCTCTGTGCCACCCGGCCAGCCAGTGGGGGTTCAATCACGTGGGTTCTTTCAGCGTGCTCCTGTGGTTTATTAACTAACAGGTGGTGTGGGACACTGTCGCAGCCTGCGGTCCCAGAGACTCTGGCCCTGGAGCAGATGGCCCCCCGGGTTCTGTCACCCTCAGGGGCCCTAATCTGCACCTCTGAGGAGGGAGGAGGCAGGAGGCAGATGGCCAAGTCACCGCTTTGTGAAATGCTTTAGACACAAACCAAGCCGAGAGCAAAGGCCTCCCGCTGACACCCTGAAAAGGGGTGCTCGGGTCTCCCCATCCAATGGGCAGGGGCCCCAAGTGCAGCAGTTCCTCCGCAGCCCAAGCTCGGGGTGCTGAGAGGAATGTGACCCCCCCGAAAGCCAGCCAACTCGGCCCCAGTGGAAAACCAGAGAACCGAAGAGCAGGGATGGGCCGGCCTTCCCCTGCCCCGGCCGCATCCCCCTCCCACACACTCCCCCACAAGCCTTACTTTTGGCCTGGACATAGAAGAACACGGGCTCCGTCCACGAGCCATTGCCAGACAGAGAGGTGGCCTGGATCCGGGCCGTGTAGTTCCCCGGGTTGAGCCGGTTCAGCCTGGCCCCTCCGTGCTTCCTGTACTCCTGCCTGGGCACGCACTCCCGCTGATCCTGGGGGGTGAGACAGACAGTCAGCTTCCCACAGACGCAGGCCAGACAGGGGCTTGAATGGCGCCGCCTCACACCTCCCTCTGGACAGGGAGCCCAACTTGCGGTGAAAGGACGAGAGCAGGCATTATGGTGCCGGACCCCAGGGGCAGGCACCCCCGGACTCCGGCCCACAGGTGGCAAACACCAGGCCCACAGCCGGATCTGCCCTCCACCTGGTTTTGTCCGGCCCGGCACCTTGTTTCTACCTGGCAGCAGCTCCGAGCTGCTTGCCCCTAGTTGACATGTATACAGTCCTAAAGTTACATTCAGCCCCTTGAAGGCAACCACGAGGCTGATGTGGCCCCCAGTGACAATGAGCTTGATGCCCCTGTTCTAACCACACGTGGTTTGTTTGTTTTGTAACCAAAAAAGCTCCAGAAAGATGACAAGTCATTAAGATCAATTGAATCTACGCTGAACGATCGATTTGTGCAACAGTTTCTTGAGGGTGACCAGCCCGGCCCCTGGCACAGTCCACGCCTCTCTCAGAAATGCGGGACTGGAAGAAAGACCTCTCAGGGGTGTCCAAGCTTGTGGCATCTCCGGGCCACACTGGGAGAAGAGTTGGCTTGGGTCACACATTAAATACACAAACACTAACAAAAACTGATGGGCAAAAGAAAGGTTTTAAGAAGATTTATGATTTGGTGTTGGGCCGCACTCACAGCCCTCCCGGGGCTGCAGGTTGGACACCCCGAACCCTCACTGGCTCAGCCCTCATTTTCCTGTTTGAGGTCTCCGGCTCCCCAGGAGGTGACCCGTGCTGCACCGGAGCCTACGCCATCCAGTGCAGCGGACACACGCCCAGGCACGGACCGTGGCCCCATCTCACCTCGACCTGAGACCCGTATTTTATCTCGTACATCAGGATCAGCCCATTGGGGTTCTCGGGTTCCGGCCACTTTAAAAAGATGGAGTTCTCCGGCCTCGGCTCCCAGGTCACTGGCCCGGGAATGTCGTCTGCTCCTTCTGTGGGACAATGTAAACACACAATAAAGTCAGTCCAGGTCACAGCCCCGGGCTGGACTCCGAGTGCCCTCCCCCGACCCAGGACCGAGGACAGCGACCACTTGAAGTCCCTCCGAGCTGGTGGCTGCCACACAGCAGGGGTTTCGGAGCTGGAGTGATCGAATGTCCTGTACGTCTCCAGAAGTCCCACACAGGCATGTCCCGCTGTCCCCAGCAGGAAAGGGAACCAGCGCTTCCCCCATCCCTCAAGATGGTGGACGGCTATCTGAGCGACAGGCAGCTAGTAACTCGCAAGGGGACAGTGGAGACCAAGCCACTGGCCCTAAGGCTACTCCAGGAGTTGACCTTTAGGAGTGAGGGTCACTCCGAATCAAGGCCACTCACTGGGGATTGCACTGGATCTGCGAGACTCAGGAGGGACTGGGCACATTTTCCACAAGTGAGGAAAAGGGCCATGAACATGTGTGCTGAGAACCAAGTAGAAGGAAACTTGACCTTGGGGCAAGCTCCCTGCTCTTGAAACTTTATATGAAGAGACTGAGATGAGAGTGAGGGTGCCATGAGTGGACTCCACACCCCTGGAGCTGCTGGTCTGCCGGGCTGCCTACAGACGGGCACCCATCCTGTAATTGGCTGGATCATGCCGTACCTGCAGGCATGGTCCTTGCAAAGACAAAGTTGGAGGCGCTGCAGCCCAGCTTCTCGGCCTCGTGGTTGCAGCTGTGGATGTCGATGCGGTACAGGGTGAAAGGTCGCAGGTTGGAAATGACAGTTCTCTCCTTGTTGTCCACTCTGGCCTCGAAGAACGGGTACTCCGTCTCCTGCTCGTCCAGCTCGGTGACATTGTAGGTGTCTGGCATCGTGCTATTCCGGCCCCGGGTGGACATGGTGGTGTTGGCAATTTGTGCGAGGTCTCTCCGCTTCCTTTCAGGTCTGCGAGAGACAAACTTGGCTTGTACGTGCCTCCACCTTTTCTGTCTCGTATGTGACTCAGTTAGAGTAACAGAGAGAAGAGAAAAACCTTAACCTTGGAACAGAAGCAGCTATTCAGCCCTCTTGGCTAAGAACCAACAAGTAATAAGGGGATTGCCTTCTTCACTACTACTTGGCTCTCTCTCCTCTGCACACCTCCGAGTCAGCACACAGACCATGCCCCGGCACCCAGGGTGCTTCCCCGAGTGTGCACCTAATGGCAGCATCCTGGGGTCACATCAGGACTGTGCCACCTGGCCCGCAGACCTCATGGTTAAAGACCAAAGGGGAGCAGCCTGCTGGGCACACAGATTTATCAGGTGGTGAGGTGTGTGGCGTCGGCTCAGAGAGATGGGGCAGGGAGGGGTCAGAGGCTTGTGGTGGTGGCTTCTTTGACCCCCTCTGACTATGGGGAAAAGCACAGACGCCAGCAGGGAGCACGGTTCGCACCCCGGACCCTCCCCTCTGAAGTTCCTGCTGACCCCGCCCCTCCGAGGCCCCAGGGCCTGTATTTTTCCCGCCTGGCGACAGTGACTGCCTGTGGCCTCCCCAAGGCCTGGCCCGGGGCAGGGGCAGGGGCGCTGTCATGGATTTGAGCAGGGCTTGGAATGACAGCTCCAAAAACAAGGACAGCGAAAGGAGCTGTGTGAAGTCACCGAGGGGAGCCGGTCCCCACCCAAAAAGGCAGAGGAGGTGCTCAGAGAAGAGGGAGTTGGGAGGTGACCCTTCTGAGGGCTGTGTGGCTGACAGACAGCTGCTGGGGGCCCCATAGCACAAGCCCTGAACCCCTTCTTTCGGGGCTCCCCGGGTTCCGGAGGAGCGCCACCCAACCCAGCTGACAGCTGAGCATGTTCCTCCCTCCTCCATGGCGACTTGGCTCTGCCCCGAGACTGCCATCCTCGAACTCCCAGGGCAGAGAGACCCCAATGGAGCCCGCCCCAGAGCCCCAGCCGGGATGCGTTTCCACGGGCGCCATGGGCACCTGGGCACGAAGATGGAGTTGTGCAGGAAGTTCTCGAAGACTTTGCGGTACTCAGCTTCCTCCTTCTCAGCCTGCTTCTCTGCCTCAGTCTTGGGGCAGGCACAGCACGGCCCCTTCTCCCCACCACACACTTCGGTCTTGGGGTTCTCTGTCACCTCCTCGATGTCGATGGTGCCGTCGGCGTACTTCCGGATGGGGATTTTGTCTGCTTGGAAAGGAGAGGCCCCCCAAGAGTGGGGATGAAGGCCCAGCTCTCCTGCAGTGGAGGGGGAGGGGAGCCAGGGCCCTGACGGGCCATGAGCCATCCCCCTGGCCCACAGCCTGCGTCCCGCCAGGGCATGGCCCCCACACCTGCCAGCCTTACCTTTGGAGCAGTAATTGTGCCGGTACAGGTAGCTGTCCTGTGGCTGCCGCTGCCACCGGACAATGTAGTAGCTCAGGTTGCCGTTGGGCAGCGACGGCGGGTTCCACTTCACGATCAGCTGCGAGGAGGAGTTGGACGCCGAGAGAACATCCAGGGGGATGGAAGGGACTGGAAGGGGGGACGAGAGACAATCAGGAAGCGGAACGGACCCAGGACCCAGGTATGCAAAGCAACCTGACCAGAAGCCCACAGCTCGGCCCGGGCGGGGAGCCGGAGGGGATCCCGGAAATGCAGGGTGAAGACGGAGCTTGGTTGGGGAGCATCGACAGTGTGCATCCCGCTGCCGACGCCCCCCTTTGTAAAATCTACTTCCAGGCGATCTCAGTGACCACAAACACAACTGAGCCGCGTGGGGGCACCCCAGGGTGAGGGGGCCGACCTCCCCTCCATGGCCAATTCAAACACTGGGGTCTTCTCATTCAGCACAACTGCCGTCCTCTGGAGCGGTTACCTCCGGCGAGTGGGAAAACCAGGCCACGCGCTTTTCTGCTGAGATTCCTGAATCTCTGATTCCAATGGCAAGAAGCCAGAACAAAAGGGGGAGGTCAAAAGGGCTGGAGACAGAGGGACAGACAAAGACAGAGAGACAGAGACAGAGAGAGATAGAGATAGGCAGATAGCGAGAGAGACAGAGACAGACACATAGGAAGACAAAGACAGAGAAGGAGAGAGACAGACAGACAGGAAGAGACAGAGAGAAGGAGAGAGAAGGTGCGGGCACGCTGCAGCGGCGCAGTGGGCGTGGCCTGGCCGGAACGCCCCCCCCCCCACCACACACACACACACAGGTACCTGAGGCATTGGTGCGGATGTACAGGATCTCGCTCTTGGCTCCGCGGATGTGGTCGTTCTCCACCATGGTGAGCGTCACAGCCTTCACGTACACCGCGTACTGCGTCCAGGGCTTCAGCCCGTGCAGCAAGATGCCCGGCTCCATGTCCTTGTTGGAGGGCAGGTCCACGTCCACCATGTTCCAGCTGTTGGAGCCGCACGCGTCCTGGCCGTCGTACTCCGTCACGTTTTTGAAGGGTCTGCAAGGTAAATCAGAGCAGCTGAGGGCCTGGGGTCGGGGCCTGACCTCGAGGATCTCAGAAACCTTCCCCGGGGGCCTCGCACATTCTGTGATGGAAATCCTAAATAAAGAAAGTAATCCATTCAGTTAAAAAATGTTTTGATCCTCCAAGGACATGCTTGTTAATGTTAGAACGGAGGGAGCAGAGAAGGAGAGAGACAGAAACATCAACCAGCTGCTTCCTGTACGCGCCCTGACCAGAGATCGAACCCATAACCTTTTGGTGTATGGGACCATGGTCCAAGCAACTGAGCCACCTGGCCAGGGCCACATTCCATATTTTATGGGCTAATAAGATCGAGCAGCTGGACTCCAGGCTTCACCACAGTTACGCCGCGCTACCGAATTGGATTTGCAGCTTCGGGAGAGCAGGTTCTGCAATTCCCGGGGTTTGAAACGCTGCTCCATCAGCATGCACGCAAAAGCGGCTTTTCTCGCTTCCAAAATGACATTTTTTCACCATTAAGGAAAAACAAGCATAATCATTTAATGCAAACCTCAGCTATTGATAAAGGAAAACTTTTGGAGAACAGTGACTTTGCTACGGAAACAGCTTCTAAAGTACAACTCCCCAAATCTAATTTGCTCACAAGCATTTCTGATTGCTTAAGTGTCTTGTGATACTCAATGTTTCATTTCCAGATTGTCTCAGAAAGCAACATCGGCTCTTTGGTGAAATTCCCTGCTGATGTTGCGGAAGCTTCGGTAGGCTATCAAAGGGAACAGAGAGTTTGTAGAGGCACAGGGCTGGGCTGGAAGCAGCCCGCCATCCACTGAAAGGGCTGGACGGCTGCTGGCCACTGCCATCGTGGCTAAAGGCCCTGAGCAACCCCTGTATACAGGGGCAGATAAACATCTCGGGCTGTTTCTGTCACTGCTAGGACCATGCCCGGGGCCCCGGCCACAGCGGGAGAAAGGGGACCAGGCCCTGCCCTTGGTGGTCCTGGCCACACCTCTGGGGAAGCTAAGCAGGCAGGCACAGACCGGTGGCACCATCATGGGACCTGGGCCAGGACGGGGACTGAGCAGACTGGGGAACCACCCAGGCGGAGGAGACAGAGAGGAAGAGGGACGACAACCGCCATCTGGAGGGATGAGTCGTGGCTGCTTGGGCAGGCGGCTGTCACTTGGAGGCACCAGAAGAGCCCCAGTAGGTTCTGGGAGAAGTCACGAAGGGTTCGAGACCTCTCCCTCGAGTGGGGGGCCCACGACCTTGGGAAGGTCCCATGGGTAAGGGACAGAAGTCGGACACGGCCCCTCCCCAGGGGCCACCTCCAAGGGAGCTGACCATCCTGCAGGGTGTCCCCGGAGTAGGGGTCACCGGGCAGCAAAGCGACATTTCAACCCCATCCTCCATCCAGTTTATGGATATCTGAACTGACCTAATTTGCTGAAAAACAAGCTTTTTCCTTTGGATTTATTTTATTTCCCACGGAAGCTAATGCTTCCCCAGTTGGAGCTGTCGGCGGCGGTGACAGACGCCACCTGACCTCAGGGGGGGAGGGCACTGAGGATGGAGGGTGGACTCCCCCACCCGCCGCTGCCGCCGCCACCACCACCACCACCACCACGCAGGACTCACGCTTCCTTGTAGTAGACGGTGAAGCTGATGAGGTCCCGGTAGTCCGGGGGCCGGTACCGGTGCCACGTTATGATGATGCGGTTCTTCCAGGTGTTGGTGGAGGTGAAGTGCAGCACGTCGCTCTCACCTGGGGCACAGAGGCACACCTGTGAGTGCTGGGCACGGCGTCCTTCCCCCGCGCGTGTCCAGGAAGTCACCTGGCCTGCGCTGGGTGTGGTGACTCAGCCCCTTCCTGAGCCTCCCAGGGGCTTATTTCTACGGAGGACTCAGGGACAGGGTGGGCAGAGGCAGGTTTGTGGTTGTGAGTGCACAGAACACAGTTTGTTCTTGTGCTATTATTTATTAGTTATCGTGTTACGTTCCATCCAAACTGTAAACCTACTTTTGCCCCTGCCTGCATTTCCCCATACATAGCTCCCAGGAGCTCTTTCCCTTGTCTCAGTGCACTTGGTGCAGACGTGAACTTGCGTATGACTCTTAACCTGAAGGGGAAGGACCTCCTGACTGAGTGAGGTGGCCTTCCTTTCTGCTGATCCCTCAGCCCGGGCTCCCTCGGGGGCCTGGGCAGGTGTGGGCGAACCTGAATTCGGACTAACTCTGACACGTGATGCCCTGCTCTGCGCCTGTGTGACCAGCAAAGACGGGGCAGACCAGGTGTGCCGCAGAGGGGACTCTGCTCAGTAGGCACTTGGCGTCACACCGGAGGGACACAGAAGCTCCTTGGAGGCCTCCAGCTAGCAGACACAGGACAGGGGCACATCGGGTGCCGAGGAGCACAAATGCACCTCGTGGTTTTCTGTGCTCCGTGTGAGGCAAGCCTTTGCTCCGTCTTGTTCCTGCGACCAGGCCGAAATCTGGATGGGGGCTAGAGCCAGGTGGATTCCCTGGGATGTCCCTCCCAGGACCCAAAGCTGTCCTAGGAGGTGTCCTTCCCCCTGGTGTTTGCCTGAATCCCACACTCCAGCCCTGGCAGGGACCGAAGGCAGTGGAAAACTAACAGAACACGTGGGATGGAAACGAGCAAAATGTGGTAGCTCCCGCTAAGGCTAAGGCGTCATGTGGGCAGAGAACAGTTTTGTTTTTGAAGGAAAGGAAACGGCTCCTGGACGCATGACCCGACAGGTCAGACGGGCTGAGTCTGAGGGGGACAACACTGACGAACCCCGACACGCGCGCAGTGTCTGCGAGAGCGTGACCGGGGAGCGGCAGGGCCGTGGCGGGGAGCCCGAGCGGAAGTGTTGGCTGTAAACATGTGCCCCAGCTGCGCGTCGGGTTCCTTTGCCCTGGAAACTCTTCCAGAGCAATCTGAGCGGCTGCGAGGGAAGTCCAGACACCAGCACCCCAGGCCCGTGTCAAATGCGGGTCATTTCACAGGCCCTCCTCCCGCGGCAAGTGCGTGCACACACACGTGTGTGTGAAAATCGCCCTCAAGCGTGTAAATGACTTGTTTTTCTTAATATCCTTCCCCAATTAAACGTTGAGGGTGGGGAGTGGTCGAGGGTACAGGGGTCCAAATGGCTGGTGACGGAAGATGGTTTGACTTGGGTGGTGGACACACAGTGCCATATACCATCATGTAGCACGGAAGTGTGACACGGAATCTATGTGGCCCTATCACCCAGTATCACCCCAATAAGTTGCAGAAAAGAAAAAGTGTTGGGGGGTGACAATGTCCTTTGTCAGCCCCCCCAGCCCCACAGCACCGCAACTGTTCTGCAGCAGCATCACAGTCGGGCCAGATGGGAAGGAGAGGAGGCCCCGCTCTCCCCCGAGAGAGTGTAGCGGGAGCCCCGGGCACATACGGTGAGCGGCGTGTCCTAGGAGCACTGCTGTCTGACCACAGCACAACCCCCTGCCCGATGGTCAGCACTCTGACACGGCCGCCGAGGGAGATTCACAGACACGAGACGTCACACACATCTGCCCTGCCGTTGGCTCTGAAGATGCACCCGTGTGAGCGAGGGCGCAGGAGGAGCCCTCGGGTGCCCTCAGGGAAGCAAGGGGGCACCGCAGACGGAAGGCCTGGACCGGAAGGGCACCGCCCGCCCACCGAGTTGGGGCCGCGGGGGTTCGCACGTGTGCACTCACAGGAGGCCCTCTCTCCGTTGTTCCTGGTGTTTATGTCCCCTTTGCTCTGGCGCCCTTTGGTCCCTGTCACCTCCTCCATGCGGTAGATTTCGGAGACGCACAGCTTGGGGTTGAAGGCGAAGTACATCTTGCCCGCCTTGATGGTCAGGTTGCGGTGGTCCCAGTCCCACAGCTGCTGCAGGTTCTGGTTGTCAAGGACGTAGAAGGAGTAGTTCCTGCAAGCACAGAGACCGGCATGAGCGTCCTGAACCCTCTCCATCCACCATCCACCCGGGCCCTCCATGCGGCTCCGGGCTGCACAGCCTTTGCCAAGGGTGGGGGATCGCTGGAGGGAAGGGGGGTACTGGGCAGAGTGGGGCAAAGGGAGGAAAAATTGGGACAACTGTGACAGCACAATCAATGAAATATATTTTGTAAAGAAGAACGGGTTGTTACCCTTAACCACGGCAGTAATGGTTCAAGGGCAGCATACTGAAATCGACAAGACGCTAACCCCATGACCTCTATTACCAACAAAGAACACGCCTCCCAGCCAAGGAGGTTCCTTGAATCCGTCCCCAGAACCGCCTGCGGCCCTTTCTGTTGGTGCAGAGCGTGTTCGATGCACTAGAAATCCACCCATGGGAGAACAGACACGCTCCGCTACTCACTCGGAACGGCTCACACACCGGCCGCCGGACATCTGCCAAGATCCTCGGGGCTCCCTCCCATCCCGCAGTCGGCAGCATGGGCGGGGAGGGCCAGAGGCTGGGCTGGGAGGCAGGCTTGGTGGTGGGCCCACCCTTCCCTCCTGCAGACTCACCCCGGCCTGAAAACCCTCAGCGTCTGCCCCTGGAGAAGATGGGGGAGCAGAAACCATCTCCCGCCGGGCAGCTCCCCGGGGCCATCCACCCAGGTGAGAGCAACTCAGGATCCTACATGGGTTTAGGGAGCTCATGGCTGCTTTTCAGGGTGCTGGGCCCCGTCCCTGGGGTTTCTGATTAGCAGGCCTGCGTGGGCCAAGAATCTGCATTTCTCACCAGCACCCAGGGGTGCTGATGCTATTGGATCCAGGAGCACTGGTGGAAAAGCGTTGGTCTAATGGACGCTGAGCACTGGCGAGGGGCTGGAGGCCCAAAGGTGTCCACGTTAAATGTGGGTGCTGCCCAAGTGGGTGCACACAAAAGTGACAGACCCACTGTCCGCTGAAGGGAAAATGGGGGGACAGCTAGCAGTGGCTACGGTAGCTCCCTTCCGTCTTCGGGAGGTGGGGGCACTCAGGTCCTCACTCACATACACGAAGAGCGCGTGTACAGGTGCAAATAGAGCCTCCTATTTTAGGCCCATTCTTGCCCCCCAAGTATTTTTGGGTCTGAAGGACTCCGCTAGGTCGGGCTGCTCCCTGGTTCCTGAGTGGGCCCCAAGGGGCAAAATCCCCTTGTCGGCCCAGAGGTCTCTGGGCCGGGATTGCGGACCCACAAACCAGGTCCCACTGCTGTCTCCCCCCAGAATGAGGCTTCTTTTCAGTAAACCGATTTCACTAGCAGGGACCAGAACCGCGCCGAAAATACCTTCTAAACAAAACACGCTTCTCCCCACGGGAGGGAGCGTGCGTGCTAAATCAGGAGTTTGACACATGAGTGGCAGGCACACGGAAATTCTGTGTATGTGATTAACTGCTTTGAAAAGCAAGATTATCTTTTTACAGTAAACACAAACATTTTTTACAGCGCAGAGAAGGCCGGGGGCCAGGATACGAGCAGCAATAAAACCCAGGCACTACGCAGCCTGCCGGTGTAAGTAACAGGGAGAAATGAACCAGGAGCCCTGGCTGAAATAATAATCGAGGCATTCTCGAGCTGCCTGTCAACACTGGCTTGTTTCTCCGCCCCAGCTTCCCCCGGCTTCCTCCCCCAATTAGAGGAGAATTAAGAGACAGCAAAGGCAGAGACTCGCCCACGTGCCTTGAACGCGCACACTCGCACACGCGCGTGCATGCACGCACTCTTCGATCTCCATTGTTTCCTAAAGGAACCGGCTAGTCGGTCGGTCACTCGGTGAGTGGGATCTCCTCGTTGTGTCTACTGCCTTTCCATCCAAGGAGCATTTGTAAAAATGTCGTCACTGGTTTATTTTTCCGTAGCGTACCCAGGCTCCGTGACGCCTGGGCTTTGGAGAAGTTCGGTGACTTGAAGCACAAGGACGTATGGCAGCCCCCATTACACCCCAGGCTGCTTCACATGCACGAGAGCTGAGTTCCTGAGTTCCCCCGGCGGCGGCTCACCGCTGCGGTTGGCGAGCTGCCGCGGCTGGGAGAAGCCAACCTGTTGACTTGAGGACCTGTTGCGCTGGAGCTGGGGCTCCCAGCCTTCTCCACGCTGCAGAAAAACGTGTGCCTCCAGAGGGGGCCCCTCTGCCCCGATGCAGACATGCCGAGGCAGGCGGGCTCGGCTGGGTGTCTCCCTGGGGACACCTGTGCGCTATCTGCACTGCTGTTCTGAACGCCCCACACACTCGGGTCTCGGGGCTGTCTGACAGCCAAGGTGTCCACGTCACCCCCTCGCTGCCTGCGCAGTGACAGGCAGGAAGGATGGAGGAGCGCAGGAAGGCAAAGGGCCACTCGCAGAGTGTCGAGAAGACAGCCTGGGTCCAGGACTCGGATAGTTGCATTTGGGAATCCAAAGATCAGGGTCTGCACGCATCACCCCTTCCATTTACTAAGCAACAACTGTAGGCAAGGTATTTATTCGGCTTCTCCCCGGCTGAGACAAAAGGCACTGAGCTCGTGGTCCCCAGCTCAGAGAGGGGGGAAGGGACCCCCTTTCCAGCCCCTGCTGACAATGGGAAGAAAATCTGCAGTGCACACGAATCCTGCTTTCCTTTCTCAGAAGAGACCACCGCCTCTTTCCGGCAGCCTCTAGGGGGCGTCAGAGCCCAGCACACGGGGCTGTCTCCAGCCTCCCAGCAATCTGCAATGCACCCAGGATTCTGCCTTTTCACAGATGCTGCCTCCAACCCGTCAGCAGCGGGCTGCTTTTCCCCTCGTCCAAATGGCCCCCATACCCAATGTCCGTGCCCACCCTGGGGTCCCAGCAAAGGCAGGGATTTGCATTCAAGTGGCACTAGGTGCCAAATGTGCTCACGAACTGTGTCCTCTTTGAGTGGTTTTCCAACAGCTTTACCAAGGATTCACCTCCCCCAAATTTGCCCATCACAAATGCAGGTTCCGTGAGTTGCGGTGAATTTGTACAGCAGTGCGACTGTCCTCACGAGGCAGTGTCAGAACATGGCCACCACACCCGAGTTCCCTCGTTGCCAGAGGTGGGTCCCTGTCCGCCAGCTACCCCCCAGCCATCACCGATCCGCTGTCTGTCTCTGTCGGGTGAGCAGTGAATAACACGTCTGCAAACGCTCACATACAAGTCTTGTGTGGACACGCTTTCCTATCTCTGGGCAGCTCCTGGGTAGAGCCTGAAACTGCTGAGTCACAGGGTTGACAGTATGTTTTTTGAGAGAGTCCCGGAGAAGGGTTCAGAGTGCAGCCCTACGGCAACCTGATCCAGAGTTGCAAGAAGCAGGAGGAAGCACGGAGGGGCTGCATGGTCGGGGGGTGGGGATGGGAGCAGAGAGAGGCCTCAGTGCATCCGCAAGTTTCAGTGCCTGTTACCCACCAGCTCCACCGGCTTGTACTCTTTCCAGGGTGACAACCCTCGGTGACAACAACGATAAAATCTGAAACTTGGCCCTGGCTGGGTAGCTCAGTCAGTTGGAGCGTCATACTGATAAGTCAAGGTTGTAGGTTCGATCCCCGGTCAGGGCACATACAAAAAGCAACCAATGAGTGCATAAGTAACTGGAACAATAAATCACTGTTTTTTTTTCCTTTTCTCTCTCAAAATCCATCAATGACTTTTTTTTAAGTATGAAATGTTAACTGCTTACTTATTGGATGCCATCAGAAAATAGGGTTGTCCAGATAAAGGAATGGCCCAGAAAATGGTGACTTTCTCTATTCTTTTCAAGGCCTTACCAATGAGCCATCTTACAGAAATCTCCTCCGTGTGCACTACAAAATCTGGTTCCCACATAACGGGCAGAAAAAGCCTTGATTTTCTTAATGTCCGAGGTATTCCTCTGGAAGCACAGAGTGAGGGACGTCCTCAGGGAAACCCTGGCCGCTGGAGTTCTCCGGGACAAACCAATGACCATCTGATGCTGCCCGGGGCCCGGGGCGAGCTCCCCGCTCACCAACTGCCCAGCTGTCTGCTGCAGGTGATTCTGCCGTGCACGTCAGTAGCCTGCACGTCAGCTCCCTCCCAGTGCAGACTCATCCTGCTCCAGGAAAATGCTTGCACTGCACGTTCCGGACAGTGTCTGGGCTGCTGGGGACACTTCTGGGGACAGACCTCAGCGCCAGTTTGAAAGCCAAGGCTGCCAGACAGGAAGGCTCTCAGCAGTGTAAACCTCTCTGCTCACCATCTAAACAATCGGCTACAGGCCTGGCCGGTATGGCTCAGCTTGCCGGAGTGTCGTCCTGTACACAGAAAGGCCGTGGGTTCGATCCCCAATCTGGGCACGTATGGGAGATGATCAATCAACGTTTCTCTCTCACATGATGTTTCTCTCTCCCCCACCCCCCCACCCGCCCCTGACCCACCTTCCTCTCTCTCTAAAAGCGATGAAAAACATGTCCTTCGGTGAGCCTTAAAACAAACAAACAAACAAAAAACAGCTGCAAAACTCTCTTCCTATGGAACCACAGGGAAGCACCTGTTTATGGCTATGAGAGGTTCAAGAAAAATCGCACTGTAAAGCAAGTGTGGTAAGGAAATATCTAGGAACAGGAACTGAAGTGCTTCGGGGACATGCATGTGAGAAAGAGCAGGAGACAGCAGCAGCTGGTTTCCAGGCCTGGCAGCACCTTGAAATTGCCGTGGGATCTTCGGGAAAGCAGTGAGGCCTGGGCCCCAGCCCCAGAGTCCAACGTGGGTATCAGGAATTCTGAGAAGCTTGCAGGATGACTCTAGCGTGCGGCAAACTTTGGGAACCACCAGAAGGGAAGCTAGCTTGGCTCACGACCAAAAACATGTGGAAACGAAATGTCCCGAAATGTCATTTCCAGGCAGCGCTGCTAATGCTCCTTTGAGTCGAACGTGGGGACTCCTTCCCAGTACCTGCTGAACGACACGCCCCACGCCAGGACGCTTGACACCATACATAATTCTGAGGCCACCTGCCTCTCCAGCAGCGTCTGCCAAACAGGCCCCGGGACGCCCGGGCTCGCCGCCTCTGCTCCAGCTGCCCCGTCCTGAACTGCAGCGCGTCACCCTGTTTTCACGGTGTCTCCGGAAAGCCTGCAGGGCCACATCTTCTAAGAAGCCTGTCTAATCAACTTCATCTGATAGCGGGCTCTTTTCTTTTTCTTTTTCACACTCTTGGCACGTTCCCTTCCTTACCCTTGCAGCATCTCGCAAGTGCTGCCTTGCACTTATCTGCTGATCGTATTTCTTTCTTCTCTCTCTCTCCGACTCTCCCCTGCTTGTGGGGGAGGGCGGGATGGAGCTCTCTTCCCAAGTCCGAGGAGGAGACTGGAAGACACATTGTGGCTACTGCTCCGCCCGCCCCGCACGCAGCTATGGGGCCATCATCACATCACAGGGGAGGATGCCTGTTCGGCCGTGGGTGCAGAAGGCAGGTGAGCAAACCCTTGCTAGTGCCCTCACTAAAGAGACCCCCCCCCACAAGAGGCAGCACCCAGAGAGAAAAAGCTGGAAACCCGGCATTGTCAGGGGACAAGGGCTATTCATCAGCAACAGGTTGGGAAAACCCGAGGCCCACCTGCGCTTCCCTCACCTAAAGCACTAACGCAGGGCAGGGGGCCGGAGCTTACCTGCGCTCAGAGGTGTCCCCAACACCTGAGTCACGACAGGTGTCCTTAAAGAGACCCCACTGGAACTTCAGGTTTTATACCAGTGTCAGATCATGAGACATAGCGTAAATATTCTTGCATGTAAAAATCAGACTCTCATTTTCAGTTCACTTGAGTGTGTAACACTTTCAGTGGGCACACACCGAAAAGGTAATCGCATCATGTACTAATTGCTAATAAAAGTTAATCAAACGCCCCTCTCAGCTTTCCATGTCTATCATGTGCTCAGCCTGGGGGGGCGGATGTGTACCCTTAAGCAGTAGGAAAATCCGCAGACATCCATCTGCCTGAGAAAAATCGCTCACCGCCAGCAGGGATCCCAGAAATCTGAAACTGCTTGGGGAAGGGGAAAAAAAAAACCCGTGCGAACGTTCACTTTAAAAATTGCAGGTGACGGACACGAAGCCCCACCTCAGAATGGCAGAGCCCCAGCCCGCCCTCCAAGGGCCACGGGACATGCCGGGGCTGGGCGCCGGGGCTGGGCGCCGCGGCGGCCTCCGTGAACCTGTGAGAGAGAGGCGTTTCTCCGAAGCACCAGGGTACCCTGTGGAGAGGGCAGTGCACTTTCCAAGGATGGAATGAGGAGCTGCCCTCTCTCCTTTGAGGCATCAGGTGATGGAATTTTAAGAATTTAAGACTGACCCAGAGTTCATCTGAGAAAAAGCAGGGAGGCCGTAAAGGGACCCTGATGTGGTAACTCTATCTGGTCAGGACGGCCCACCACTGAGGAGGGCCTTTCCCGTGGCCTCTCTACCTCTTTCTGCCCTAAATTATTTCCCCAAAATCCCTTCAGAAGGAATTCGTTCATTAATGGATGTCTCCTTTTATTTTAAAGTGTTTGCTTACAGCCCGGCTAGAACTGTACTAGAAAGGGGGAGCATGCCCCGGCCGGGTGGCTTAATTGGTTGAAGTATCCTCCCATGCACCAAAAGGCTGCGGGTTCAATCCCCAGTCAGGGCACACACACAGGTTGTGGGTTCGATCCCTGGTGGGGACGCATATGGAAGACAGCCAGTGTTTCTCTCTCTCTCTCCCCCCGCCCCAGTCCTCTCTCTCTAAAATCAATAAACGTATCCTTGGGTGAGGATTTTAGAAAAAGAAAAGGGAGGAGTGGGAAGAGAAAAGTCTACAGGCAGAGGCACACACAGGGAAACTACTGGCAGGAAGCCGAGGATGCGGCAGGCACCGGCTTCTCCGCGCCCTCCGGCGCAAAGTCTCGGACTACTGAAAACCGCTCTCACGAAGCACATCCCTGCAGTGGGCAACGAGTCTATCAACGGCATAGATCCTAGAAGCTAATCAATAAAAACAATTTTGTGAATCAAGATTTCTTTATAACCAAAGAATTGTCCATGCACCTCCAAATCCCTTAGGTTCCAACAGGTTAAAAGACGGCCTGGTTTCTGCGCAGCAGGCGCAGTGCCCCGGGGCCAAGAGGGGTCACGTCGAGGATGGTTCCAAAGCGGGCAGCACTTCAGACTCCTTTCTGCGGCGCTTGGCACAACAAGCTCCCAAGAGCCTCCTTGTCTGCGGTTTCTGCCGCCATAGCCGGACATGCAGCCCTTGACTGGCGCCTGGTATCAGTGCCCCAAAGTGGCATCCCAGGGGTGGAGACTCGGGACTGCAGGGTAGCCTGCGTGAGGACAGGGGCCACCCCTCAGGGCGCGCCAGTTCGACCACCGTGTCCTCCCTCCTGCTCCTTCACAAGAAAGGGCCCTTCGCTGAGTCACACGCAGCTCCGAACGCACTCTGCTGATTCTGCGAGGACAGCACGCCCGCTGCTGAGCTTCGGAGCACTTACCCCTCGAGCTGCTCCTCTCCTAAGATCAGGCGAAGGTTCTTGAGGAAGGACAAGGACACCAAGGCGTGGGAGTGGCGGATCTTCACGTAGCCCGTCACTACCTCGATGAGCCCCATGAAGTTCTCCAGCTCCGAGGCAATGTTATCTGCAGGACAGGGGGCCGTGTCACTGAACGCTCGCCACGAGTAAGGGGGACACACTTGGATTCTCGCCCCCACACGTGGACAGCGATTCCGTGCCAAGTCGCATTCTGGGGGTGACACTGAGACACACTCAGGCTGCCGGCACAGGACCCACCATCCCTCGTCAAAAGCTGCTCCCCCAGGCCTGACTCCCGACCCCTCTCCCAGGACAGGGCTCCGGCTAGAGCCAGGGAGGGAGAGTTTCTAGAAGGCTGGACACTCTCGCCCACAGGCCGATGAACAGAATGGAAAATCACAAATACCAGACTGCCAATTAGCTAAGGCCGGCACGTCTAGGGAACGTCTTTTAATACACTCTGTCAACAGCCAGTGCCGCCTCCACAGACAAGGGCATGACTGGATAAACAACGTCCTCGCAGCCTCATTACTGCCTGCCTCCGCGGCCGCTCCAGTTCCTAAGATACCGGGATCTGTCTGCGTTCAGAGATCACGCCTCGCCCGGCCTGGAGGAAAACGCGCTGATGTGTCAAGGATGGCTACCTGCAAGGGATTCTGGGAACTTCGTTTCTGCACACCGGGGTTTTCCGTGGATTATCCTCGCAGACAGAAACTTGTTGGGAAAATTGTGGCTAATACATGTGTGAAGATGATGGTGTATAAACAGTGTGTTTCCTTTCACCGTGTTTAGCGGCAAATAAAACTCGTGCAGTCAATAAAACCCAAAAACTTTAGTTCAATTTAGGCCAGAATTATAATACGATGCTACAAGGAATTGGGTGTTGCTGGACTAATGGATTTTACTGAGTATGCTTTGTGAAAACTTATTTGATGAAAGGTCGTATTTTATTTTAAATTTATAAAACTAAGGGTACTGTCCTGGAGGGTATGACTCTACATCTAATGTTCAGTTTAATACCTTTGCAAAGCATATGAGGAGAAATTCCAGTTGTAAAGTCTAGAGGCTGCCCGCAGTTGATGTTTCAAGGAAAAGATCTTGAACTTGAACTGTGGGGCGGGATGTTATACCTCATAGTCAAGGGTGGGGCTGCCCTTCCCAATGCCATGGCCATCACCCCAAGCCCCACTGACGTCCTGCAGTGGACGCAAACCGGAAGGCACATTTCATCATTGGGCACAAACAGTGCCCGTTCCTCCTGAAATTATCCTTCTCCACAGACTTAATTCCTGGATCACATTTTTGTCTCCAGGATAGGAGAATCTTTAAGGGCAAGTTTAAGCACTTAAAAAGTATGTTCTAGGGATGAGCAAATCTTGTGGAAGAGCGAGCAAAAAGGAAAGCTTTACAAGCACCCGGGGGATAGTAGAAAATTCTAGCCACGTGGACACAAAGTTATCTCTGTTGCAAAAGGCTGGAAAATGTGAGGAGGAAAAAAGGAGAGACACCCAAAAACTGAAAAGAACTAGGCAAAAATCTGTTCCTGCTGTCTCTAAACCATAAAAATATAGCTTACTCACTCCTTTACCAGAGAGCATTAAGGAAAAGTAAATTCACAGAACAAATAAATTAGTCATTTTCCCCCTTCAAATTATAACAGCACTTTCTTCACAAAAGAATTTAGGGGAAAAATTCCTTTTCAACCTCAAGGTCTTCTGACTATATTTACTCTAGCTCATGAAACCATCAGGACCTTGACCAGGGGCCCCGCTGGGGAGGACGCAAAGCACCACTGCGAGCAGCCCGTGTCCGCCAGAGATCAGAAGCAGAAATGTCACGAGCATGTGCATGGGACCTGGTCCACACAGATGCAGCCCCCAGGAAAGCCACTTCCCACCCCTGACACTCACCCTGCAGGGACAGGGGAGTGGGAGTGCAAGGAGGCCAACAGGGTAGACGCAGAAGGACACGCACAGGTCTTTCTGGCCCTCAGAGGCCCGTCTGGATGGCAACCGCTGTTCCAGACTTCGGAGCATTTTAAAGTGACAGCGTGAACTCTTCCCTTTGCCCAGTCTCCTCAAACAGATGCAAGCAACCAGAACTCTTTGGGCCCCGAGCTGTGTGGCCTTGGCTCCCACTGGGGGCTGCGAGTCATCCCTCTGATCCATCCTCTCTTCCGGGGTTTGTGTGTCCGAACACGCATCTCCTGCGCAAGAGGCGACTCACGCAAACATGAGGACTAGCCCTCTGCAGGGACCAGCTCCAGGTCAACGGCAAAACAAAACAAACAAAACAAAAAAACCCAGACCGCCTTCCAATGTGGTTTTTTTTTTATCTCCGGGAAACGCAAAGGTGAGGCGTCAAGCCCAAAGCTGACGCACCCTGCTGTTTTTCTAGGCCTGCATTTCAGGTGTGAGTCACGGACGGGTAGAAAAAAAAAGCATCGATGCCAGAAAACCAAGGGAACCAGCCATCTCTTCCAGGGGGATGGGATACTTACTGCCCCGTCGGATGTTAATGAGCAAATTGCCCTTGAAGATGGTGCAACCCTGGAGCATCTGAGCGGACGTCACCGAGTCGATGGTCTTTGTCTTCTTTTCTTCCTCGCAGACTTTGGGGCAAGGGCCTTCGCAAGGGATGCAGTACATGCTGTTGAAGATACAGAACGGGCCGCAGACACAGAGGTCAGAGTGTCCCCTTGCACCGGAAAAATCCTAAGGACCCGCTTTTCTGCTAGTCGTGCACATTATGAACACCAGTGTTTCGAAGCATTCAGGTAGTCCCACTGTAACCCATCCCACGCCCACCCAGGGTCAGCCACGCAGGCTGCAAACAGAGGGAAGAGCGTGCTGCTTATTTCAGACAAAACACACAGTGCATCCATGAAGCCCGCGTGTATCACTGGGCTGGTGCCTGGTGAGCCAGCTGGCCTCCTGTGGGGGAAACAGCCGCCCAGAAAGGAAGTGCTGGGGGCTTCCCAGGAGAGGGAGGCTGCTCCCTGATGCTGCCGCTCCTGCCTGGCGCCCCCTGGAGGTTGGAGAGGGGAAGCCGCAAAGGGACAGCAGCAGCTCCACCACGAGTAGGAGCCCCACTCCCACAGCCAGCGTCCAGTCCCGGGAAAGCCAGATGAGGACTTCCTGAAAGACCCGGGGCACTGCGCAGGCCCACTCCTCTTCCACTAAAGCACAGCTGAAATTGTCTGACAGTGTTTTGCAGAAACTTGTAAATTGATCCAAATGTTGTTTTCGCTGCACACACAATAGGAGCCGGGAACCTCCATTACTCTGTAATGAGCTCCTATTTCCGATGCTGTGCCGAACATTCCGCAGACCACCAGCAAGCAGTCAGGGGCTATGGCTGGTCCTGCCTACCTCCGGTTACTTAGGAAACAGTGAGTGAAACGCTAACCTAGCAGCTGAACTGCAGAGCTCGGATCAAAATTTGGGTTGATGTCCAAACCAAATAAATGATACAACGTTATGGGGTGTGTGAATAAGAGGATGGTAAGTTAGTTGGAGGGAGAGCCATGATGTTTTATATCACGAAGTTTAAAAGAGCATTGCATGATCTTTTAAATTTTATGAAGATTTAAAGAAAAAAGCGTTCGAGACAACAGTGTAAGTTATTGCTGTTTTCATTAATGTCTCCCCCCTGGAATTTTATTGCGGATCTAAGGCCAAAGGTACAGGGTTGTGTTTTGTTTAAAAGCTCATAGGCGAGCAAAATTTCCCCTGGTGTTTTCCTATTTCGCGTTGGAAGAATGGGAGGCGAGCTTTTCAAGGGAACTGGGCTGACCATAGGAAAGGAGAGTTCTCCTGACGTCAGAGAGGCAGCTGATCAATGTCTCTCTCACAGGTCGATGTTTCTCTCCCTCTCTTTCTCCCTCCCTTCCCGGAAGGAAGGAAAGAAGGAAGGAAGGAAGGAAAGAAGGAAGGAAGGAAGGAAGGAAGGAAAGAAGGAAGGGAGGGAGGGAGGGAGGGATCCACAAAGATTGCCCATTTAGGGACCCGCCCCATGTCCCTAACTCCCTCCTGGCTCCCCCTATGCTACTCTCCATCCCTTTAATTTGTCATTTTGAGAATGTCACGTACATGGAATGATATGGTCTGTGAGTTTCTGAGGCACGCGCCATTCTGCGCGGGCAACGTCCTTGAGACCCAGCGCAGCTCCTGTGTGGTTCAATAGTCGGCCCCTTCGTGCTGCAGGGCCCCGCCCCCTGGCGCGGCTGCGCTGCAGGTTGCTCAGCAGTTTGCCTAGTGTGAGACCTCGGAGCGGTGCCCGGTGCAAGGCTGCGTATTGCAAACACAGCTGCTATGAACAACTTCATATGTGTTTTCGCATGGATGTCAATTTTCACTTGCCAGGGGCAAATGTCCAGGAGCATAACCCCTGGGTCCTACGGAGGTTTAGTTCCCCCCAACATGGCATTCGAACAGCAATTTCTGAACTGAACACCTGCTACAATATCTAGAATCTTGTACGTCCATTGTAGTTCAAAGATAAAATGTTGAGAAAGGGGTAAAAATGATAATAAAATAAATATTTGGGGAACTAAAATGTCTAGGAATCAGGTAGCAGTTTAAAATGTTTGCCCAGGGAAATGCTCTGATTATGTGTTTATAGATTAAGCTTCCTCAAATCCATTCTAGTGCCAAGAGGGAATAAACAGCATTAAAAATGTTTTACACTAAGTGTTCAACAGGCCTTACAGGCTGGGGCGGGGGGTGCATATTTGTTCTTGATGGCGTTTTATTTTAAAGTGGAAAAGCTGCCCTGGGGCTCTGAACAGACAGCAAGAACGAGTCGGGAAAACGAAGGCTCAGTTCTTGGAAGGAGGCCCCACCGTGTGAGCGCCAGCACCGCGGAAACTCACAGCGCCCCGTCTGCCCACTTCCACGGAGAACTGCGGCCATGGGGCAGCAACGGCATGATCCCTGTTCGAGGACCAGCCGCCCTCCGACCCCACCCCAGGAGGAACTGTGGCCACGCCTCGTCTGGCCCCGGGGTGCCCGGGGCACTGGCCAAGCCCTCTTATCTTCTAAGGCTGCCCATACGACAAACGTGAGCCAAGCGTGGTGGACTTACTTGGGGTGGAATATGTACACATCGCCGTTTGTAGGAGTCTCCGCACACTTGCCATTTTAAAGTAGCTGGAATAGATTTTACTATTGCAATGGTTACAGAAGTTATCATGGGCAGAAAGTTGTTCTACATCCACTATTCGGGGCTCATTTGTGCTCTACCCTGGTTTAAAGCTAGGCCTGTGGTATGAGCAACGTCTCCAAATGCGACAGGAGGCAGAACCCCCTTTCGAAAGAGTTAGCTGGATTGGCCCACAGAAACAGACTGCGGTAAAAGCGGGAGAGTCCCCGGCCTGTTCGACATCCATGCCCACATTTCTAACGGTATTTTATATCGGTGGGGCAGCCTAAACTCGGGGCTAGCTGGTGCCAGTCACGACGGACGACTGGGCCCTCCGTCACATCCAGAGCTCCCTGCTCGGCTCCAGGGGGTGGACAGCCACCCCGAGCTCTCGCCTTCTTGTGCTTCTCGGGTGATAGTCCTACGAATTCTAAAAGTGCTAGCCTTAGTTTTTGGGTGTTTTTTTTTTTTAAGATAAACCAATGACAATTTTATGGAAGTCCAGTTGGCTTACACGGAGGGATGCCTATTGCTGCAAGGAACTTCTTTGCTTCCCAAGTGAAGTTTCGACATTTAGGAAGAAAAACGAGAGGCAGAGAGAAAAGGGAACAGCCAGGGGTGCTGGACAAGGGGGTGAGAGAGAAGAGAAGGTGCTGATGGAAAATGTAGGTTCTTCCAGGCTGCTGCTCACGCTTCATAGCTGCCACCTCAGACACAGGACGCCACTTGTGCCAGAGAGGTGTCCTCAGCCTGTTCCCTGCCCCCAGGCTGCTGGGGGCTCATCCCGCCTCCCTGGGGCTCTTGCCACAAACCCTAGTCTGTAGTCCTCCCTGTGTGGATGGCAGCCACGCAGGCAAGTGCTCAGGGAGACAATGACCTGCGGGTCCCTGAGCCAGCAAGGCAGGTACTTCGTTTCAAAGGGCCCAGCAGTCCCCTTCCAGAACAAAATGTAAAACAAGCTGGAGGTTTGGGGGCAGGGAGAGACCCTTGTCAGGGGCTCCTAAACTCTACCAGAAACTGTGACTCAGGGCAACCCTCTGAGGTGGGCCAACCCTGCACCCTCCGCAGAGTCCCATCCAGAGGGGACGAGTGCTAGCTGCCTTCTGTGGGCGGGGCTGCATGCCCGCCCTCCGCCAGACTGACCTCTGGGTGCCGTTGCGGATGAAGCCAGAGGGGCACTCCTGCATGCACTCGCCGTCGTGGATCACGAAGCCCTCGGTGTCGCTGCTCTCGGCGTTGAGGATGTTGGCGCAGAAGTCGCGGTCCACGCAGCGCCAGCCCTCGAAGCGGTAGGTGTTGGGCGGGCAGCTGGGCACGCAGACGCCGGCGTAGTAGTAGTGGCGGCAGGCCACGCAGGCCGCGTCGTCGTCGGGTGCACTGCAGCTGCCCAGGCACTCCGGGTGGCAGCACTCGCTGTTCTCCGTGCAGGCCCGCTTCCCGCACGCGCTCGGGCACGCTGTGGGGAGGAGGGGACAGGCAATGAGCATGCGCCGGGACACGTGGGGTAGAGGGCGGGGGGAGGGGGGCAGGCAGTGAGCATGCACCTGGGTACCCCGTGGGGTGGAGGGGATGGGCGGTGGGCATGCACCGGGGCACACGGGGGCATGGGGGCAGAGCAGAGAGACTGGGTGGAGCTGGCGAACCCCCTCCGGGTCTGGACACCATTCCTCTGCATCATTCCCCACCAGATGGCTCCAGTGATGGAAACCGACCGCAGAGAGCACACCTGAAATGCCCAGTGGGAAACCGCGTCCCACGTTAGGTGGCAATGACAACGTTCCGAGTTTCACTTTGGCGGGGAGAAAACACTCGCATTAGGAGTCAGAGGAGCAGAGGGCAGAGCCAGCCCCTGCCCTGCGCTGTCTGCTGGCTCTCCCCCGAGTCATTGGCTCTGTCACCTGGTCACTCTGGTCTCATCTGAAACGTGGGGGAACGCGCACCCACCGTGGAGGGCTGCCTGCGGTGCACATGAGACTATGGTGGCCCTGCGCGAACAGGACAGTTTCTTGAAACTTTAAGAGGTGTGATGCTCTGCCCATTCTACAGTTTGAATGTGCCCCTTGATGAAGTGTCTTGGAAAGCCTCGGTGTGCACGAATGCGTGATTATGTTAAAAGTGATCAGACTAGAATATGGGGAAGATGGTGCTGTGCCCGTCTCCAGGATGGCCGTGGAAACGCTTGTACCATTTTCAAAGGTCTCACCCAACCCCCCTCCCCTCACTGACCATTTAAACAGAATGTAGACAGACACCACTACCAAACAGTTGTTCAGTTGCAAATGGTGGGCATTTCCAGTGCGAGAAAAACAGATCCAGAAACACGTGACGAACTGTCCGCAGATGTATTTTGCATTCTGTCTGCCCCGCCCCGTCCCATTGCACTGGGCTCTGGGGACTAGGGCGCTGAGACCCCCCCACCCCCAGGGGTGTGTTACAGGGAACCCCTCGGGCAGGCAGAGCCAGAGTTTTGGTTCATCGATGGGAGCTGCTTTTGAAGGAATTTCAGGACAGCCTGAATGAGGGAAAATCATGCCCTTTGGAGACAGAACAATTCCTCCAAAAGGGATCCCAAATCAAGGAGTTCCTTTCTATCACCTGCTGCCAGCCATGTACAAACACACACCAAATACTCCGGGGGACAAAAGGCGATGGGGAGAGTGGGGGGGAGCTCCAAAGGAGAAGCCACTGGTTTGCTGAAGGGCAGCTCCCAGGTTGGAAGCCCAGGTCGGTGTGCCCCTGGCTGCCACGCCACCAGAGAGGCTTCTGGGAGGCCGGCAGGAGAACATGCAGAAGTCCAGGATTAGCGAGTCCTGGAGCCAGCCCAGAAGCCTGCTGTAAATTCTGTCTCATCGTAATGTATATAAATATTATTCGTGTTCGGAACTATTAAGGGATTTCTTGAAAAGCCCCGGGCAGTGTGTCTCGCCAGCAGATGGATGGATACGCCACATGCATGCCAAAACTTTAAATTTAGTGCAGTTACCAAATTTCCGCTGATGGACCGGGGGGGGGAGAAAGGAAGGTGGCTTCTTCCCTGGCTCCCACGAGGAAGGAGCACCCCAGGCAGGATTCAGAATAAAAGAGGAGTGGAAGCCGCTATGAACTCACAAATGCACGGCAGGAAAAGGCACATTGATGTTACCATGAAGTCTTTCTGTTCGTTGGGATTCTCGTGATGGCCAACAACGAAAACGAAAGCCTGTCTAAACTGCTGGAAAAGCCAACGGCACGTCCCACATCCACCACGACGAGGGTCAGTTTGGGGTCACGGTCACACGAAAATAAGATGCCGCATTCAAAGCTCATTCTCCTCGTTTTAGGGACAGGAAAAACGTCACATACGTCAGCTGGTAATGCCCTCCCTCTCTGGAGTCTTTGCGTCTATTAAGTCTGTTTTTAGGGTTAACAAACATTTGCTTTTGTTCTCGCCAGTAAGTTCTTCCACAACCTGGACCTCGGAGAAAACGTTTTTAAAAAGCGTATGACAATAACGTGCTTTGCTGCAAGAGAAGATGGAGAACTCGCCCTCTTGACAGGGAACAACAACAAAAAAACACAGGAAAGGGACCACTTAGTTGCATCATTTTTACAAATGGAAACAAGTTTATCTCGAATCATTTCTGAAGGACAGAACGAGTTCACGGATGTTCACGAGGTCACGCTTTCGAGTCACAACACAGACTGGTCAAGGGACACTGTAGTTATTTCTGGGCCGCCCTAGTGACACCGCTGCCCCCCATAGGAGGAGGGGTACTTTTCCTACCAGGCGCACGTCTACGCATAGAGGCGCCCCAGACTGCTGCAACTCTGGGAAAGTGCACGTTGGCTCCCAAAGCACACCACGGAGATACGGGGCCCGGAGCACCCTTAGGCTTCTGGGATGCGTCAGGAGAGGGACTGACTCCATCAGACACCATCGGGAAGGGCGGGGAGGGCGGAGACCCCCCCGTGTCAGCTGAACCCCCGAGTGTCCTCCATAGAACACGGAGCCACAAGTGAGCGGGTGAGAAACGCTCCTATGAGTGTTACACACATCAGCCCTGTCGGCCAGGTGCTCAGCCGGGTCCCGCAGACAAGGCAGGTGTAAGACAGCTCAACCCTCCCCGGGTCCTCACCGGAGGACAAGCAGTGAGTGCCAAGAGGAACAAGCAAAGGGCCGCCGGGATGGGTTTGCCAGGGGGCGGGACTGCCACCCCGCCTGCAGACTGGTGATCCAAGGAAATCCCACCCGTTGGTTGAATGTCCCAGTTGGGACGGAAACTCGGCCCATCCCCAGGGTCTGTGAGTGACTCTGCAGGAGCTCAGGGCAAGGCCAGGAAGCCCCATAAAGTCATCTGCAATCTGTGCTCCCCACCCCACCGGTCCTCTAGTCCGTGCTGCTCCGACTGGCCCAAGCACAGGCAGGCTCACAGCGGGCAGAGTGGTGGGGAGTACTGGCCCTTCTCAGTGGGTGCAGGCGTGGGCCAGACCCACTCTGTCTCATCGGGGCTGATTGGGTGGCATTCTCTACATCCCTCAGCCAGGATGAAAGAGCAGGCTTACGGGAAAGTGCTTCTATCCGAGGAGGAAAATGAAAATAAACCTGGTAAAACACGGGTGCGCGCACACACACACACACACACTCAAAAATACAGTGTAGCACAATTTTCTTGAAAGGAAGACAAGAAGGAACTGCCACATTTCTTGATGTCTTGGCACACGGTGCATGGAAAAGGGCCCAGAAACACCGCCTGGGAAGCCCGGGGGGAGTTGAAAACAACTCTCAGTCGAACCGTGGCCACGGTGCCCAGTCGGATGGGCGTGGCCAAGGAACGTTCGAGTAGCAACCCTGCATCTTAAATGTTCACATCAGAAAATCGCATTTGCAACAGCAGGTCTCTTCTCAGTAACAAAGGAAAACACACGGGCGAACACATTCAACCAGGAGTAGCCAGAAAAGATACATTTTAATGGTTGGAATCTGAAGTCACTGGAGTTCCTCGGTTGGAGCCGGAAGTGTCCACCCCTTGAAAGGCCACCGTGAGAACCAGAGCTCCGGGAAGGGACCCACCAGGGGCACTCAGAAGGGACTGGAACCCGGAACTCTGAGTGGGCAGGGGGACCTGGCTAGGGATGGTATGGGCGTGGTTAGTGCACCAGTGGGCCTGTGAACTTGGGAAAGGAGTGAGCCTGAAAGCTCATGTTTCCTCCCAAGTTCAGTGCCTACGATGGAGCTGCTCCTCACCGTCCTTGAAGGGGTTTTCAAGACTCAGTCTTTCTAACAGAAGGACTCCTGGATATCGTCTTCGTGTTAACATAGGAACTTCCTGCAATACGACGGGGTGGGGAGGTGTGCATGGAGGGGCGAGAAGTTTCGTATTCATTCCGCATCGCTCCCCTCCTGTTACCTGGCCTCCCCCACCTTGCACACCTTCTGTGATGACCCTGCACCATGGGACCCCGTCAGAGCACGCAGGAGCAGGCAGCCTCTGGTGAGAAGCCCCCAGGGCCACCCATCTGTTGCCAGGCCATAAGCAACAAGTTCGTGTGTGGTCACTTTCCCCCTTGGCATGGGCCATTCCTGGGAGGCTCTCCTCAAACCTCCGACACTTTGAGGTACAAGGAAGTTTCAAGGTCCTCTCCCCCGTGCCTGTCCAGAACACACTGTGACAGAAACCTAGGGGAGCCTTCAGACAATGGCCTTAGAGAAAGCACTGCTCCAGCCGCCCGAGAACGCCGGTCTTGACCAAGGCCCTCCCAACCCCCAGCAAGACTGCATTCCCTACAGCTCTCCCCAGGCCCCACCCGGGTGTCTGGTATTCAGGTGAGGCAGCTACCTTCTTGAGTGGGTCTCACTTGCAAATACTCTCCCTGAATTCCGAGGTGGTCGGTCTGGCCTCCCTCCCAAAACGTCGTCCAGTCACGGCTCCAGGGACACACAGACACGGCGGTCCCCCCCTCCACGCCCACACTGCAGCGGTTGTGTGAACAGTGTGGGTACCAAGGGACTGAGGGACCAGCACGGGTTTCCCTCGGCCAAGGCGGGATGCTTGGGTGGGAAGATCTCTCTGAACGATCTTCAAAATAGCTACCACCACGCCATCAGGCTCACTGGTTCCGAGCTCCTCGTCACCTCCGAGTCCCGTAGTCCTTTCCACAGCTGCTCTTGGAGTACTTCCTCGGTGAATGCAGCTTGAGTGGGGACCACAGGGCTCCTTGCTAACCTAAAGTTACTATTCACTGAGCATCTTCCCTGTGCCTGGCAATACATTCCGTGTCTCACAGACACTGTTTAACCCCCTAGTGGTGGCACGGGGTCAGCCTCATCATCCTCGTCTGCAGACGGCCACAGGGAGCCACACGGAGATGTAGCAGATGTCCAGAGCCACTCACTGCCCGATGGAACGACTGTCCAGCTGTCGGCCTGGGCTTCCAGCTTGGGTCTGTCTGTGTGTCGCTCACCGCCTCTGCGCCCGCTCTGTCTCAGCTGCTCTCTGCTGCCTGCAGGAGAAGGCTAGAGAGCTTCTCACGACGCTCTTCTTCTGAGGTCTGCATCGGTCAGGAAACGTCGCTTCACAGCCCCTGGCTCCCCCTGCTCCTCCGAGGTGTGTCACTTAGACGAAAGGAAGGACAAGAACCCACCAAACACCACCTTCCGGAAAAGGGCCAAGTGTCCAGGTGATATTAAGGAGGTAACATGGGCCCAACTAAGCCTTCTTTGGTTGCTGAGTTATGGCACATAGAGCCTCCAAGGACGTTTCTCCAGCACAGATTCCAAGGCGGAGACCTGTCGGGTTTATCAGCAAGGGTCTCCGTTCAGTTGAGACAGCTGAAGTGGCAGCTCCCACCATGGACATAGTCTATGGGGCAAACAAGACCATATAACTGAATGGCTGCGCTATCGGGGAGACAGGCCAGGGAGACCCAGGGAGCCTTGATGAGCTGCAAACAGGCCTCCCTTCCACCCAAACAAGCCTCCTTCATAAGGATGGATAGCAGGGTTCACGCCCAGCACTGACCCGGGCGTCTCGGCAAGACTGAAAACGGGGTCCAGTAGAAGGAGAAACTGCCCGCCCCCTCCCCTCAGTTGGGCACATGAAGCAATAGATCCAGGCTCACAGAAACACTCGGCTCCATGGAGAGCCTCGCCGTCTACTGTGCACGCGGGGAGCCCAGAGGTTCTGGGAAACATGTCGTAATGGCTACCGGTCGCATCTGTGCACGTTTCGTTAGGGAACAAAAGAAATCGTCACCTCCAGACCATACATATTGGATGGCTTCAGTCTCTGGGATCCAACAGGCGGTGCTGGGCAGAGCAGTGAGAACACAGGAGGAGAAAAGGGGGCCCCCCCGAGGAGGCGGAAGGAGGGGAGTTGTAATGGCACCATTGTTAAATAAAAATTTCGGGAGCTAATTAGCAAGCGTGAAGAAAGAATGGCCCTCAATGGGGAGTGTGCACAGCAGGCTCACAACGGACACGGGAGACGTGCCGGCGGAGGCTGTTCCGAGATCTTCCTCTGGCTCAGCTGCTGGCTTGGTGCACTGTGGGTTACAATGTTCTCTTTCCTTCCCACATTTTTTATCAGCTTTAAGGATTTATAATTCACACACAGTTCACCCACCTAACGTGTGCAAATGGATGGCTTTCTGTACTGTATTCCCCTGCAGGAGGAGCCACCATCTGACCCCCCAGCCGCTCTCCAGCCCCAGGCGGTCATGGACCCACTTGTCGTCTCCGCGAACTTCTCTCTTCTGGGCGTTTCATATGAACGGGACCCACATGACGGGACCTCTGGTACCTAGCTCTTCTCACTCGGCATAACGTTTTCAAGGTTCGTCCGCATTGTGACATGTGTCTGTGCTTCATTTTCCTTCTCAGATTCTGACTTCTGTGACCCACAGGTGGCAAAAGGAGCCCAGGTGCCCTCCCTATTCACGTGTCAGGGTGCAAAGCACAGGTGCGTCGGTGGAGTTGGGGAAGAGGTCCACCGAGACCCCAGCATCTGCACAGCCTACGTGTACCTGAAGGAAGGAGAGACTTGAAGCCTGTCACGTGAACTCGATGGTGTCCTTCTCTGACATTAGGGGGAAAGCAGCACGCATGGCTGTCTGACCTGTGGGGAAAGGTGAGCGTGTCTGTGACCCTCTAACCTACTCCCCAGACGGAGGCGGGGACATGCTGAGGAGCTGAGGTTTGCAGAGGGGCCTGGGAGATGAGCCCGAAGCCACGTCCCAGAGCAGCCTCCCCGCTGGCGGCGCGGGAGCAGGACACGAATCCCGTCAGAGAGCTGGAAGGGGCACTTCTCACTCCTGTCACTTTTATAGATCAGAGTATTCTTAAAAAAAAAAAAATCCAACTATTCTAATATGCTCTAGAATTGTCCCAAATTTGTTTCTTCCAAACTCACATTCAAAACCTACATTCAAATTGGGGAAAGACAGAGAAGTTTTAATGGGAGAAAAATCCAGGAAAGCGGGGAGAACACTAGGGGTATTTCTGCTCTGGGGGTGTGTCGAGGGGGGCTCTGTGTCCACTTCTTCACCAGGGGCACACAGAGTGTCTCTCACACACCACTCACACCCCCTCGTCCTGCATTTATCTTTATTTTTATTTTATTTCATTTTATGTTTAGTGTTTCTCAGAAAAGAAGGAGGAAAAAGAGAGGGAGAAGAAGAGAAGTTCCCACAGAATGGGTGACTCTTTTTTCTTTTTAATTTATTTTAGACAGAGAGGAAGTGGGGAGGGGGGAGAGAGACAGCCAGCCAGAGACAGACGTGGACTTGTTGTCACACTTGTTTATGTGTTCACTGGTTGCTTCTTGTATGTGCCCTGCCTGGGGATCGAACCCACAACCTTGGCGTATGGGAATGGCATGCTAACTGAGATACGCAGCCAGGACCAGAATGGATGATTCTGTTGAAACTTTTCCCCAGTGTTGTGACCGCCAGGCATGGCCACATAAAGACACCAGTCACTTATTATTGCCTGTCACAGATGCTTAAATGGACAGGGTGGAAAAAAATACTCTTCACACACTTAAAAATTACTCCAAGTTATTTTAAATCGGGAACTGTTTGTATATTCCTTATAAGTTTATAAAACTCGCACTGTCCCTCCATGACTAACTAAAGTGGAATTGAGAGAGCATTCTATATTTATAACTTGTCTGTGCTTCCAGCCCTATTTCCACTCTCCGGTACTGTACACAGAGCTGTGTGAGGTGCGGTGGGCCCCCAGACTTCGCTGACTTCCTAACAAGGCAGGCCTGTGCCCCGGAGGGACAAGCCGGGGGCTCTTCCGTCCGAGTGGAGGCCACGTGCCCAGGGAGAGGCATCAGGCTTTGTGGTTCTGAGTGAATCTCTCAACACTGGTGTTAGGGCCCCTTTCTGAGCACGTGTCGATGCCACTGATAGATGCCTACTGCATACACCCACGCTATCCACTGCAGGCCACACACATCGGTTCTCATGAGTTTCGTAGAAACTGTTAGTCCAGAAGGCGCAACTCGTCCACAAGCCATGTGAAAGCCCCTCTTCTCCACACACAGAAGCATTTATGTCTGTCTGTACAACTCAAATGAATTAACATGGCCACTCTCAGGGGAGCAACTCTTTAGAGAGCAGCGGGTGGGGATTTGGATAAAACTTTATCGACGGTGGAGCTGCTTACCAGGAGACAGTGACAAATGCATGCGGTACCCATGGAGGGGGATTTCTACAGTGTGTGCGGCGTGTGGATCTGCCCGTACACACCTGTGCACGCAGATGCACCACGGTGACGTCCCCTCACAGGTCACAAACAGACGATTATGAACAACTCGTGCCGCCCTGACCAGTGTGGCTCGGTGGGCGGGGCGTCGTCCAGCAAAGCGGAAGACTGCCGCTTTGGTCCCCAGTCAGGGTGCGTGTGGGAGGCAACCGATCAACGTTACTCTCTCGCATTGATGTTTCTCTTCCTCTCTTTCTCCTTCCCTCCCCATCTCTCTAAAAATAAATAAAATCTTAAAGAAGAAGAACAACAACAACAGCAGCCACCCAAGCTGCCTCTTTGGGCGGATACACACTCCATCAGGGACCGCAGAACTTGGCAAAGCACTCTCAGAATCCATGGCACACTCTGCTACAACCTCAGGAGAGCACATCTTTGTGAAAAGAAGGGAAAAAAGGCCTGCAGTACCATTTCATATTTTTCTTTTCTAATGTCAGAAGGGGAAATAAAGAGCTCATCTCAATTCTGGGACTGCTAGCGAGGTGCCCCCCTCCCCACCCCGTGCGTACACACACACACACACACACACACACACACACACACTTGTTAACCTTTAAGTGTCTCTTAATGTCTTTGGTGCATTTTCTTCTTGGGACTGTAGATTTTTCCTACACACTTACATTCGTTTAAGCCTTTAAAGATGGACAGGCCTTTTAAAAATAGCACCTTGCATCTGCCTGGAAAGTACTTGTTTCAGGTGGCGTGGGAGAAAAGTACCTGTTCCCCGCCTTCTTTCTGTAATTAAGGAGAAGGATGAATCGCAGCAACTGCCAATCGGGGAACTTTCAGTCATTTATTACCTTCCCCGCCTCCCCAGCCACCGCCTCTTTGATCGCGCTACTTCCTGAATCACACTGTTAAACTGGTAAACATATATTTTAGAGGATAATGTCACATTATTCTTTTCCGTTATCTAATCTGATGGCTGGCCCCGCTTCCTGAAGTTCAAGTATTTTTACTACTGTGGGGAAGCCACAAAAGACCCAGTGACTTGAAAAGCATGGCCAACTCTGTTATCAGGACAGGAAGGGGGACAGGGTGTCCCAGCTGGTCAGACGTCCTGGCTAACAGAATTAGCACGCACACCTTTGTGGAGGCTGTTTTTGGGGGGACTGGACTGGGGAGCACTTACTGCCCGCAACCATTCAATCCAGTCCATGCGTCTGATGATTCCCAGGCGCCTCAGAAACACATACAAATATGGGGGGGGGACACTGTCCTTGCGGAGATTACCACTACAACGAAAGCCGAACTCGCTGCACCCACGGAATTCTGTCAGTTCCTACCACCTTCTGTTTCAATGTCCGTGGGTGACAGACAGGGGAGTGGGTGGGACACTGTACTTGATAGACATGCCTTCGGCCCTGCCAGAACGTGTCGTTGGAAGTGCTAAGAGGCTGTCTTGGCCCTGAGAATCTAATCACATGGGAAACTATCATTTTCTTAATTCTAACTACGGAGAATACCCCAGCTCCCTACTTTGCAGTGGCTGACTGAGGGGTCCCTAAGTTGAAGACCCCCTTTTCCTTTCTTACCCCAATCACTGAGTTTACTTCAATTTGTTTTTGTAAATGATAAAGTTGGGTTCGAATGAAATGTCAGCTGAGGCATTTCGTGTGTAAAAAACGCTAGTTGAAAAAGTGTGATTCAGTTTTAAATGTCCGGTGTAGCTGGGCTCACCATCTGCTTTTTTCGATTACTAAGGACCCATCAGAGAGGACTTTTTTTTTTTGTACTCTGAACCATTAAATATCTAGCATCATTTCTGACTTCGGATGTTCATTTTTTTTTTTATGAAGTATTATCCAAATTTGAAAGTGAATTATCTGATAGGGTCTAAGAAAGCTGGCACTTGAAGCAACACGTGACAAAGTCTATGGTTAGCTCTGAGAAGCAGTGTGGACAATTCAAAGGCTTGTGCTTTAGACGACGCCACCCACTCACCCTGGTACCGTGGCCTGGCCACCGTGGGCCGGGCAGACGCCTGATGCGCAGCCAGCCTGGCAGGACCGGGGACATACAGGTGAGTTTCTCTGCCCTTCCCGTCTGAGGAATCTTCCCCCCACCCCACATCCTCTTTTTTTTAACTCTCCCCCCGCAAACGTTATCTGCTATCTCCTACAGACTGAGTTTCCGGGTTCAAAGGAATTTGCCTGGAAAGACGGAAAAACAGGAAGAACTTGAGAAAAACAAGCAGGGCAGCTCTGCACTGCAAAACACACAGGAGGCCTTGAACTTGGAAATTACGGCTATAGATCATCCTTGGGCGGAAGACTAAAGCAATCTGCACGAAAGTCCAAAGTCACAAAGGGGCCCCCAAGCCCTGGAAGCCTCAGGGTGTATGCCCAGTGAAGCCCCGTGCATTTGGGGTCAATACACCGTAACTTTTAGAACACATGGCTGGGCTTCCCAACTCAACTTTCTGTAAACACTGCCACACCCCAAACTAGCCGAATCCCTTAAAGATAAAAATTAAAAAAGGGAAAAAAAGGAAGGATCTCCAGCATCAGTCTTATCTTCAAAAATATTATCCAAACTGCTGGACTTAAATAAACTTTGAAAACAAGGATCTGAAAATGTTAAGGAGTAACCTTTCTTTTTTCTTTGTTCTTCAGAGGCATAAGCTCTGCAGCAACCTGCTTGAATTTCACGTCAAAGCGAGACCTGTCCCGAGTTCCCGAGCACCCTCATCCCCAGCAGGGGGCGCCCAGGAGGCCAGGGCGCAGGAGCCGGCACCACAACATCATCCCTCAGGAAGTGTCTCTGTTGTGCTCACAGAGAGAACAAGTCCTGGCAAGTGACAAAGAAAAGGAAAAAAAAAGAACATGTTTTGCAAACAATCAGAGTGACCTGAGAGGCAGGGTAAAGGCTGAAGTCAGCGTTCGTGTATCAGCGCAGCAGCAGGGGCCAGACTCCGAGATGCCTGTTCAGGGGGGAGAGCCCTGGGGAGGTGGGGGGGCGGGGCGGGCCGTCCGGTTTCCCTTTCCCCCAGGAGGACCTCTCACCTGAGGCCCACGCCCCCCCGCGTCCTGTGCTTCACAGCTAGGTTTCGCGGAGCCTGGAGCACCTCTGAAATGAGACAAACGCCCAGAGGAAGGAGTCCTCGTTTCCCCCAGCTGAAAGCAACCGGAGGACTTGGCACCCGGGGGACGTCTTGTCTTCTGTTGGCAGATGAAGAAAACCCAGGGAGCTGAAGCTGTGAAAGTCACACCACGCGCGGGGGCCGGGCACCTGACCTTGGAGCCCAGGGCCCCCCTCACACTGTGCCCTGATGGCCCCGCTCTCCCTAGAGAGAGTCAGCTCTCCACCTTGAAAGCACATGATGCCTTTCCATAAACAACCCGCAAATCTCCTTGGATACTGTTGGAAATTGCAAAATTGATCCTCGCAACCGCCCCCCCGCCACCATTTTCCAATCCTGAAACTGCCTCCTAACCACTCTGTCCCCCACACCGCACACGCTGCTTTCTCCCCGTCTCTGTGAAGCCTAGCAAATGCATCTGCACCCCAGACGCACGCCCTCACCTCCCTCTAAATAAACAGCGCCTCAGCTTTTCCCCAAGCCCACTCTCTGCCCAGGAAGAACTTCCTAAATTTCGCATTCTCAGCCCACGCTGGAGCTCGGCGGGGGCATGGAGATACATTTTGAACCTGTTGTTTCCACCCTCCTCCTCCTCCCTCAGCGCCGCACGCCCACAGTTCCTCCCTCCCTAACCTCCATCCTTTGAAATTGCCGAACCCCAGCAGAGGAAGCGCCTCGGGCTCCTCGTGAGCTGTCACGCTGGAAATATCCGCTTGCCCAGGAGGTCCTGCAGACAGCAGTTCGACCAGAGCACACGTTTGGGGAAAAGGTGATCTTCTGAAAGAACGATCTTGGGAATTCCTGAAAAGGGCATTCTTATCGAATTTCAGCGACGGACCTGTGCACGAACCACCGTCTGGGGCTTGAAGGACACGCTGTGCGGAACCCAGCATCCTCCTCCACACGTGGTAACTACAGGGGATTAGGAAACCGCCCTTCATGTCTCTGTGACCACAGAGGGTGCCTATCGCAACTTCCCTGCCCTGAGGCTTGCAAAACTCACACAGGAAGTCCTCCACCACCTACATAGAAAACCCACTGCCAGAAAAATGAACTGTAAACACTTTATATTAAATTAGCCAGGTGTTAAAAAAAAAAAAACATCATCCCAATCCAATATTTTCAAATCCTGGCTGGCTTTCAAGTCCCCTGGTGCCTACGCGAGCACAGGTATCAGGGGCACGTGTCTCTGCCTCTCTGCAAGGGGTGGGGTTTGTTTTTTTAGTGAGCGCAAGCAATCTACAAAGGAGCCCACATCGGTCGCAGCCAGCTCTTTCCTTCACCTGGGGCTTCCCTCCTCTGTCTGTGCATTGGACACCGATGGACATCAAAAATATAAACCTATTGACCTAAAGAGAAATCGTTAGCTTGGCCCTATACTGATTGCAGATATTGATTACAGAAGTAGCAAGAAAAATGAAGAAGCAGGAAGAATGGAAACAAACGGGAAATGTCACTGGGTCTCAGTGTACAGATGAAGACAGGTCAGCACGTGGTTCTGAGATAGTCCATGTAGAAAAATCAAACTGCCTTTTACCCCGATCCTCCTCCAACCCCTCTGCCTCACGCTGGAAAGTGTGACCTTGTGCGTGCCAATCCCCTGGGCACCCTGGGCTTGGCCACAGGGAGGAGTGACAATGGGAAGTGGTGGCATTCCTCTGAAAATAAACAGTGTCAAAAATATATTAAAAAGCAAACAAAACTACCAGCCCAGAAACTACGCTGGCAAAATTTAAAGCAACAATTTAGAAACAGCCTACGCCCGTTTATGTGCCAGCTGGGCCACATTTTTAAGGGCCCAAGTCATGGCTGTCTGTCTGTCTACTTTAAAAAAAAACTGGTTTTAGGGAGAGTCCGTGTTTAAAACGTGGAGATGCTGAACTCTGCACTCTGTTTCGCAGACACAGCAGGAGCGAGCAGGCGGGGCGCAGGGTGGAGAGAACCTGGACTGCAGGTTAGGGAGAAGCAAGCTCCTCTCCCAGCTTTGTCATCTGTTGGAGGCTATGTGACCAGGGCACTCGGTCTACGTACAAGACAGTGTCGCCTTGTGCTGCTGGTGAACGTGCAACGTGGTGAACCACGTGACCGGGTTTTTGCTGGTACGCGGCAGGGCCTCGGTAACTATGAGTTATTACCATTGCATTCCTACGCCACAGCACTGGACGGCCCACGGTGGTCTCACTTACCGTTCTGAAGGGTCCTGAGCTGAGGACAGGCTGGCAGCTGGGGGCGTAGCTTGACATCCTGCCCAGAAAGCTTTCGCAAGCATGGAAGGTCAACCATCACCCTCCACTAGGCAGCAAACTCTTGTTTTTGACAAGAAAAAGGATTTTCTGTGTTTCAAAAAACTGCCTTTAGCTCTTCAAAGAGAAGAAGAGGAGGAGGAGGAGAAATCTCCCAATAGAATTTGCTGCTAAATAACTTTATCCAACCTTTATAGGGGTCAGATGAAGACGCTCACCATAGCAAGGAGACGTACAAGCCCCTCCTCTGCAGAGTGAAGGACTCCCGACAAGCAATGAAGAGAGAGGCAAAGGAGCCCCTCCCTCGGTGTTAATTACGGGGCTGAGATGGAAGGAGGGGTGGGAGGGGATGACGTGAGCCGTCAGCTGGGAGAGGCAGGCCGACCACCACCAGTGCTGAAATAAATGGGCAGTGCAGACTGGTGCTGCTCAAGAGGTCTCTGCAACGAGTTCCCACCGTTGGGTTCCAGGGATAAGGGCTGCTCCAAGGTGGGGGGCCACAGGAAGCCCTCGGAAGCGTGTTTGAGAGCCGAGTACAGATTCTGCCATTCGGCTCCTCCACGTCTCGGGAACCTCTCCCCGGGCCGACAGGGGAGCCCTCTGAGCTGCACCCAAGCACTCATGCAGGCTCTATGAAAACAGTGGGCTCCCAGGCCACTGCTCCACATGGAGACCGGAAGGACGGCCAGCTGGCCACCGCTCCTGTGGGGCTGTCCCGTTCTCACACCACCTACACCTCCCGTGCTGGAACCCACCCCTCACGCCTCACAAAAACCGTCCTGGGTGCCTGCGCACCCAGGACACTCCATCACCATCACGCCATCATTCCATGCCACTGCGAGAGCAAGGGGGTGCTGCCTGCCTGTCTTAGACTATCCCGGCTGGGCCCGCACCAAGGAGGAGGCACTGGTGTAACCATCCGTAAGGATCTTGCGATTTCTGGGGGCAGGCACTGCCCAGAGTCCTGAGGCGCAGCTCCGAGTTTCTGCTCCAGGTTCCTGAAATGCAGCTGACGGTGCAGGTGATCTCACCGAGCCAGGACCAGCATACACAAGCACACACTCACACACTGAACTCCCACCTTGTGCCCTCCTGGCCCCTGTGCCCAGCACACGGGGTCCTTTCTCTGTCTCGAAGGACTCGGACCCTTTCGTGACTTCCACTGTTCCTTCCCATGGTCCACCTGCCTCCCCAGCCCCCAGTGCTGGGCCTGGGCGTCTGCACCCCAAAAGGCCTCTCCTGACCACCGTGTCCAGGGAGGGGCCACTCCGGCTGTGCTGCCCCGCCATCTCCTGTTGAGGCACCTGTTCATCGCCGTCAAAGCACTGAGCACATGTCCAGTCAAAGACTATTATTGTTGTTGTTGTTGTTTTGCCAGGGGCTGGGGAGAATGTGGAGGGTGGAGTCAGTGTTTCGTGAGGACAGAGTTTCAGTTTGGGGACATGAAGAGCTCTGGAGACAGTGGTGCTGCCGGTGAATGTACCCACTGCCACTGAATTAGAGGAAAAAAAGTCTCACTGGTTAAGTTTTCTGTGCCAGGTATTGCACCACAATTCAGAAGCAGACAACTTCAGGTGTCACGGCTCTTTCTCCCCCACCCCCCATACTCTGCGCGGGGGGCAGGAAACCTGAGTTTTTTCATCGCGGAATTCCCGGGGCCAGGCCCGGAACCTGGCCCTTAGCCGGTGCTCAGCGTATACAGTACATTAGTTCAGTGACTCATCATCTGTAATTGCTTCCTACCCAACTATTAGCTTCTCTGGAGTAAGCACACCATTTCTTATTTGTATCTGCCTCAGTTTCTTCTAGAGGGCCTTAAAGAGAAGCAGAGTCACGTGCTTATTGAACCCTGGCTTACTACTTATGCTAACTTTCCAAAACAAAGCCCTTGAACTTTGAATAAAATCTACGTACAAGAATATGCGTATAGACTTATGCAGATTTCTCCGTGTTTCAGTTTTTGCCTTGGCCGCCAGGAATCCGGAGGCAGGAGGTTCCAGGAAGACGAAACATCAGCCCACCGTGGTCTGGCGATCCGGTGACTCTGCCTCTCAGGTCCCATGTCAACCCACCCGATTTTAAAATTTATTTTTAAGTTAAAATCTGCCTCATATTCATTCTCTCTGGCATTAGACAAAATAAAAATATCTAAAACAAGTATCAGAAGGAAGTGCTCTTTGAGATTAGCACTTTTCTAGGTTCTGACGGTGAGCTGTTAGTAAATAAATAACAGCGATGACAGTAATAATATGAAAACACCACTCTCCCTCGCCCCCTCCGGAAAATGGGGGAGAATGACAAAAACCAGAGAAGCCGCGCTGAGCTGATGAGGAACAAAATGAAGCGCAGCCCTCTGGCCTCACTCCTGGGCTGGTTTTTCTGGAAAATAACTGAAGAAATCATTCGACTGACCACCAAGTCCCAGCCTCCCTTCCGGTCACAGTTGCTTTGGGGCAGACTAAAACTTCCTAATGAAAGCTCTCTCTCTCTTTCAAGGGTCTGATAGAAGTAAAAGCTGAAGGTGCCAGATGGAAAGAAAAAAAAAATAGATGTTTGCTCTCCTTGGTAGTAAGCCATCTGCCCTTTAGGGGGCACTCGCAGCTGCATGTGCGAGGAGCTCGGCCTGCGCGGCCTGATGGAAACTCCACAGCTGAGAGCGGGAGAGTCTTGTCTCTTCCCATCTTTCCCGAATCTTTTTCCAAACTGGAGTCCCGGACCCAGAGAGCCCCGTGCCCAGAGTCATGCAGTGGGAAGGAGGCAGAGGCAGCCATGCCAACCCCAGTGATCCGCTCCAGGGTCCACGCTTGGAGCCGGGAGGCCACCGTGCACGTGCCCCAGAATTTTCCGGTGTGCTTCCCTAACTCACTCCCGTAACGCATGGAGGGGAATCGGGGTGACTTGCCAGGGACACTGAGCTGACAAGCAGAAGACCAGCACCGAATGCCAGCAGGTCAGCCCCAAGACCGGACCCGGCTGGTTTCTGTGCCTTAAAAGACCTGTCAGGGCCATTTGGAGCCATCCCAGAGGACCAGAAAGTGATGAATTTGGCTGTATAAAAAGGTGGCAACTTTACTGCTGGGCTTAACCTAACTTCCAAATATTTCTCGGTTATTTCTACTTGAAATGTCCTAATTCACACCCGTGGAGAGGGCACAGAATTCGTGCCGCCCCAAACACCCACAGGCTGCGAGGGCCCACAGAAACGGGCCATGCTTCCTGCAGCCAGAACAGCAGGTGAGATGTGCACACAGATCAAGATTCAAGGTAAAGATTCACGTCACACAAGATGCACATCAGACATCAGGACGACAGTACTTTTGGCTGCGAGAACCACGGAATGGAAGGCTGCGTCCAGGCAAGGCAGGGGCGCCACCGCAGGCTGGGTGGGTGGGTGGGGGTGGAGCCTCTCGCAGTTTTCAACAGAAAATTAGAAAGTGCCGTCTTTGTTTATTAATCTGCGACTTAAAATTCTTACAAATAACCTCGGTGCATTTTTTTTTACCTTTAAGAAACATTTTAATTAAGCAAATCGAATTTGTTCAAAACGCCCCCAGATGAGGTCCAGGAAGAGACTTCTGCTGCTGTCCTAAGTTAATGCCGAGGGACCTACTGCTGAAATGGTTTAGAATGGGCTAATTATTCTTTTTCTCCCCCTCCGTCTGTCCTGGCACAAGGAAATTTTAAACCATCTACAATCCCTCCATTAAGTTAAAAAATAAACAAACAAACCTCCATTGTGAGAGGCGCCATTAGTGTCTGCCCCCATTACAAAAGGAGAGGGGGTGGTGAAGAGCACTCGCTGGTCAGTAGTTCTTGCTTTTATTTTTTAACCTTTACTGACTTGATCGATTTTAGAGAAAGAGAGAAACAGCGATCGACATGAGACAGAAACAGCGAGTACTTCATGATTTTTCCTCCCCCAAAAAGTGTAGCAATTCTGCTTGGCCAGACAGAATGAAAAACAAAAACCTCGGTGATTTGTTTAAACAAACTCACAAAAACAAAACCACTTCCTCAACAGTAAATTCTAAAAAGGATCGCACGCTTAAAGTGATTAAAAAAAAAAACACAACTACTTGTTTCACAAATTAAAAAGCGGGACGAGGGAACCTAACAAACAGACATCACCCCTCTCTCCCGCTGAACTCTCCTGGTTTCGTTCAGGTGCCAAAATCACCGACAGCGTTTCCTCTCATCCCAGCAGGAAAATTTCATGGCTCCCGAAGGTCTGAGTCAGACCAGAAAGCTCATGAATATTCTGATTTTCTGGAGCTGATGCCAGGAAATCACTGTAATTGATGACCAGTCACAGATTACCTACCAACTGCCTTGTCCCCATAACTACTCCAATGAAATAATTTATCAAAGGTGGAGCTGCATTTCTCAAAGTTATTAATAACGAGAGCCCGTGTCTGATTTTTTAAAGATGAGGTTTCGATCTTTTGAGACTTCCCTTTTTCCCAATAACTTATACACTGCCATCGCCCTTAACTCCTCTGCTTTGTTGCATTTTTTTATGAAAATAAATAGAAAAGTAAACGGAGGAGAACCTTAACTTCCTACCCAAAACGGAAAAAAATAAGTGCGCCGAAAAAAAAAGATCTCCATGAGGGTTTGCATTTTAGGGGGCGCCAGGAATTCGGGAGGGTGCAGGCGTCCACGTGGCGGCGGTGGGGGACCGCGGCACGCGCGCCTGCCTGGCGGCGGCTTGAGCGCCCCCGGCTGCGGCGGCAGCTCGGGGTCTAACGGGAGCATGAGTAATTGGGCGTTAGCTCAGAACAATAGGCTGAGTCCGACTTGGGAATGCACGCCCTTCTTCGTGTTACTTTCCCTCTTTCTGCAAACACATTCCCGTCTTTTACTTCCATTTTACATTGTTTGCCGCGCCTCAGCAATTTCGCGGCCGACAGCGGGTGACCGCGGCAAATTCTTTACCCAACTTGTTTACCCCAGGCGCCGCCTTCTCAGGGAAAGTGGCGACACCGTGGCCGCCAGGCTCGCGGCGCTTGCAGCGTGCTCTCCTTACAACTTTAGGACAACTGGGTTTTGTCCCCCCCCCCCCCGTTGTGTTTTCCGAACTCAATTACCGCTAAAAACAAACTAGAGTTTGTAGTATAACAAGTTTGGAACGTTTAACTTTCCGCCCTAAAACGGATCGTCGACATGCAGGAAGTCCAAGCCTTCCACGTCCCGTCCCCAGGGAGGCCGCGTGGCTTCTGGCGCTGTGGGCTCGCCCCACCCCCACCCCCTCGCTGCCCGCGCAGGACGGAAACCACATTTCTGTGGCGAAACTTGAATCGCCAAAAAGTTTGGAGGACACGATCGGCGATACGCGTGAGATCACTTTTACGTTTTCGGCGATCGAGATTGAAGAATCAGAAGGGGAAAAAAGAAAAATGGGGCTGGTGTTTTTTTCCAAAACCAGATCGCCACACCCGGCCGCTCCCTTTTCCGTCCACTCCAAGCACGTGGCGTCCAGTGACCACGTGACGTGGTGGCGGGCGGGGCTGGGGCGCAGTCACGTGGCCAGCCCGCCCTCCGCGCGGGCACGCGCACGCCCAGCCCCGCCCCGCCAGCCTGGCCGGCGCTGGCGCTGGCGCTAGCCGAGTGCGCGGTGGCCGCGTGGCAGCCCCGGGTCTGCAATCGCATGTGCAGTAAGTTTAATGGCTACGTCCGGACTTTACTCCAACCTCGGGCCGGGGGTCCAGACGGAACACTCCAATAAATGTTACGTGTCTCGTTCTGCTTTGCGGCCAACTTTAAAACATTCACCGAGAGATCGCAGACACGAAAGAACTTTTAAGTGCACGTATCGTGAATTCTGCGCAGCCACACATTTAAAAGCCATATACACACGTAGCATCCACCCTATTTCAGAATCATGGAGTCTACCGACAACATTCCTATTCGGTCCAACAAATGCGTGACCGCACAGCGTATGCCAATGGGCGGCTCCGGTTCTTTTTTTTTTCTTTTCCTTACATAACAGTTACATTTCAAACTCCTAAAATTTAATTTGTGAGGCGTTCCAAATATCAGGGAAGAAAAATAAGGGCCACGGGAAGCTTGGTGTACCTCCTGTGATTTTGTCTGAGTGTGATAATAAAATTACAAACTGGGATGGGTTGCAGGATATTAAAAAATGTGGCCATTCACCGTGCTATCAAGTAGATACACAGGCTCTCATGAAATATTATAGTTGAAGCATAGAAACACTTTTTCCTTCTTCGAAGGGATAAGTAAAAAGGAGACAAAGGACCCCATAGCTAGGATTAAAATGGAAGAAAAATTACCTAATTTTAAAGAATCCCTCTCTGTAAAAGGCAAGAGTAATTTTATTCTTTTAAGCGATGGAGAATTCAAAATAATGACCTCCTCACACAAATCTGATTTTGGGCTGCTGAAGTTTAATGAATTAGGGCTGGGAATCAGATTTAGCCCTCCACTTGTGTTCCCTGTCCGAGTCCTCAAAGGCAAGAGAAATTTGCAGCCACAACCAAAACTAACAGGACTTATTTTTTGGGCCATTGAGATTTCCTTTCTCCTTTACCTCCTCGGGAGGGAAAGATGGCAACGACCTTTGAAATAACATCCATATTTGAGATTTCTTAGGCTTCTGCAGATTTTTCTGCCACATGTCATTCATAATCGTCCTCCCAGAAAAAGTGGAGCTGCCACAGCTATTTAAAAAGTTTTTCTGTCCCTCATTTTAAAAATACATAAAGTCCTCAGAGTAGAATTCCAATTACTAAATGTAGGAAACAGAAATAGAAAAAATCACCATTTGGCAAACACCACAGTCATGGGTGTTAAAATTAGTAGGTGAAGAATACGTGAAGAGCAGTGTGAACGGAGCAGTCTCAAGCATCTAGCCCCCGAACGGTGCTCCCTAATTACAAAGGGGAAAGGAGAGACAATGATGGGGGAACTCACAGAGGCCACCTTAACCAAGCGATCCAAGTTCACATCATCTGAAATGACACACGTGCCTGTGTCATGGGTCTCCTGATAGGTCGCCCTGGGAAGGGCACAGTGGCACTTCCGGAATCTTCTTGCTAAGACAGCACAACCTGAATTTAATCAGGAGGAAGCGCAAACGCAGCTCAGAGGCCGTTCTATGAAATAACTGGTCCATGCTTTGCAGAAGTATGAAGGGACTAAGACATGGTCCTAGATTCAAAGGAACTGGGGAGAGATGGCAAATCTGAGTGCTGTATCAGTGTTCGCATACATGGTACGACGGTTAGGAGATGTCACCTTTGGGAAGTTGGGTGCAGGTTATGCAGGACTCTGGGTACTTTCTGTGACTTTCTTTGCAAGTCTGAAATTATTTCCAATTTCAAAGTTAACAGATACTACAGCAGTAGCACCCTGAATGCACCTGATCTCATCTAAAAGTTAACAAATAATAGTTACTTGGGAGTTCATGAAGGAAAAAGAAAGCGACTTATAGGATGCTCTTCGACCACATGAAGAAACTTTTTAGCTACCAGGATGAACACTAACAAATAAATCATTAGTGACCTCGGAAGTCTCCCTTTGAATGATAGATTGAACTTCACACTTGAACCAGAGCCACTGACACCCCCACCTCCCTAAACAGTCACTGACACTTTCATAAATAATTTAGAGATGAGGCAAATCCGCACTTTTTTTCCCAGATGATCCCAGAGAAATACTGTTGCTAGATATTAATGAGGCTGCTGGAGACCCGGCATACAAGTTGAGGGCTCTTTCCATTCTGCCCACGTTGACTAACCTTCAGCACACATCCGACTCTCTCCATTGCAGTGGAAGTGGGAAGTAAGATGGTTGAGGGATGCAAAGGGAAAACAGTCGGTGGAAGGGACGACAGAAAAAAAATGCATGCAGCTGCCCTGGATCCTTATAACAACTCGGTCTCTGAGCTTTGAACGCGGCGAGCACTGTGTTTTTCCAATTCGGCCGTGTCCTCTGTTCTGTCATCTGCAACAGACCATACAGGCTTCTGCGTTCTTCCTGTTATGCATGAGAGAGACCCAGTTCTCTCCACGGCAGACATCTCCCCTGCAGTAACAATTTCCCGGCGACGCGAACCCTACAGTTTCCTCCTTCGCCACTGTGTGGTAGCGAAGGCAACAGGAAGAGTTGGCACTCCAGTCTCACCTGAAAATCCCGATCTACTTTCCCCCTGCACCCAGCTGCCGGCCTCAAATGAATTGATCCTCACTGGGGAATAATGAAAAATTGAGGCCAAAAATGAATGTGCCAAAGCTAGCATTTGCACTCTGGTGTCCCCGGCATTATGGGGTGTGTGACAGAAGACGAGACACAAGGAGGCACAGCTGGCTTAAGTACCTGGTGCCACATATACGCGGTGATACCCGAAGGCATGGAGTGAGGTCCCAACTGATCACAGACCCTGCCCTGCACCTGGAACTATGTTGATTCAATCCCACCAAGCTCATTCCTAAAGACAGGGACTGGAGCTCACAGACTGGTCTCCCTTGTGCAGGGTCAGAGTGCCGGGTGGTGAAGCGTGGACCCAGGCTGGCCTCACTCCAAGATGCAGACTGTTATACTCTATTATGCCTCCCAAATTAACTAAAATAAAGTTCCCTTGCAAAGGCTGCGACAGCTGAGAGGTGCTCATTGTGGCAGAGAGGGGAGGGCTGGTGTCCCTGAAAGGAGGGACACCCAGGAGGGCTGGAATAACAGCAAGGGAGGGGAGGCCCTCATACCAGGCTGATTAGGGAAGCCCCTTTAGGTATGTTTATCTGTCAGTGAGGTACAGGGGGCCCTCCTAGAATCCTGCATCATTCAACGAGGTGCTGAGGGTGGGTCTGGGATACAGCACTAGGGACTGCATCCATTTCGAAGGTGATTTTGACCACTGTTTTGGCTTCACTGTGGATCAATGTGTTCTATTTGTTTTGATGATTCCAGCAACTCTCATATTATGAGAGAGACAGAGAGAGAAAGACACACATATGGATGGAGGGACAGGGAGAAAGAAAAGAAAAAAAATTACGTGAAGGACAACCACAGACCGAACATCATCTTTCCAGAGTTCCAGCAATAGACATCTCAGGGGTAGGGAGCCAAGGACCAGAAAGAAGCTAGCTTGCAACTCACGTGCAACTCTAATGAGCTTAGAAACCTGACTTTGAACTACCCACGGCAAAGGGAAAGCAGGAGCCGACACACACCGCTTTCTCGTCTTCGCGCCATCAGTCTATTAAACAGAAATGGAGACATAAAAATGATAAAACCAGACCATAAGAACACAATAAGCACAAGAAATCTTCAGTCTAAGGCAAACTGCTTCCCACTAGGCCTTGAGGCTATCGCTGTATTATGCATAATACAACAATTTATGCTCTCTGATGTCCCCGAGTTGGCCAGAAATGATTAAATTATATTCACTAGAGTAAGAAGCAAAGAAGTACATAATCTATGTTGAAAAGATTTCCAGCATGATAGTGCACACACACAAAAAAACCCACAACAACAACAACGGAGTCCCAGCCATTGCTCAGGCTTTTGTGTGCTTCTTTGTCCCCTCTTCCATGTGACAAATACTCATCCAGCACCTGGGAGAGGCTGGGCGAGAGGCCCCTGCTCTCAGGAGTTCCTGATCTAGTCCGTCCCCGAGATACTCGTGGCCCAAATTTCTACCAGGATGGCACAAGCGTTTGGACTTTTGTCCTCGGCGATAGGTACTGAGTCCAAACGAAGTTCTGATTTATTTTTGGATATGAGCAGCTGAAATTGGAGTCTTTGATCATCCGTTCAGAGACCAAGAAACAGTCTGTATGTCAGGAACCCGGTACCCACCACCAAGGCACGCAGCTTTTTGCCTGCACAAAGATGCAACAGTGGGCAGGGCCAACAGAACTACGACTCCTGAATTTGCCAGCTCTCTCTCCTGGTTGAAGAAATTAATTCTGACACGCGTGCATTTTTCTCACATTTAGGCTGTAACATCCTATGACTGAATCACTGTACAGTTAATCAATGCATTTCAGAATGTGACATGTTTTAAGTAGTGACTCATTTTTTACCAGGAACAATCCTAGACATCTTGATATTGGTTGAAGCATTTACAAGATGGCAAAAATCAGAACTTAATCAGTGCCGATACACTACAATTACTTTTCATTTTCTTATGGTTTTAGAAACCCGAGAGTCTCTTGCCCCTCTTGAAGGCAAGGCTTATAAACTGGAAATTGTCGTTTTAATGGGCTCTTCCTGGGAGGAAAACACGCAACAGAGAATTGTGTCTACCATCTGTGGGTAAAAACTGTGGCACAGATGAAAGCGTGCATTTCGAAACTGGGTCTGCCTTGCTTCCCTTCCCGTCCCCTGCCCCTGTCCCCCGCCCAGTTCCCAGGCACGTGACCATGGGCCTCCCCTTTCTCCGGGCCTCGATTCCCTCTTCAGATACACAACCCTAGTAGAAGCTATCCCGCTGGCTGTTGCAGAAATGAATTGGAATGGGCTTGACCAATAAGCTCTCACCACACTGCTCACACGGATGCAAGTGAACGTGCTGAATTTTTACACAGGTCCCAAGATTCATGGGCTTTGTAAATGACAGCACCGTGGAGCTCAAACTGGATGTGTTTCTATGTTAGATCATTTTTTTTTCCTGTATGCATTTTTACCTTTTTTTTTTTTCCTGGAAGAAGGGCTCGCCTGCCCCTGAGGCTGGGCTTCCTAGTAAGCTAAACGTAGTAACTAAGGAACAATGACAATAAAACCAAAGAGTGAATGAAGGCAGGGGTCTGCCTTTCAGAGGCTCTTGCTTGCCTTTCATTCCTCAAGGAAGGGCGAGGCACGCCTGGGTGTGTGCAAACTTCGAGCAGGGCTGGGCCCAGGTGTCAGTCAGGTGGGCTCTGGGGAGAGGACATTTCTCCCGTTGGCCTTGGCAGACAGGAGTTTTTCAAAATAAAACTCGATGACGAATGATGGTTTAAGACGGAGCGAGGTTTCTCCGTGGCGAGCTTGGAGCTGGATGTTGCTCTGGTGCTGTGCTGCCAGGTAGAGAAGCCATGAAGAGCCTCGCCCACGTTTATTAGCACCCTGAAAGGCAGCCTGGGCCCCTGCAGCCCAGCATGCTCTGGGCCTTTCTCTCTCCATGAAGTGGCTGAGACTGCCCTTGTTCAGTGGGGTGGATGGACGCTATTTCTAAAGCATGCCATTCATTTCAAGAGGGGGGAAAGAGAGGTTTAAGTTGGAAATATTTTTCTATTGAGAAGAAGAATGAAATAGAAATGGAAATAATGTTTTCATGAAAATGTTTCCATATTTCAGCATTTCCCCGAAGCACTCTGGTCTCAGTGCCTCCCAGGACGGGGCCACCTTAGAAGGAATGAAGACAAAATGAATTTAAATAACACTGAAACCGACCAGCCAGGCTTTATGTATCCTCCCAACCTGATGAAACAGCAAAGCAGGAGAAAAGCCACAGATGCACCAAAAGAAGAAAGAAAAAAGTAACTCCATGAAAATTGTAAACCCAAATGACAGTGCTAATTTTGCTATAAAATGTCTAAAATCTGGCTTATTTTCGATGTCTCCATGTCGGTGGTCATGTGATAAAACCATGAGGCCTTTCTTGGTTGTTTTTTCTCAACCAAGAAACCTATTGGTATTTAGTTATAGAAAATGACTTCCTTGTTTTATGGTTCTTCGGTCACTAGGAGTACCTAGTACTTGCCAATAATCAACACTAACAGCTCCAGAAAATGTGTGCAATTACACAGCTGGTCTAGCTGATTGTGTTGCATTTTTAAAAAAAATTGGCACACCCCCTTGAGGAACCCTAAATATGACAAGAAAAATTAAATGCGCAGGTCTTAATGTCCCTCATCAAAATAAACACAGACTTTCGGAAAGAAAAATTTTTCAGTTAATCATGCGTCTAGATTGGTACTGTCCAGTCAGCGGCGACGCACCAAATTTGGCTACTCCAATTTAAATTAATCTGAATTCCACCTCTCGGCCCCACCAGCCATATCCCGGGTGCTCCGATGCCACCTCTGGCAAGCGGCTACTTCATTGGACAGGCCAGATGTAGAACAGCCCTTCCATCCTCACAGAAAGTCCTACTGGACAGCTCTGGTCTGGATGGAAGAACAGAGCCGTGAGCGTGGGGCGCCTGTACGTTCGTTTTAAAAGATGTACGCAGAATGGTCTCCCTGAATTTTGGGGTTACTTTGGAGTAGCCACTTGAACACACCTGGTTTCCCTGTGTAACTTTAAGGCACAAGCCAAGAAAAACCCAACCTGTGCTGTCTCCTCAGCATCATCTATAGTTCATTTCAACTACAACACCCCTCTCTTCCCTGTCAACAGACAGCCCACTCACCCAAAACTTGATTCCTACCGCCTGTCGAGAATGGAGTTGGTGGCGGGCAAAAGGGCAAATCATTATCTTTACATAGGAAGACCTTCCCAAGATGCACTGACACACTGAAACACATAGCAGGTGTTCAATACGGAAACGCAGAGCAGGCTGCCCTTCCCCCTCTAGGGCCACCATCACACTCCCATTTCTTTAACATCTACATTCCCTGCCCCATGCCCCGCTCTACGAGAGCAGAAAGCACACGTTCGTCTGCCCACCGTGGTCCGCCCGTGACAAGCACGGTGCCTGGGACAAAACAGATGCTCAGATTTTTGTGGAATGATTGAATGAAACTGAAGAAGAATGGTATTTTGCTAAAGAACAGCAAACATCCTTTCGGAGCCTGGATCCAATTCTCTTTCTATTTGGATAGAAATCCACCCTTTATTTTCAGACACAAACTTAAAATAACTTAGCAGACTGATTCCTGCAGGCAGGCACGCTCCAGTTCAGCGTCGTCCACACTCAGCATAGGCACAGCCCCAGCCTCTTACACAGGCTATCTCCTCCGTCCCTTGCTCTGATATTATGTCTGCTACGAGAAGAAGAGGAGGAGGAGGAGGAGGAGGCGGGGGAGGGGGAGGAGGAGGAAATAGAGGCTTAGAAAAATTAAGTGAGCTGCCCGAAGTCACCAAACTATTGATATATGGTTTGAAAACCTCCCTTGGTGATGAATACGGATCCTGCCTGTCACAATACCTGGCCGTACAATTCCTGCTGGGTCAGGAAAGCTCCATCTTGGCACCCACAGTGTTTAGCACAGCACCTGCCCTGAGGCATCCTCCAAAGGTTCTAACAGCATCTCTGTTCAATTGTCCTAATGGCTCAGGGCTACCTAGGATGGGGGAAGGTGCCTACCAGGGTCACAACCCATCTCCTACAGTGACAGAGGGGACCCACAGCGACCACTGTAAGGCAGGCTCCTGCTTCTGCCATGTGGCCACCCCTTGTCAGGGACCTGGCTGCTTCTGAAAACTGAAATGACCATGGTGCAGCCTTGGGCGGAGCCGGCAGCAATTCAAGAGGCACTGTCTTCCTCCCTCCTCGGAATTCTACCTGACAACTCCATCGCTTCAATATCACATTGACAATGATTTAGTAAGGGCCTAGTGGGTCCTGGAAACTGTCTTCAGGGGCTCAGACTTTCCTGTTTGGCCCAGTTTGGATGAGGGCTTCTAGAACTTCTTAAGTATTCATTTTTATTCTTTAAAAAATCACTATTCACAGAGCAACAGGTTCTAAATTGATGCATATGAAGAGCTCATTTTTTGTTTAATATTTATAAAGAGCTTGCCAACTGGGACACCAAAGGACATAAGTATAGCACAGGGACCTGTCCCCATGGAGGACAGGTACAGGAAGATGAGTCAGATCCCCCAGTAAGTGATGTGGGATGATTCTCAGCCACCCTCTTGGTGGTCCTATCAAGTAGGTGACATGTCCGTCTATGGCTGATAAAAACGGCACTTACAAGAGCGCACACTCACTGAGCACCTCCCGCGCACACTCAGTGCCAAGCACAGTTAACCCTCACAGCTCCCTCAAGGGAGAGGTATTATCTCCCCTTTCTGCAGAGGAGGAAAGATGGGCTCCGAGGGACAGTCACGTGCCTGGGCTGCTGGTGTGTCCCGCCCCATGGCCCAGGTGCTATTTGGTGAGACTGACTTCGCCCAGACTGGAGAGGCGCAGAAAATCAAAGATGAACTCAAGACCACGGAGGACACCCTGCAGTGTCCCACAAGTGGTGAGGACAGGACTCCCACGAAAAAAGGGTAAGGAGCTTGTGCAGTGGGGTGGCCCTGAGGAGCGAAGTTTGGAGTTGCTTTTAGAGGATGGCAAGGTGTGGCTGGCTGCGGGTGCTCTGGAGCTGGGGAGGCTGAGTGAGGAATGGGGACAGGAGCTCCACATGTCCTGCAGTCACAGGAGGACTGAGCAGCCTGGTGGCTGGCAGAGTCACGGGCCCAGGCTGAGGGCTAGAGGCAAAGTACAGTGATATCGGGAAAAGCTCGGGGCCCAGTCGTGTGTGTGTGTGTGTGTGTGTGCGTGTGTGTGTGTGTGTGTGTGTGGTGGGGGAGAAGGGCAACCCATTCCTGGGTAGGGATTAAAGGCGTGATTTCAGGAGATTCACCAGGTAATTCAAAACTTGTCTCCAGTCACTAAGGAGCAGACCAGCCAGGGCTCTTCTGCTTCCCACTTATTTGTACAGGAGAAAGCCACTTGGCTCCCAGACCGGACTGCCCTGGCACTCTCCAGCAGGGAAACATGCTTGGGTTATTCAGATGTGACTTACTGGCACGTAGAGGCTGTTGGCATGGAAAAATGAACAGGCTGACCTGGCCAGAGAAGAGCAGGTGACGCAGAAACGCAGCAAAAGATGAGCTCAGTGTGCCACCCTGAGTGAGTAGGAGGTGCACATGGGGGGTCGCAGACAAAAGGTTGGGGAGATGATTTACCTGATGCTTGGGGTAGGGTGGGTCAGGGCCTCTGGCCCCTCCAGGGGCCCAGGAAGGGGCCAGGCTCACTCCCCTCCAACCCATTCCCTCAGTCCTCACAACGCCACACAGCCGCCTGGGCTCCCATCTCAGGCGGGGCATATGGAGGCTCCCAAAGGTGAAACGAATGGTCCCAGATGAGCCAGTGAGGGTCAGGGTCTGGAGCCCATGTCCCCCCAGGACACCCACACTTCCCTAGAGGGTCTGCAATCAGCTGCCTAGTTTGCAAGTTCACAAGCTGCTGTGATGACCACCAGGAGCTCCATGGCCCCGACTCGGAACCCTGTCCCAGCCCCGGCCTCTCCTTCCTGCTGTCACCTGTCATGAACGAGAACCCCTTCTCTCAAACCCTGAAGCGAAAGGTGGGCCTATTCTAACAACAACATCCGAACATACATTAATGGGATCATCTCGGAAAAAAAAATCCCTAGCAAGGGAGAGGGTACGGATGGACTGGAGGAGAGAGAGAGACAGATAGGTTTAGAGACAGAGGCAGAGAGGGATGAAGACAGACTAAGAAAACCAAATCAGACCTGGTGGCGAACTTGACATAGGACCTGTTTCCTGGGGCTTGAGGAGGTCTGGAAGCTGCTCTTGCAAATCCTGGTGACCATGTGCCATTTCTTACATGTATGTTTGTCATGTAACTTCCCCCTTTTTCATTAACTATACCACCCCCAGTGCCCCACTGCTTAAAAGTTGCATAGGCTGCAGAGATTCCACATCAGAAGGTGCCCCCCCCCCGTGGCTGCCCCTCCAGGCATGTTTCTGCAATTCCTATAAACCCAGAGGGGGCTGCCTTCTCCCCTGGTGCCAGTGACTCTGAACACGAAGGAAGCCTAGCCCCCACTCAGCCTCAAATCCGAACCTCAAAATCCTCAAAATCATCATTTTTTTGTTGACAAAGCTTCTCATGAAACAGCCCAAGCAAACCATCCCCATAAATAACTACCATTCATTTAAAGAGAAAGCTTATATTAGACAGGATGTCATCTGGAATAACAGCTCCTAAAAACGGGCATTTTGGAACCAAATGCCACATGCTGTATTTTGCCATTTTGCCTGCGCTTTCTGCTTGGAGCCCTTGGAACATAACAGAGAAGCTTCAGGCACTGGAGCTGCTCCGGGCCACGCAAACTCCGCTCCGCATCTTCCAGGCAGCCCTGTCGCAAATAATTCATGTCCAGTACGCCCCTATCACACTGAATACAAGCACATTGTGCAGCTGGAAATGGGAAACCTGATTCAGATCACAGACGAAGGTACAAAAACACCTAGTTGAACACAATGCTGCCTTTTTTTTTAAGGGGGGAGGGAGCATATCTCCAACCTAAGAGGTAGGGGGAAAGGATTCAAAACCCATTTTGTAAGAAAACGCAGAATTAAAATAGCCTTCAATGCACGCGTCCCAGAACAGCAACAACAAAAAACCGCCCAGTGCTTCCAGAGCTGCGCCAGTCCCCGCGGCAGCGCTCCTAAGCCAAATCAAGGTGGCCCATGCACGCGATTTTAAAAGGAAGCACGTTCTCCGTGGAAAATGGTGCGTGTTGACAAAGCATGACTTGTCCCACATGGGTAGGCATAAAGGGGAACGATGCTGATCACGAGCCAGCCTCCTCTCCTCTGCAGACCAGAGGGAGGAAAATGGGGGGAAAGGGGCAGAATCAGTGCGTGGAGGCACGGGCAACAGAGCTCTGGGTCGGGCGGACGGCTCTGTGCTGCAGGATTTGGGTAAACAGCAGCCTGTAATGGCCACTGTTAGAAGGGAAAACAGACATGGAGGGAAACGTGTTTACAACCGCAGCAGCAGCGGCGGGCGGGAGGCAGAGGGAGGGAGGGAAGCAGGGGAGGGATTCCCCGACTTTGCGTTCAGCCCACTCTACTCCGGTGGGGCCCCGGGGCTGGGTAGTGCTGCGGCACCCCCATCCCCCGCTTTATTGGGGGGGCCCCCACATCTTGTTTATGGGGAAGGTTACTCCTCCTCCGCTCTGGTGATCAAGTCCCTAATACTCCGGCTGCATCCTTGCGGGATGCCCGCTTGACTGACAGCTACCCCAGCCAGTCATCGATGGGCCCTGGGAAAGGTGGACTTTCCCAACGAGCCGATTGGACAGCGGGGAGGGCGGGCCCTCGTGATTGGCGTGCTTCTCGGAGTAGAAAGTAGTAAACAACCTTGGTCCACAGCGGTGGCTCTGAAGGCGCGGGATGCCAGCTCGGCCATCCTCGCCCCTGATGGAATCGGGGGGGGGGGGGGGGGGCTGTCCGCACGGGAGACAAAGGGAACCCACAGCGGGGAGACAACGAAGGGTCTCCCATAAGCGTAAACACGAGTGGGCGTCCTTTAGAGCCCTGGGTGAGAACTGCTGACTTGCAGCTTCACATCATTTTCGTTCTGGGGAAAACCACAAAGGTTTTGTCTCCACATTTTTTCACTCCTCTCCTTAGGCTTTAAAAACAATCCGAAGGAAGCGAGAGGACCCTCCCTCTTGCTCCCCCAGCTTTAAGTTAATTTTTAGTTGTGTCTTCTCGGTTGTGTTACATCCCTGTACTAAAAATTGCCCCCTTACACAATACACCGTTAACGGCACAGTGGTGAATCAGATGCCCCGTTAGACCTTTGCATTGCAAGTTTCCAGAGCTGTGATCTCAGTGGAAAAGGGCCCTCGATCAGAAGCATATATAAAAAGAAACCGAGATGATGGCATTAATGGCACTTGACAGGAAGGAAGCAGCCCATTTGCATTTTCCAGGGAGCATGGAATTCACCAGGGATACCCCATGGGATGGCAGTGCCCCATCTAGCTGAACTTGAATGACAATGGATTCTTCTTTCTGCCCTCACCATCCTCCTAGGGCCTCCACAGAGAAAAACTGCCACTCCCAGCAAGGAGGCGCTGTTCCCCAGGAGAGGCATGGTCACCTGGGAGGTCTGCACAGGCCACCTTGCTGAGCTGGCGAAGGACAGGGCAGTATGAGGAGGCTGGACCCCAGAGGGACCTCCACTGAGTTCACACTGTGAGGACAGGTCGTGCCGTCACCTTTGGCCAGACGGCCAGCCCATCCAAGCTCTGAGCATGAGGAGAGATATAAGGACTCCTTGCAGGATGCCACACTGGGCAAAATGGCCGCCTGGGGGTCCTCTTTGTCACCACCAGGCCCACACTCTCCTTCAGCCTCTAGTGTTGGCCTCGCCCCAAGTAAACTCACGTCCCCTTGAGTCACCACTCCGGCAAAAAGCCTCCACTGACTCAGTGCAGTCAGTCCCCCTCCATCCTTCCAGCCCGGCCCCAGCCGCCACGCAGGCAGCATTCTCCCGTCCAAGCACCCCTCCCTCCAGCCTCTCTGTCCCACCAGCTGCACACAGCCCGCTCGCAGATGACTCCTCCGCCTCCCAGGCCTGACCCCTGCCTGCCCAGGAGAGGCCACTGTTCTCTGTGGCTTCCCCTGCCCCCACAAAACTGCTCTGGCCCCCAATACTGTGCTCTCACGACGCCTGCAGGTCTCTCCCTCCCACTAGACCCTGAACTTGCTGAGGGTAAGGGCTGCACCAGGTTCTGATGGTGTATCTACTGGAGACTCGGGCCCACGGTATGCACACCCCAGACTTGCCAACTCTCTGCACTCAGTCCTCACCCTCCTTGCCCGCCTCCGCATACCTCGGGTCACTTGCACCTCTTCTCCAAGCTGGCTCCTTGCTAAGGCGCCCTCCCAAGCCTCCAAGCCAGAGCCCCTGCAGCTCTGGCCTGCGTCCATCACTCAGTGTTTCCTTCCACACACACAGCTCTCCCTGCTCATCCTGTTTTCTCTGCTAGTTCAGCCTCCTGCCTTCTCTCATCAGAAATTCCTATTCTGTCCCCAAACCACTTCCCACCTGGGGCAGACCTGCAAGCTCTCGCTATCCCCCTGCTCTCCCAAAGCATGTCAGGGAGGGAGGCCTTGGTGTGTCCTCTCCTCTCTCACCTGGACACAATCTCAGTGCCACAGCTGGCATGGTTTGCCAGAGAACCCAGGGCTGAAAGGCAAGTCCACAAGTTGGTGCCCCAGCCCCCGCCACGCATCTACAGAGCCGACACATTCCTGTGTCCAGACCCAGAGGAGTCCTTCATGCTGGCCCCTCCATTGGGTCCCTTCCTGATCTCTCTCCCTGAGGGCCGCCTCCTGTCGGATTGTATTCCCCTATCTTTAGAATTAGTCTAATTGAGAATAAAAAACTGTTGGTATCTGATTCACATTTAATTTATAAATTAACTGGAGAACAGACATTTTGATAACGTGGATTATTCCTGTCTAGTAATATGGTATGTCGTTCCATTTATTCAAGTTGTCTTTTGCATTTTTAATAGCATTCAGTTTTCCACGTGCATTCTTACGTGCTTCCTCCTGTGTCCATTGAGACACAGTCTTTTCTTCTACAATATCTTCTAACAAGTTATTAGCATATGGTAGGATTGTATTATGAAAAATCTGTTTATGCTGTCTCTAACAGAACACGTTCTATTCCGTGCCTTTAGAAGAATACAATGGGGTAAAAAAAACAAAAACCCAAAAGTTGAATACTCTTAACAATAAATAAAACTTAAGATCTTCAGCATCAAAGTAACACATTTTGGGTTGGCATTCACCAAACAAACAAGGCGAAGGCAGGACTCTGGCGAAGGGAAGATGGAATTGCTTAAGCTTCAGACCTAACAAGAGTCAGAGAAGTTAGAAGAAATACACAGGGGAAAAAATTAAGGACAGATCTAATGATTATGAGCAGCTGACTTCTCGCCCTCCTGCAAGCTTGAGGAGCACGCTAACCTCTTGGCTAGGTTGAGAGTACTAGCTGGCAATGTGTGCATCGAAACCAGCTAAACTGCAAGGAGATGGGCCCCCGAGTGTGAACAGTCAGTCTGGGGGCGATGGGCTCCACTGCCCACGAGGGGATTGACAAGTCAAGAAACCGCTTCTTCTCCCATACCCATATGTGTTAAAGATATGTACCTTTAGCAATAATCAAACTCTTGCTAAAAACATCATTTTTCTTTTCAAATATAGAGATCCCACAGAGCTGGGTGGGCACAAGGCACACAGCTCAGACCCCCTTCCCCAAAGCACGGGTTGTCCAGCTGGATAGTGTTATCAGCTGACCGCCTCCAGCTGCTAGCTCTTGGAGGGTCCACTTCGGATTTTGGCCAATGTCACGTTCTTCTTAGGGCAGCCCCTGGCCAGTCACTGGGCAGGGCAGTGGTCCCAGGGCTCAACTGTATCCATCCGACAAGGGCACTTTCTGCTGTGAGCTCCCCTGGCTCGGGCGGAGTCCTTGTCAGGCCCGAGTCCCAGGGAACTGTGGGCATCTCCTCCACCCACCACCTTCCTCCTCCTCACTTCCTTTCACAGGTTTGCATTCCTGACTTCACCTCCGAGGCCACGGGAGACCCCAGCCTGTAACTCAGGTGCTTAGCAATGTCGGCGGGGAGGGCGAAGGAGGGGATAAAAATCCCCACATCCTGGAGGACCAGGCAATTCTGAGACAGAAGTACAAAGACCTCAAATCACATGAGTCAGATCGACGTACCTCAAAGGTTAGTGGCATCACATTTTAGAGTCCTCCAACCTCCCCTGGCGATAAGTGAGCATTTACTGCCTGCTGGGTAGGAACACGGCTTGTCTGGTTAAATTTAGCCTCCCGTGCATCATTTCTAGATGCACTTACATCTGACAGATGACTTACACCTGATTCGAATGAGTGCTGGAACCCAGGTTCAAGTGTCTACTGAGTTCCCAAGTCTGCCCTTTTCTGGAGAAGGCCCTGTCCAACACTCTCAGTTTCTGAGTACGGAAACTGAGTCCCTCAGTTTCATGAGCTGCTGTGGCTTGGGGCTGGCAGGACGTCTCTGGGTTCGTCTGTACCCGTGTGAAGGTACCGCCCCGTAATCGGTGGGCTGCTGTGCCTCTGTCTCATGAGCCGTTGGCAGCCTCAGTACTAGGTTCGGGAGACAGGGCTGCGCCGCGCCGAACACAGGGCATCGCGCATTCGTGCGAACATGGTCCTGGAAGGCGCTGACATGAGGCCCCCCATTTCACCGGTTTATCAAGCTGCTGAAAGCCATTGTGGGTGGGAGGTGGCGGAGGGCTTAGCCGGTGGTTTTCGAATTTTTTAGAAAGGTTTTATTTTTATTTGTTTTTTGGGAGAGAGGAAAGGAGGGAGAAAGGCAGGAAGAGCAACCTTAATGTGAGAGAGAAACATCGATCGGTTGCCTCGACCAAGGACTGACTGGGGAACCGAACCTGCAACCCAGACGTGTACCCCGGCTGGCAACCGAGTCTGTGACCTTTTGCTTTGCGGAACGATGCCCAACCCACGGAGCCACACCTGTCAGGGCTCAAACCTTCTTCTTAAAGGCAGCACAAGAGAAAGAGCACTGTGTATGCTGAACTAGTCCCCTGGATGCAGTGAGACTATCCTGGTCTCCACACAGGGACCTCTGAGAAGCTCTGGCTGCATCATCCGGGACCTAGACGGTGCCTCTGGTAGCGCCCTGTGGTGGCGCTGAAGAAACCAACCCACAGACCCGGCCAAGGTCAGCCCACTTGTTGGTGGGCTGCTGGAGACAGGGCTGCACCCTCCTGTCCTAAATCCCTCCCAGAGTAAAGGTCAGTCATGCCTAACTACACCGCCCTCAAATTCTCTCCTGACTCGCTCATTATTCCCAAGTGTAGCAACACCACGCCGGGAGCCTTCACCCTGGCGCCCCTGCTGACCCCCGAAGAACCTGGGCAGAGACATAGCCAGCCCAGGGACGAAGGAATTAACGGACGATGGTAAAACTGCCAAACACCACAAGATACACGTGGATCGTTGGCACCTGTCCGAGTCTGCCCTCTCTGCATGGCTTGGTGACTGGGGCGGTTTTACATTTTCATGGGCCATGTGAAAGAGCACACTTGGATATTACTGCCGATGAGACGGTGGGGAGAAAAGTCTAGGTAATCCAAGAAAGCTTCGTTCCTTTGGTGGATACCAGAGAAGCTCTAGAAAAATTAGTATTTCTTGGGGGGAAAACAGAGAGGAAATGGAAACAGCTCCTGACTGTAGTCGTAATATAACAGCACAAAACACGGTGGGCAGAGCAACCTGAGATGCTGTAAAATTCTGAGCCTGAGCTGAGCTTCCCTAATGTCTTATACTGCAAAGTGGCCGACTTTATAGGACAATTATTAATATTTTTGGTCGGTTAGGGGACGTCTGATATTCACTGCGTCTACAACGAGAGAAGACAATGCCTTAGAGGAGTCCGAAGAAAGGCCGGCTTTGGACCGTGTACGGGCGACCAGCTGCTGGAGATCTCATCACGGCTGCCTCCCCTGCCTCCCCAGCAGCAGGTGCGCCTTCAGAGAGCTGAAGGAGGCAGGGGAGGAGTTGGCCGATCCCTTGCAAAAAGAGGGCTGCACAGAGCCATCTCAACTCACGGCAGATCAGAGAGAGAAAGCGAAGGGGAGAACAGCAAGGAAGGAGAAAGAGAGACTATATACGACAGGGGAGGGAGAGAGACAGCCTGCCAGACTCCTTTCCCGAGTTCCATGCCGGCCAGCTCTGATCCTCAGTTGGGGTCAATGAGAAATACACTCCGGGGCACGTTTCGCAGGGGCGGTTGGGGTTTCTCTGCTCTGCGAGTAACACACACTGAACAGGTACGAGAAGCGTGTGTGTTATTCCTTTCCGGACTCTCCGAGTCACTGAGCGCCTCCTGGACACGAGCGACAAGAAGAGTTCGCCGAGTTTGGGGCACTGCCCAGGTCCGTCCAAGGTCAACAAGCAAACACACTCACGGAAGCTTCACCCCGAGTGAGGGGATGAGTATGCTAATGAACTTCACTGGGGGTTCACTTCACCGTGCGCAGGTGTATCCAAACATGGAGTGCACACCTCCGTACAGGTGGCCCCTGGTTTTCTTCTGTCCATTATGCCTTAATAAAGGAGGGGAGGAGGAAAAAGAAAGAAAAAACTCCCGTGAAAAGCTTGGGTGGATCAGGACATGGTGCCTGCCGAGGGCCCCCGGAGCGCCTGCCGAAATCTTTCACCTCCGCGTCCCCGGCTCTCCCCGAGGTCTGGCTGCGGAATTACTGATATTTTCAACAACGCAAATGTAATTATGGTTGAGGCATATACTCCAACGAAAGGGAGAAAAGATTGGCATTTAGCAGCTTCATTAAACTTTTGGCCTTTTCAAGGCTAAATGAATCTCAGGGAAGAAAGGAGTTCCCATTGGTTCATTTAAAAACCGGTTTCTTGCAAGCAAGAGGTCTCTGAAAAGGCAAATCTTTAATAATGATGTCGACAGTCTCTTGCTTCCTCTAAACATTTCAAATGAAAGAATCTGTATCTCTCTCTAGGGAAAATATGTGCCGTTACTCAGCAAAAAGTTAAGTTGCTGTTTTCTAGTATTGAGAAAATATCAGTTACATTTGCACAAACATGAGTAGGTCGAATGACTGACTTACAAATAGACATGCCAGCTAGAAGTTTAGGGGGGAATGTATTGATCTCAAGATAGTCACACTCCCCCACCCCAATCCTCCCAAAGATAGATAGATAGATAGATAGATCTATAGATAGATAGATAGATAGATAGATAGATAGATCGATCGATCGATCGATCAGCAGTAGAGTTATACAAGCTTCTTTGGATTGCATTACAATGTCCAGCCCTTGGAATATTTCTTTTGTCATGATGCACGTCTCCACATACAGGTCGGAACGATGTGTCAGAAACGTGTAACTCAGTCACGCTGTCCCTCCGTCCTGCTAGTTCACTTAGACTCGCCACCCCGTCCCTGCTCGGGAATTCCCTCTGCTTTCCCCTCTGGTAGCACGCTCACGTCCCTCCCCTCCCACGTGTGTGCGGGCACCAGTTTCTAAGCCGCATGGCTGTATGTCCTCCCTCATGGAGCTCCGTCTCACTGCCGCCTGGACTTATCTAAGGTGAACAAACAGATATTATTTGCCGTCATCAGAATGAGAATTATCCAGTGCCACTTACATAGCCATAAATTGATTTTTGATTAATGTTTAAGCAAAAAGCAAACGAGCCCATCTGCTCTGGAAAACAAACAAACAAAAGGAATCAGTGGCGAGCACGCACGGTTCCCAGGAATTTTTTCAGTGTTAGTATGTTTCCGCTGCTGGGGAGGATGCTTTTATTCTTCGCTGCTGCGATGAAAAGGGGCCACTGATGAGAATGTCATTTTGTATCTAGATGTAGTTTCTCTTCTAGCAACTGTTCATTTGATAGACTAATACGTGTGGTTAAAAAAAATAGAAAAAGAAAATGGGGAAAAAAAGGGCAATCCCACTCCCCCGAAGGAAGCCCAGAAGATTGTGAGGAGCAGGGCGTGTCTGCAGGGCCTCCGAGTGACAGCACAGGCGGTGGATGCGTCCTGCTTGGGCGGGCCACTCGCTGCGGCCCTGCGAAGAAGGGCAGGCGAGGGATCCTGTCCACGCGGCGAAAGCGAGCGTCGAAACAGGAAGGCTTTAAAGCACATTTTAAACTATCTCTTGGGTGGATATGAAATTTCCGTTGAGATGCGACCCAAAACTGGTGTGGCGAAGCCAATGGCAAATAAGAGTGAGAGAGAAGCTCCGTCGTAAACGTCTCTGTCGTCTCTGGGTCCCTCTGGGCCGGGGCGGGGGGGGGGGGTGGCGTGGACCGCGCAGAGTGTGCCTCAGGCAGGCTGCCCACCAGCTCTGATGCGGTTCGGAGACTCCCCGCTTCTATGTTGCAGGTGAGAGAAGCTGCCGCCCCGTAAGCTGGGAGTTTCACCACTACCAGTGAGCCGCCAATAGTCTCGTTTTCAGACAGAAAAAAATGCTGAAGAATAAATCGATTGACCACATTCTGAACAAAAACATAAACAATAGGTGGGTGTCTGGAAACGGAGCGCAGGCCGGTGAGTCAACACAGGACACACCTCGCAGCTGCCAGAAGAAATTCTGAAATTCGGCGTTCAACTGTCCAAATCCAATCCCCTCCCTGACAACAAAAAAGAAAGCTGTCCATCCCATTCTCCGTGTGACATCTGTTGCCATTTGCTAATCGCATAAAGACGAGGGTGCAATTGGGTTTCGATAGATTTTCTGCAAATGCCCACTCCCAGACTGCCAGAGATGCTGTCGGAATTGTCCCCATGCGCCTGCGTTTCAACTTCGCAAACCTCCAGCTCCCAGTAGAGCGCTCACACGAATCCTCTCACACCTCCAAAACCGACTCTGCGTCAGGGTTTCGTTCTAACAGTTCGTTTCAAAACTTTAAGATGTGACACGCGCACTGCCCCAGGGACCTGGGGTCCTTGTCGCTCTTGGCCCAGACACAGCGTTTCTGGAAGCCTGTTTTTGCTTCAGACAGACAGACATGTTTGGGGTTCGGCTTCAGAAAAACAAGTGCGTGACTGCCCTAGCCCCCAGAGAGAAAAACCTGAAACATTCTTACCGTATCGATTACATGAAGCCCTTCCTAATGACAGCCCTGCGTTTCATTATTCTTCCAGCAAAGTGAGTACCTCCGGTTGAGAGTGCCAGGGAAACACAGCCAGGGCTCACTGTCCCCATTCTCTAAAGTGTGTTTTTATAAACATTCCCCCTGTCCCCCAAGCCCCTCACTGCAATGGCACAATGGGCCCATTGTTGAGTGCGTCCTAGACCTCCAAAGGACAATAGATTGTTTTGCTCTTAGCAGCCCCCCAAAACCCAGAGCCAAATTAGTTTTAATAAAAAAGTCTCTTCCTTGTTAAGGGAAGTAAAGGAGTGAAAACTAAACAAAACAAAAAGGTGAGCGTGCATAGCGTAGATTTCTAAGGTCAGATTGTACAGAAGTGGCGGGATGTCACTGCTCCTCTCTTCCAGGGGCAGAACAGAGGTGAAGGGGTCTGCTCTGCAGTTGTGCAAGGAGGTCATCTTAAGGACCACAAAGGAAACTTCTCAGCTGGAATGTTAGTCCCATCCACAGAAAGAAACAAAACAAAACAATGAAATACACAGAAAATTCCTTCTCAAGACATCATAGAAGGAGTCCATCTTCCCCTTTCCATGCAGACAGGAAGGACCACAGCTCTCCTCTGGAAGCCAGCAGCACAGAAGAAAACACACTGAAGCCTCGGTGGAGAAGCCCCTTTTCCAGAATCTTCCAAAGAGCGGGTGGGCTTCTTTTTAAACATATGAACACAGCAGAGGGCAGCCCCACATGCCTGGGGACAGAAGTCCCCTGCAGCTCAGGCCCTGCCCCAGAAGGAGGAAGAATGTGAATGAGGAAACCACGCTGACACGGAGGAAAGAGGAGCTGGGGAACTTCCAAAAGTCTAACGGTTGCGCGCCACTCTCACAATTCCTTGAGCCCCCACCCCACCCGCCATGGGCAAACCTCCCTCCACAGCACTGCAGTCCTCCGGCTGGGGCCCCAGACACACACTCTGTGTGCAGAACGTGGCTCGTGGAGAACGCAGTCCCGGCCAGTGTCCAGCGAGTCACTACAGGATGGGGTGACCCCATAGTTGGTCGCACGGGGTCAGGTGCCCAGACTGGGGACCGGCCTTCTTCCCAGACCCCCCACGTGGCGAGCTGTGGGGAGAGCCGGCTTGGCGCTCCTCCTCGACTCCCTTGCAGCCTGGTTGACGTCCCCTGTCCCCACGCCCTTCACCTTTTCCCCGCCCTTTGACCTGGCGAGGCTAACATCTAACTATAACTAACCGAGAAGGGTCCACGGGACTTATCTAGGTCAACCCTTGGGGTGAACACCGGTGCTAAAGGCCTGTGGAAACCTGCACGCTGCAAAGAGGAACTTTTAAGCCACAGTGAAACCCACCGCCCCCAGCTTTTTCTGAAAGGGTGAAGAATGGAAAAAATGGCTGTTTCCATTCGCTGCTGAGAGATGGTGAGAGTTCAGTCCTACCACACTCCTGCCTACCAGTCACCCCCACACATGAGAAACGGTTGTGTTAGTTGTTAGTTGTGTCTTCTCAGCAGAGGCTTCGAATCCAGTGTGTGTGTGTGCACATACGTGTGTATGTACCTGTGTGTTGCACTCTTTTCCTCTTGTCCTGGCCCCCTAAAACTCCTGCGTTACTTTTGCTAAAGGATCCCATTATTTTTGGCCCCATGGAAGCCTGTGAGATAACTCAATACTCTTTCTTACACACACACACAGGCAAGTACTCAGGTGTGCCCCACTGGCCAACCCCTCCCCCCACCCACAAAACCTCTACCAAAAACTGCTGATAGCGGTGACAGCATCCAAGTGTGGTTGCACGCACCTGAGCAAGCCGGGCTCACGTCTGCTACTGTAGGAGGATGCCCTGAATGTCTCTTTTCAATTAAAACCCTTCCACGTCCAGTGTGTCCTTGACCCCGGGTACCTGAGCCAACGGCACCCCGGCTTAGCCAGGCCGGCTCCACCTTTCAGAGCCATCACGAGACTCAGCGAAAGGAAGGACGATGTTCAGAGTCCCCCGTCTAACAGCTGCTGCTGTGTTTGCAGACAGTTCCGGTAACCCCCAGAATTCAGTGTTTTCTCCAGTGTGGTGCGTGCCGCTGGGACTGGCACCTCCGTGAGCCCAAGCCTCTGTGCTGGTGGACTTGCATCGCGAGTGTGACAGAGCAAAGCAGACATGAGCAGGAAGCCAAGAGTTTTCGACAGAATCTGACCCTTCGGTTAAGTCGCTCTTGGGAAAAGCACGGAGCATGGTGTGGAAGCTGCAGCCCCCCCCCCACCCCGTTTCCTTCCCCACACGTTCCTCCCTGCCCCCCAGCAGAGGCCACAGGAAGTGCTTTCCCCTGATGGTCCCACCACAAATGCTCTGCTTCTGCTCTAAACGGGAACCCCACTGCGGGCCAGGCACCGCGGTGATGTCGAGGACACAATAACCAGTACTGGTGACGCTGAAAAGCCTTAAAATCCCTTTTTTTTTAAAAAAAGGCCACAGGCGGACCAAAGATCAAGCTGTAAACACAGCACACACTGGTGCCTGCTGTGGAGAAGGTGCGGGTCCTTCCTCTGGGGGAGGGGAGCAGGGCTGCGGGGTCACCGAGCGAGCGTCTGAATTAGGAGACGGCGGGGAGCGAGCCCTCACAAACCCGGCAGAACCGACATCTGGCTCCAAGAAATCCAACCCCCGATTTCAGGGTCCGTATCATTACTCAATGAGGATAGTCCGAGCAACTGCGAGAGCCATTGTGGTCCAGCAAGCACGTTCACTTGAGGACCCGGCCGTGCAGGAGCATGAGCACTTCTCTGGCTGCCTGGAGCGAGCATGTCTATGAAAAACAGGTTAAGTTGCTGGCTCCGAATTACTCTTTAATAAAAAAAGCAAACAAAAAAAAGCTTAAGCTTTTAATATTTTCTTAAAAAAAAAACTGGAACATAATCTCTCCCTGTCAAGAGCATGCATGATTAATGACTTATGTGATATAAGCTTACGTATCTGTGTTACTATTACACGACATTTCCTCACAGCCGATAATTGCCCAAAAGGTTCTTCTTAACCTGACGAGCCCCTTTCTCGCTCCTCTCCCAGTTAAAACAAAACAAAACAAAACAAAACAAAACAAAACAAAACAAAACAAAAAACCTTGTGTAATTCTGGAAAATTTTAGACTACGATTATCAATGGGCCATTCAAAAACGGGAACTATTGTCGAGTTATTCCCAGGGGACTGTGAAGGTAGGCCCATCAGAAGAGGAGCCCTCGTGTCCACAAAACAGCTGATGCAAATACTCTACCCCAGCTGCTCAGCGGCAACGAACATCAGGAATCCGTCTGCCCACAAACCGACTCCGAGGCTGGGCCGCATCAGGCTGCCCAGGCCAACGATGGAGGTGGAAGCCACCAGCTGCATCCACCGCGCATCCACCGCACACCGAGGACCGTCATCGCCAACATCCTCCCAGACTCTCCGAGAGCCTGCGGGCCAAGGTCAGGATCAGAATGGAGAATGTGGTATATGGTTCTGTGGCTAAGCTATTCCCAACCACGAAGGGGTGTGCACCCGGGGGCTCCCACTCCGTACGGGAAGACAGGAGCCAGGCTCCAGAAACTCAGAGGAGGGTGCACGTGGATGGAAAAGATTCCCTCCAAGGAGTGAGGCTCGACCTGAGCTCAAAAGAGGGTGGGCTGACTCTGCTGAAAGGAAGAGAAAGGGCGCCCCAAGTCAGGACACAGGGGGGCCCGCCGATGAGATTCCAAAGGACAGGCCACCCCGGCCTCTTTGTCTCCTTGTCAGCAAACTGTCCTAATTTACGTACGGTGGACCTTTGATAAGTAGTCAGTTAGTTAACGCTCTGTGGAAGCAGCCCTTAAATTCAATTATGCTTTGCTTTTCACACTCAGTTATTTTCATTAATAAATTTGTTTCCAACGAAAACAAAACACAAGGCACACGGAGAAAACTGAGGGCATCAGATTCCACCAAAACACTGCAGTCCAATTGCAGCAGTGGTCGATCCTGGACAACCTGCCCTCTGGCATTGATGCATTTAAAAAAAAAAAGTTCAAGTCAACAGATGCCAATAGGAGAGCCCCCCAGTTTGCAAGGTCATCATTGCCGCATATAAAACGGTGTTGAGTCACAGACTGTCCCCAAACAGCGGGCAGACAGCCGGAGCCCTCGTGGCCTGCCTCCCCCGGGGTCTGAGAGCTGTGGTGCTCTGCCCGTTGGAGCAGTGCGCGGGCTCAAGAGAAACGTTACAAATCGTTCCACAGAAGGAAGCTACAAATTACTCCACAGAACGAAGCTGCAACGTACACCGCATCCCCCTGGATACCCTCATTCAGAAGCAGCTCCTCACTCCATGTTGGCTTGTAAATGCTCTCTTAAACACATAAAAATAAAACGTTAATTGCATATTTGTATAACACCCGATTAAAGGAGGAGGGGAAAAAAAAGCTCAAGTTATTTTGGAAGGTCAACAGCAGCTCACAGAGCAATTCCATCAAATCGATACTTTGGTTACTGAGCATCTCATTATCCCGACATGGATAGGACGCTAACGGCTTCGGGGGAAGAGGGTACGTGGGGCCCGAGAGCGGCAACAACAGGGGGTCCAGGAAACCCGGCTTCTCCCCGGACACGCCAAATGTGGTGAAATGGAGCTGGACTTGGTGAGATGACTTGTTTGAATAAAAGTCTGAACTGGAGATTATTTTTAAATTTATGAAGTTTTTCCCCTGGTAGGGACTTGGATAATAACGAGAAGCAGTTACCCTGAGGAGCCCCGGGGACCTGCTTTACTGAATGAGAATGATGTGCAATCAGGCCAACAACTGCCGCTCAGTGCTTCCGAGGGCTTGAAGTCAGCGTCCCCAAGTAGTTTCAATCTCAAGTTCACGCCAAGGATTCTAGGGCACTGCGCTGCCTCGGTCAGCCCTATCGTGCGCTGGGAAGTGAATAAGAGCAAGTATAATAAACAGTACATAGTAGGCATTTGCTAAAAGAAACAAATTTCAAAATAGGAAATGAACAACAACAACAAAAAACCCCAAATGCATGTTAAGGAAGTCCATTAGGAGAAACAGAAATTAGAAAAATACTCAGCTCAGGGTTCCTTTAGACAGAAGGTCCCAGGCATGCCTGTGTTTCTTCAGAGATCATTAATTACTTGGCAAAGGAATTGGGGTACAGAGGCCCCCTGCCCTGAGCACAGGGATTGAAGATCAATGAGAACGTGATTAGAGGGCTTTTAGGAAGTATGCGTGCTCTTTTCAAAGCCTCCTGGCTACCTTTCTTCTCCCCGTGGTTTCCAAAGCCCATTCCGTCCCCTTTGAATCCGACTTAGTCAGTACAAGGCACGAGACACGCAGGCGTCCCTTCACCCCGTCTTGCCTCCCTGTGCAGCCAAAGGCGCAGCCACCCTGTGGTCCATCACAGGGGCCGGGCCAAGGTGCCATCCTATGCAACTGGCTCTCTGCAGCTCCTTTTAGGAGGCTGGCCGGAGCCTAACTAACTGGGCATCCCAGCAAAGTTCCCACAGCCCCCGCTGCAGCTGATAGAGGGCCGTGGACGCGTCGGCCCAAGCGTCCAGACTGCAGGGAGAACGTCAGAACTCACTCCAGTTGGGCTGTCTGGTTTGCGACGAGTGACCACTCCAAAGGGCACACTTGTCCACGGCGGAATGTTCCAGGGGACATTTCTCCCACCTGCCTTTCTTTCTCAGATCACCCCCACTCCCCCCGAATTCTGGAGCCTTGTTGACTGCCGGTCAGGGAACCTCTGCACCTTGACTGATGATCGGCGTTTACCAGGTAACGAGGGGACGGGAGAAAAACGCTTTCCCACCCTCCCTCTCCAGCGCGGAAAACGGCAGTGGCAGTCTCTCCTTCCAACGGCAACGAGCCGTTTCAACCGACCACACTGAATCAGCTGCATGACAGCTGGTTCCACAGGCCGTTTGCAGGAGGAGGGAAGAGCCCTCTGAACGGGTTCACACTGTCCCGAGCTCCCGGGCGCACTGAGCCCGAGGGTTTCCTAGAACTCTCCTGGTCAGCGCCAGCACGACCCCATCTCTCCCCGTCACCGCCCCTTCGGTTCATTCACGGAAACACTGCGTGAGCATTCGGAACGGGGGTCTTCGCGGAACTGCCTGCTGAGGTTTTCATTCACGTCCTGTGTGAACAGAGCAGTCACGTGGAGACAGGCAGCGCTCTCCCGGGGGTCCTGAACGTTGCCCGGGGCCAACGTGCTGGGTTTCCAAGGACCCTCTGCTCCGAAACTCCAGAGCACAGGCATAGAATGCCAGCATGACGCGTGGCTGCCGTGTCCCTGTGTCATCTTTCTCTGATTTTTATGGGGGGGGCGGGGGGGTGCTGAAAATATATCACCAGGCAGCCTCTGGAACAGACAAAGGTGTATTCTCTGGGTTGAAATCAAACCTGAGTCACGCAGCAGTTACAGTTTAAGATAAACTATCTCCTTGTTTTTTTTTGTTTATTGTTTTTTTAACAAAGAATATGGAGTGTAATGGGACGAGAGGAGGATCCCAGGCAGCCCTCTGGCCAGGTTATAAACCCCAGAGACACGTCAGGGGGACACGCCGCTCCCAGAGCGGCTCTGGGTACGCGATCGCCCATTCAGGTGCTCTGGCGCTTCCGACACTCCTTGTCAGCGGCAAAATACAGCCCTTGCTTCAGTCTTCATCACACTGGTTGCCAGACAACTGCGCAGAGCTGGGGTGGGGAATGTTACAGCAAACACGTCCCCGAAACATTTATATATGTCATTGATAAACAATAGGAAATTTAAAAGAGACATGAATGTATTCCCGGAACCCTAAATCTCCCCCCCACGGGGGCCTAGGAACTTACAGTCTCCATGCACCTGGCAGGGAAGGAGGAGGACAAATTCCAGAGGAAGTCTGCAGATTTATGCCCTAAACATGTCTTCCTCGAGAATGTTTAACACACTTAAGCCTTAGTCATGCCATACACTTTGAAAATGCTCCGCGACAATAAATTACAGTAGCTGCGTCTTTCATTGCAATTCACATAAATATCATTTTGCTTTCAGGAAACCAATTATAGAGTAGTAAATCATTTTTACATTGCTTCCCCCAAATCTTTAATTCAAGTTGCAACATGGACTGGAATCACAATAAAAATACAGCTTGCGCGGTTGATCCTTCAGTCTTCCGTATCTAAGCAAGTCCAATTGTGAGGGAGGTGCTGCAGTTTGGTCGGGTTTTCGGCTCCTGTTGGGGTTAACCCCGTGGATGCACAAGAGTGTCAGACA